>CM053789.1:89095751-89673251 GCA_028749045.1 Cupressus sempervirens
TTTTTTTGTATTTTTCTCTTTTTGATTTTTTTGGTATTTTTGTGATTTTTCAATTTTTTGGTGTTACGAAGGCACCTATTGCTAGGTTTTCACCAAGGTAACAATTTTTTTAGGACTTTTTCTGATTTTTAGGATTTTTTTCAGGACATTTAGATATGTACAGAGAGCTTGCTGAGATTGAATCAACTGTAAAACCGCTTCAGGTGGAGAGTGTTCATAGGCTCTTTAAGCACTTCTCCTTCGATTGTGGAAAGTTGATAGGCGCCAGATCCATATACTGCAGTGATGATGTAAGGACCTAGCCAGTTTGGTTCAAATTTTCCCTTTTGCATTCGTTGTTATTGATTCTTAGGATTCTCTCTCAGGACGAGATCACCCAACTGGAAATCACGTGGCCTAATTCTCCTATTGTAGCTTCATGCCATTCTTTGTTGATATGCTCATAGATGATCACAGGCCACTTGTCGTCGTTCATCCAGCAACAAAAGCTCTTGAAGCCGGGCTATCCTATAGTCATCATCTGTGATAAGACCTTTCATAGAGATTCTCAAAGTAGGAATCTCAACCTCTATTGGAAGTACAACATCCGCCCCATATACCAACGCAAAAGGAGTCGTGCCTGTTGGAGTTCTAATGCTTGTTCTATATGCTCACAGGGCTGGATTGATTTGGAGATGCTAGTCTCTCCTTGACTTATTGACTGTGCGATGAAGAATTTTGAGGATCGCCTTATTGGATGCCTCAGCTTGGCCATTACCCTGTAGGTAATAAATGGAAGACCAATGTTGTTTGATCTTGAATTTCTTGCACAGTTCCTTAAGGTCTTTATTTTTGAACTGTCCTCCATTGTCAGTAATGATTGAGGACGGTATACCATATCTATAGATGATGTAGTTTGTGATAAAAAGCGCTACAATTTTGCCATCAGCAATTGTGAGAGGGACTGCCTCTACCCATTTCGTAAAATAATCTATAGCGGTGATAATGAACTTATGTCCATTAGAAGAGGTTGGGTGAATCTGTCCCACCAAGTCAAAGGCCCATTGTTGAAATGGCCATGTTGTCGTAGAGGGAATCAACTCTCTAGCTGGAGCATGAATGAGATTCCCGTGTAGCTGACACTGTTTGTAGGACCTAGCATATTTAATAGCTTCTTGCTCCATTTTAGGCCAGTAGTAACCAGCACGAAGGAGTTTGCGAGCTAGTGTTAGACCATTGGAATGAGATCCGCAAATGCCTTCGTGAACGTCAATTAGTGCGCGTTTGGACTCGTCGGGTTCTAAACACCTAAGGAGTGTTCCATCGAGACCTCTCCTATACAGATCATCAGCAATAATGACATAATGTGAAGGTTATGGATTAGGTAATGTTTCTCATTTTGGGTCAGACCTTTCAGAATGGTTTGATTACGAAGGTAGGAATAGATGTGATGGTAGCGGGATGATTCTTGTCCTATAATAGAACATATCATCTTGGAATCAGGTGTGTCATAGGCTGGGTAGTGTAACGCTTCCACCAAGAACTCGTGTCGTAGATCATTTTCTGAAATTTGTAGAAGGGAGGCTAGAGTGGCCATGGCATCAGCCGCTTTATTATCTGCACGTGGAACTTGTTGGAAGGTGATGTGTGCAAAATATTTTGTCAAATCATCAACCATGCATTTGTAAGGGATTAGTTTTTCATTCTTTGTTTGATACACATCATTTACTTGGTTGATGACAAGCTGAGAGTCACCGAAGATATCCAACTGATCTACTCTCCATTCAGCTGCAATTTTCATACCATTGATCAAAGCTTCATATTTAGCAATTTTATTTGTACAAGGAAACAAAATCTTGTATGCTTTGGGCAATGAGTATCTCTGTGGTGTGATGAAAAGTAATCCAGCACCTGATCCTTGTTGTGTGAAGGATCCATTGAAGAACATAACCCATGTATGATGAGTGAGTGTTAGAATTGACTCATCTGGAAAATCAATGTTTATTGGTAGAAGACTCTATATGGGTGCCTCGACCAACTGGTCTGCAATTGCCTGTCACTTTATAGCTTTGCGTTCAACATATTGGATGTCAAATTCACTTAGTATCATGACCCATTTAGCCAATCTTCCTATGAGAGTTGCCTTACTGAGCAAATACTTTAATGGATCTATTTTAGCCACAAGCCGTGTAATGTGGGCAAGCATGTAGTGTCTCAACTTTTAGGAAGCAAAGACAACTACCAAGCAAGCTTTCTCAATAATGCTATAATTTTTCTCATAAGAGACCAATGTTTGGCTCAAGTAATAAATAGCTCTTCTTTGTTATCATTATCTTCTTGAGCCAACAGGATCCCCAAAGATGTTTCAGTGGCTGAAATGTATAAAAGCAAAGGCTTCCCATGCATAGGAGGCATCAAGATTAGTGGATTGACAAGATATTGTTTAATCTGTGTTAAGCTTTGCTCACAATCCTAGCTCCAATTGAATTTCACACCCTTATGTAAGGTCTTTGTGAAGGGTTGTGATTTATCCGCCAATTGTGAAATAAACCTGCGAATAGATTGAAGCCTTTCGTGTAGTCCTCTCATCTGACTGATGTTTCGAGATGGTGGCATGTCCATTATTGCTATCTACTTCAATTCCCTTTGCAAAAACAATATATCCTAACAGTTTTCCTAATGTGACACCAAATGCGCACTTCTTAGGATTGAGACGAAGACTAAACTTTTCCATACAATCTAGGATTGGTCCCAAATCGTGCAAATGAGTATTGCGTTTAGCACTTTTGGCCAAAGTATCATCAACATAGTCCTCCATAGTTCTATGCATCATGTCATGGAAAATTGTACTAACAGCCTGCTGATATGTAGCTCCAGCATTCTTTAAACCAAATGGCATCACATTCCAACAAAAGGTTCCCCATGCACATGTGAAAGCTGTTTTCTCTTGATCTTCTGGCGCAATTTTTATCTGATTGTATCTAGAAAAACCATCCATAAGTGAGTACATTTGATAGCCAACCGTCATGTCCACAATCATATCAATATTAGGGAGTGGAAAGTCGTCTTTAGGACATGCCAAGTTAAGATCATGAAAATCTGTACAAACTCTGATAGACTTATCGTGCTTGGACATAGGGAAAATATTGGATATCCATTTAGCATAATCAATTGCAAGAATGAAACCAGCCTTCAGAAGTTTCTCCAATTCGGCTTTGACTAGTAATGCAACACGAGGATGCATTTTTCAAAGCTTCTGTTTAACTGGTTTTATGCCTGGTGTTATGGACAAGTGATGCATAATAAGATCAAGATCCAATCCTGGCATGTCAGAATATGTCTAGGCAAAATTTATTTTCTTTCCTTTGAAAAAGGCAATGAATTGTTCCTTCTCTTCAGGCGATAATGACTGCGCCAGATGTATCACATGAGGGTGTTCTTTTGTGCCCAGGTTAATTGGTTGTGTCGGCTCTATTAACATTGATGATCTCTCCTGAAAGTGACTGGGAAGGACATCAAATATCTCATCTGCAGGCGCCTCAGAGAGGTTTTCACCCTTGGATACGTCTTTTGTTTTTACTTTTTTTTGGATCCGACACTACCACAATGTGGTTTTCACCATCGGACCTCTTGTATTTTTTCTTTTTAATTATGTGACTGAGATATTTGATGTCGGCCTCAGTCATGTTGACGCTCTGCTCATTGGTGGAAGACGTTATAGGTTCGATAGCATTTAAGTAACAGGCAAGAGCATAGTCATTCTAGAATGTGGGGACTTCGTTAGATGCATTGGGGTTCCAGTCTATAAGCTTAGGATGTGCGAGTGAGAGAGTAGTGGCTGGTTCAATTGCATTCACAGTATAGTCATTAAATGCGTGGACCAGCAATTCGAGACCTACGGCGACCTCACCCACAGGTGTATTCAAATGCCTCAGAGTACGAACGTTAGTAATTGATGACTCTAGGACACTAATTGGATCAGACCCCTATGACCTATCCCTAGACATTTCACTCACTTCGATTTGATTTTCATAGACATGCACTTGGTCAATGTCTTTATCAGTAGTCGCTTCTGAAAGATTGTCAAATTCATATTCACGAGAATTGGTGCTACATGGTGAGAGACCATAGAACTCCCCAACAGTGATAGGGACATACTCTCCTTCAGCCTCTGGATTCTTACACAAATACTCAATATGGCATGACTGACTAGATTCTCCCTTTTCTGAATGATATTTGAGTTGCTTAGCATTGTCCTCAGAAGAATCACTAGTATCATCCACAATGCTAACATGTGGCACAAAGTCATCTAGCTCAGCAAAGAATTTAGCAAGATCATAAGGAATAGGATGAGGGTAAGAATCCTCATCATCAGATTCTTCCTTTCGAGTACCTGAATCAGATTGTGACTCATTTTCAGATGAACTCTCAGGTACGGGTATGAATTTATTGGATCCCAAATGGAAAGGGACCTTCTTGACCCTAGGCCAGTTGTGTCACTATTGCTTCGAGCTGTTTCTTTGATAGGACCTATTAAACCATTGTTATTGCACCCAATAGGGTCGGTTCCCTTGTAGCCAAAACGCTTCATAAGCTTAAGACTAGGTCCATACTTCTTAGGAGTGATTTCTCAAGCTTGTTCTGTTAGGTCTACTGGAGACTCTTCTTTGTAAAGCCATGCATCAATGGCTCTGTTTTCGCTTTCATCTTCTAAGAGAACTGTAGCTTTGACAAAAGAGCCATTAAACTTGGTCTGAGGTGTCAACACGAATGGCTTCTTTTCTATTGAGGGTCTCCCAAAATGTCGAGGGGACTCTGGAATAGATGTTAATGACAACACTGGTTCCATGTGGTACTCTCCCATACCAGTTTCTTTCAATTTAAATGACTGCTCAATTTGTTTAAGCTTATTGTTGTGACAATCAGTAGACTCAAGGTTAGCAGGGACGAAATAATCAACAGCTTTGAGCATATTGTAAGTATAGCTAGTAGTAGCAGGAATGGTAACTTCAGAGCCATGAAATGGGAATTTAATACATTGGTGGTATGTGGATGGCACAACGCGCATCTCATGTATCCATGGCCGTCCCAACAGAATGTTGTAGGCTAAGGGAATGTCAAGCACCTGACAGGTGACATCCCTTTCGATAGGACCGACGCGAATCGGTAAAGTCACAAGACCTAGTGACTTTCGTTCTACTTCATCGTACGCTTTAATAGTGATCTTTCGTCGAGGATCAACAGAGTCCTCAAAATAATCCAATTCTTTAAGCAGAGCAACCGAAACAATATTTAGGCCAACGTCATTGTCAATGAGTACCCGACGAACACGTGTCTGGTGGATCATAACCTCAATGTGTAGAGGCTGATTGTGTGGGTGATTTAGTGAGTTTTCATCCTCCTCGGAGAAGGTCATAAGATCAGGTGAGGTCAGGTGACCTACCATGGATTGAAATTGCTCAAGATCAAGATCTCGAGGAATGTTTGCCTTAGTGAGGGCTTTGTCCAGAATTTGCCTGTGAGCAGGCGAGATTTTAAGTAGCTCAAATATGGAAATGTGAGCATTGGTTCATTTCAACTAATCTAGAACACTATAACTGGTTGCAGTCAAGTTTGTCGTGTGTTTTGCACCTTTACTAGATGGACCATCAAGGGCTTTGTCCTTGTGTTGTTCAAGATTTGAAGTAGGAGGTGTAGGGCCTTTGAGCACCAATTTTGCATGAGAGCGAGTAATAGCGTTAGCACTATGCTGTGAAGACACATTATCCATGTTATTGGAAGTAGGGCCTCTGAAGACAAATGGTGTCTTGGGTTTATCATTATCTTGCTTCCCCTTTATAGTAATAACGTTGCAGTATTTAGAATCTACAAGTTCAACCATGTGAATGACATTGTCATCATTGGAATACGTATAGTTGACCTTATTGTAGGGTTCTGGTTTCGAAGTCTCTCCTTTTTCATAAGCTGGGAAAGGCTCTTTGAACGCCTTGTGGTCCGAGTTTTTGTTATGTCTGTCTACCACAAGTTCACCAGCATCAATCATGTCTTGGACTTTATGACGTAAGTTTATACAGTTGCTGGTTTTGTGTCCCTTGTTTTGGTGATACTCACAGAATGAGGTCTCATTCCACCATGGTGGACGTGGTTGTGGATCATAGGGACGAGGGTTATCCATTGGTGAGATAAGCTTGTGTTGTAGCAATGTTTTGTAAACCACATCCAAAGGTTCTCCTAAAGGTGTATACTCTCGCTTGGGTCGTGTTGCCCATGAGTTTCTCGATTTGTTCCCAGACGCCTTATTGTCAGGAGGAGGCTTCTCAGCACTTTTGGCCTCTTTGAAGTAGTCTGTGAGATTAAATGCTGCTTTAGCAGGTTTTGGTGTGACATTATCAACAACCCCATCATGTACAATTTCTCGGTTCTTATTGACATGTTTGGTTTTATCCTTGTTGGAAGTGGAACCTTGTTTTGTGTCTCTCTGAAGAGTGAGCTCACCTTTCTTGACCATAAATTCTTCGATACGAATAGCCTGTGTAATCATGTCTTCAAAGGTACGTGGACCTTGTAGTTGGACTCTATACCCGAAATCAGGTAAGAAGTTATCAGTGAAAATGTCGAGCTTCTCCGTTTCTGGGATTTTACGGGAGTACTTAGTATAAAGTTGTCTCCTTTGTTGGAGGAAAGTGAGAAAAGGCTCTACAACCTTCTGTTTAAGGTTGCATAGATCTCAGATATTTACAGGATGTTGAATGTTATGAGAATATTGCTGAACAAATGAATTAGCAATTTCGTCAAATGTCTTAATAGCAGGAGGTAAATGTGAGAACCACTCCAAAGCTTGACCACCTAGGCTTCTAGGGAATAAATGCATGAGGTACGTTTGATTGTGTATAAACTCCATAGACAAAGCACCAAATTCTAGCAAGTGATCTTGGGGATCAGTAGTACCAAAGTACTTCGCATATTTGGGTAGTTCTATGCCTCTTGGGAAAGGCAACATGTTTATACTTTTGTCAAATGGAAATGAACAAAGAGCGTCCAATGTGTATGTATTTTTGGGTTTCTCTTTCTCATGCATCATCTGAGCCAATTGGTCTTGCATAATTTTCAGTTGTTTTTGGAGTTTAGTGGTCTTAGTTTCTTCTTCATGTGTGATAATGGTCTCCACATTGAAATGTGTGGGCAGTTTAGCTCCCTCTTGGGCAAGTTTGAGAAAGTACTTTTCTTTCTCTTCGTTGAGTAGGATTCCCATGACCTTTTGAAAGTTTTTGTCTCTTCGACATCTTGCTATGTGTTCAGGAAGGATTTCCACCTCTTCTTGTCCTTCATCAGTGTCATCTTCTTTCTCTTTCTCCTTGTCATCCCTAGGTTGTTCTTGATATCGACTATGACTACCCCGTTCAGGTTCACGATTAGTCATTATAAGAACTTGTTCAGTTTCTGTATGTTGTGTTTCAAAAGGGTTCGTAGAGAAAGGATCATACATTGTGTTTGAGTATGCAGGACTCCTACCTGTCTCAGTATCCTTTTGGTAAAAAGGATTCCTAATTTGTTGCAAATTGGAAAATGTTCGTTGAACTTGAGATGACCTTGCAGGTGAGGAAGACCGTAAAGACGCCTCACTAGCCAAACTGGATATAGATTGCGTAGCGAAAGGTAAGCTACCTCTGCCACGATTACGACCCCTAGCATGACCACGTCTATTGTTATCAGGATAAAACACGTTGCCGCTTCTGGTTGTGACAGTCATAGGCAAGGACAAGAAGCTAGAACCTGGACAAGGACTATACTAAGATTGAGTCTCAAAAAGGACAAGATAGTAGCAAGAATGTTGTTTACTAAGGCACAAATGGTCTGATTTAAAGGCTAGAACAACCAGAGATTATGACCACTACGGCACAAAGTATGACAAGCATTAAGATGAGGACCAAGATTACGTATGAGACGACACTAGTCAAGGTATAAGACACAAGTTTTCAGTTAAGCGAATTGTCGCTGTTTCAGGACTATTTGCAAACAAAGAGCAATAAACTGACGCAGAAAAGGACAACGTGTAGGCCGCAGATTAGCTAGAACAGACCCAAATTGTAAATGCTGATACAAAGTCTCGCGCGAAAAACTTTTACGGGCCGTGCGAAGAAGTTTTACGGGCCGCGCAAAGGTTAGTAACATTTTTTAATTTCGCGTGAGAATGTTTTTTGGATCGCGCAAAGATGCGCAATAGAATTTTAATTTCGCGCGAGGACAAAATGGCTTTGCGTGAGAGCCAAATGATTTCGCGCGAGAGCCAAATGATTTTGCGCGAGACCAAAATGATTTCGCGAGAAAGGACAAAACGATTTCACAACAGCGACTGATTTTGACAAAATTTTTGATCGTTCCAATAACCAAGCAGATAAACAGGCACGTAGAACAGCAAGCAAGTGATTTCAAGCACGTCTGAAAACAATGAGCAAGGGCAAAAGCAACCTTGCGCCTGAACAATCAAGTGACTTAGTTTGTGCTAGTCCCTAAGAGAGCTATTTGTGTACGTTTTCAAAGAGTTTTGCAATCATTGCACACATTTCTAAAAAATAAAAGTTGGCTTCTCTAAGGTATTTAGTAATGGTTTGACTCTGCAACTTTTATGACTCACAGGGGTGACCTCCAATCTAGGCGCACTGAGGTTTTGACACAGTCTGAGAACTTAATCTTCAAGAGCTGCTAGGGAGATCTGACAACCCACAGTGAAGCACACCCGTGGAGATTTCTTCCACAAGGACATTTATATAGCGGTTGTCACTACCATGGCGAAAATGGCTATTACCGCTTGAGGTTCCGTCAACACAGTTTTCCCTGTAGAGGGATTGTCTGCTACGGTTAACCCTCTCTAAAGGTGACCAACTCACAATAGTGTACCACGAGGGGACTTAGCTTTCAGATTCAAGGTTTTGACACCTTTTCACCTTTTAGCCCAATCAAAACAAATAGATTAATCTGACACGCTAAACTAAGATTATCTCTTAAAGATCTATGATATCATCTTCCTGTGATCTATCAACCTCTTCGGAGAAAGGATGCCTTAATCAACAAGTCGAAGATTCATCTATCTACGAGATGCTCAAAGTATCCTCCCCACCCATAAGGAATCCGTCTTAGAGAGGAGTTTCACTAAGAACCCACTCCCTCAAGATCCACGAATAGTGTTCATGGGGGCTTAATTAATATGTGTGTACAGATGTTAATTCTTGAAAACAAATCTATCTAAAAGTAATAAAAAAGCACAAGGTGGTACACTTAACGCTTTAACTAATGTGAGGTGAGTCCAAACATGTGGAACATTTAACCCCTCACACAAGCCAAAACGAGTCCACAACTCAAAAATTAGTGAGTTCTAGAAAGCACAAAAGGGTTGCCTTGTGGAGCCTTTAACACTTATGTCCTGTAGACCCCTCCCCTATTTAACGTGGTGCTGAGCTTGCAACCATAGGGTGGAACGAGGGGCCGACGGATTAGCGAGTCTAATAACCCAAGATAGCTAATCAGATCTATCACTAAAGACTAAGCCTGCTAAATGAATACTAACAGAGATCACACCCTAGTATCAATTTATGCATGTGTTGTAAAATAAAAATACAGAAGGAAACACACAAGCTCAACACAAAAGATGTTTGTTTTAGATCCAAATGAAGTGTTATCAGCTGAGGAAGATTACCTGGTGATCCTCGCAATGCGCTTAGTAGATTTTTACCTATTTTTGGCAACTTTAGCACGTTTTTCCCTTTGTCCCACAAACCGCTGCTATGCTGTTCAAAAAAAATCAAAAAACACAAAAACACTAGAAACCGCGAACAGTCAGCAGAAAAATCAGAAAATACGCAAATTAATGCAAAAAAAATGCCTCTGTTAGCAGAGTTTCGCGCGAAATTCTTGGCAGTCCGTGCGAAGAAGTTTTACGGCCCACGCGAAATAAAATTTTGCTCGCGCAAAATTAAATTCAGCTCGCGCGAAGAAATAGGTCTCACGTGAAGTTTCACGCGCCAAAGAACTTTCTCGGACGATGTGGAAAGAATCTTTGTGCGAAGATTCTAGATCCTCGCGCGAAAATGAACAGTTTCGCGCGAAGATTCCGAATCTGTACAGAACAGTACGGATAGAGAACAATTTTTTTTTATAAAAAATACAGAAAGAGGCCAGAAAAATTGATTTTCGAGCCCCACGGTGGGCGCCTGAAATGTATGCGTGAAAATGCGGCCTATGCTAACACACACACTTTAACACGGTCATTACATGCGGATTCATCTCAGAATGAACATTGGATTGTTCATCCAAAATTTTCCCCTGCAAAGCGACCTGTTGCCTTCGATCTAAAGGGATTTTACCTGTTAATATCCTCAGAATCAAGGTGTAGGCAACCAGACCCTCTAAGAACGAAGGATTTGACAATGAAATTAAGCTTAAGAACGAGTATGCAGATTAATCTAAAATGAAAGATGCAATGTAATCTAAGAACAAATAAAGAAAACTAGATTAAGCATATGCATGATTAAACTAAAATGAGATTAAACTAAGAATGAGAATGTATGCAAGAAATGTAAGTAAATATGAGCACGAATTTCAGCAGCGATTCGATGCAAATTCTCCAAATTCATCCTCCTAAAATGAGGAGATGAGGGTCTCTTAAATAGACTCTCCTGGAATCCATCAATGGTTGAGATCGATTCAGATCAATGGTAGCGAATAGCAGAATGAGAATTGCCTATTAGAATAGGACTTTAAGATTGATTAGAAATAGACCAGAATTGGTTGAGATGGCAATGAGCCAATTTTGGGGTATTACAACTAATACTTCAGCAATGCTAGGATACTCCCCCATAGGAATATCATCAAAATTTATGCTAACATAGAGAAGATAGAACTTAGAAGAATGAGAATACCAAGAAGAAAAGAAGGAAAAGGATAAGAAGAGGAAGATGAAAAAATGAAACAAGATGAAGGACAAGGAGAGGGAAGAGAAGGAGAAGACAAAAAAGGAAAAGAATGAGAAGTAGAAAAAGAAGAAGGCGAAAGAGAAGAAAAGAGAAAGAGATGGAGGAGGAGGGAAAAATGTAGGAGGATAAGAAGGAAAATAATGATAATAAAAAGTAAATGGAGAAGAAGAAGGTAAATGTGAAGAAGACACAAAGAAGATGAAGATGAAAAAGACCAACAAGAAAAACAAGAGGAGGAGAATAATAAGAGAAAGAAGGAGAAGGAGAAAAAGGAGAAAGACCATAAGGAGAAGAAAAAGAAGAAGAAGATGAGGAGAAGGAGGAGATAAAGAAGGAGAAGGAAAAGGAGAAAAGGAGGAGGAGTAGAAAAAGAAGGGAAAGACAAGGAAGAAGTAGGAGCAGAAGAAAAGAAAAAAGAAGATAAAGTAGATCTCAAAGGAAAATGTACAAGCTCTATCGACGCAATCATTGCACCTATTTAGGTGCAAATGCTGATTGTTAAAGCTTACTTGTCCCATTTCCAAGAAAGGTTGGCACAGTTAACTAAAATATATCTATAAGTTACCAAGCCTTGTAAACTACTCATATTCATTTATTATATGAAGCCAACTTTCCCTCTAATTTGGAACTGGCAAAACAATGTAATATAGTTTTAAGAAGTGATAATATGACTCGTCATTTCTACCAATTGATATAACACTTTTAAAAAACTAGTATTTGATCTTTATTGCAAAAAATTGGTTGTTATATTATATTTAAAAAATGGGTAGTAACAATGTTATGGTTCTATGATATTAAAAATGAGTCTGCATCAAATAGAAAGAATGGTGAAATTTCTTAAAAAGGAAGGGAAAATGTGCAAGCCCTAGTTTTTGAGCTTGAATTATAATTCTTATAAAAATGAGTGATTAGATACATATCTCCATATGACATAGGCTTTGGCCCTTGTAATTGGGATGCGACCTTCACTAACTTGCAATGAAACCTTGAGTTTCAACCTAATCTAATTTTAATTAAGTTTAAATATTTAATGTGCAATGAGAGGGTGTTTTCCCCTAAATTATATTTGAGAGGCTCTGAGAGTTTTGCCCCAAGATTAAAGCTTCCCTATGGTTTGAAACTATTCAAATTTTACCTCCAAAATCAAAATTGTTAAATGATTATATGTTTTCTAAAATGTCACTCTCTCTACCAATCAAATAACATAGATTTCAATACGAGGATCACATATGCCTTCCTTTTTTCGAAAAACCTCTTAGTTTGAGAATATCCCATATTGCTAGCTATAATTTTGAAAACAATTTACCTTGAGAACATAGGTGTCCATGCCACACGCTTATTAGCTAATGTCACGTATTGGATACTTTGTAACACATGTCACATGAAAACAATAATTTAAATGATGCTTATTTACTTATACCATAAATAAAGAAGGGATGTGTGAATGCATTGAGTAATTATGATTTAACTCTCTACCTTAATGATCATATACCTCAATTACATTAATAATGTGATTAGATTTTTAGGAAATAAATCTTTTATTGGTGCATGAACATTTTTCTACTAATTGTAGATAGATTGGGGAACTTTGAAAGGTCCTAAATAGTGGATGACATGATGTGATCTTGTTTGTGATATAAGCTTAATAGACTATTTCAATCCACTTCTTTTAACTTTAGTGCTGATTATTTTATCGTATCTCATCTTTCCATTTATAAAAATGTGGATGCTCTTTTTATAGGGAGAAAATTTTGCTTAGTATATGGAGATGTTATTTATGTTCTCTATATATAGAATATTTATTGGAAATCATTCATATATAATACTAGAAATGTTATCCATTTTTGATAATCACTTCATGATATTTCATAAAAGACTATTTGAAATTATACTTTGATTGTGTATCTTTATATGACTTGTGATGGGAATGATGAATGACGGTTGCTATAAATATTTTTATATGGATGACTATCATTGCACTTCTGTAAATGTTTTTTTTTTTGTTATAACAAACTTCAAGAATTGTCTAGACAAGAGGATATGCATGCTCTTTTATGCATTGATGCAATCATGTATATTCCTTTGTGTTCTTCTACAAACTTGTATGCTTATGTATGCCTAAATAAATGATTCTTGTATATGCAATATGTCAGTGAGATCAAATATTTATGTTAAGTTTAGCCCTCAAGATAATAGTTATTGAGGTAGAACAAAAATGTTAAAAGTATTGTACATGTTTAAGGGAAGATTTTGATACTATGTTTGTATGAATGATGTATGTATCTTGAGTGTCATGATGTGGTTACATTGGTATTGGTCTAAAATCTTGTTACCACACACAATGTTGTTACCACTATTAGTTTTTCTATGTGAGACTTCCTCATGATTAATTGGGTAATCTTTTGTGTCATGAGATATTTCAGGGAAGCATGATTGCTTTGTGGTTGGGTGGAAATGCACTACGACAATATTCTCACCCACATGTGTTTCAATGATTCGAGCTCTTAGGAGTTACTATCAGTATGATCGTTTGCTATTGCATCATATGTATATAATACATTGACCTAGTAGTCTATTGTAGATGTATGTATACTTATGTTAGCCTTCTCGATAACTCTTATATTCTTCATGTTGAATGTAATTTCTAGTACACATTCGTTGTATTTCTTACTTAATGTAATCAACAAGCTAGTCAATATTTTTTAATAATGTGTTAATTGTTGTATTTGAAAGATGATTGAAAAGGTTAATGCTTATGATTATGTATTATCTCTTCTTAGATGAAACTATTTATTATTGATAATTTTTTTGCACTTGTGACTTGCCATGCAACATACATCTTTTTTGAATTTAAATCCTATGTAACATGGTAGCCCTTACACTAGTTTATACAAGCATTGGTTGAAATGTACCTGGTATATATAATATGATCTCCAAATTCATGTTTAGGAGATTTGAACTTTTAGTTTTGTATTCTTTGTTCTCATCAAATGTTCAAATAAAAAATTATGTAAATTATTAGTCATTAGAAAAACTGAATTAAGAAATATGAATCAAAATGTCTTATTAGATTTTATATTTTGAAGGTCACATTTATAAGTGTCACATTGATCTAATTATTAGATAGAAAATAAATCTTAAATTATAAGGAAAATTAATATACATATTTTACCATTATAATTATATATAATATATAAATCAAATATGTTATTTCCAAAAGTTAAATAGTTATTACAATACTTTTATTTTAGGAAAAAAAATCTATCAATTGAAAAAGAATCAATTATAGGGCAAAATGTATCTTTGACCAAAATTAAAAAATTTAATGAAATTTTAAACATTTGCTCTTCATAAACTATATATTTTGTAATTAAAAACAATAAAAAATTTGAAAAAAAAAAAGACTACTTTTCAAATTTTGAAAACTTTAGTACATTTAAAGAATAGCCGGCGCCAATTGAAACTCTGTCGTCAAACAATCTACTCGTAATTGTCAAATAATACCCTGTGTATCTGCCCAAACAGGCAGCAAGAACTATGTAGACACCATAAATGGTACTAGGTTCGAGCCCTGCGAACAAATAAGTCGTTAAAAGCAGAGCTTATAAATTATTAGATGGATACAATGTCCTCCCAAAATACATTAAGGGCTCGTTTGGTGAGCGGAATAGGAATACGTATTCCAAAAATTTTAAATTCCTTGTTTGGATGCACCAAAATGGGATTGGAATACGAAGTAAAATAGGAATATGTATTCCAATTTTGGCCCAAAAATGGAGTTTTGCAATTCCACCCAAATAGATGTTATTGGAATACTTATTCCTATTCCATTTTTTTAAATTTTAGAAAACATAAATTTTCGGATCTGCGAATTCTCATCAAATATTGGCTGAACCAAACGAAGAACAAGAATACGTTCTATTCTAGAATATGTATTCTAGAATACGTATTCCTGTTCCACTCACCAAATGGGCCCTAAACAACCTCTCATAAGGAATTGAAGCCGTCATAATTAATGCTCTGAAAACATTATACCTGATGCAGAAATCTTAACGCATCCAATTGAATCACGCAAAGCATGAGCAGGCTCTTCAAAATGAGAGATTCTCCTTGAAGTACAGGCGGAAGGAGGAAAATTGAAAGCAGAGGAACGCCATCTGCTTGTTTAAATCGGCTATGAACAGTAAACTCGCAGTGTGCACAAATCCACGAGAGTTTTACTGCAAACGACAGCAAAATTAGTACTAAATTTCTTGTTAACTTCACAAATCCCTACGATTTTAACGCGAATGACATTATAGGTAAAATAAAATCTTTCTTATCTGTCGAACAAATAGTTGGTCAGGGTAACTGTAAGGCAATGAAACTTTCATTAACTAGTGATCTGAAAAGATTAATATCTGCTGCAGAAACCTTAAAGCTTCAAATCAATTCGAGTTATAGGTTCAAAACAGGATACTGCGAAATGAGAGAATCTCCTTGAGGTGCAGGCTACGGTAGGAAAATTGAAAGCAGAGGAATGACGACCCTGTCACTTTAAATTGGGTCTCAGATGAAAATCTCACCGTGCATACAGATTCAAGTGAGTTCTACCGCATACGACCGCAAAATAACACTAAGCTTCCTTTTTACTTAACAAATCCCTTTGATTTCCATGCCGACGACATTTTAGACCTAAAAGAAAATCTTTCTACTCTGCCGAACAAATGCTTACTCAGAGCAACTGTAAGGCTGTGAAACTGTCATTAAATATTGTTCTGAAAAGATTAAAAGCTGCCGTAGAAACCTTAAAGCTTCAAATTAAATCGAGCTGCTGTAGAAACCTTAAGGCATCAAATTAAATTGAGTTAAAGTTTGAAAGCAGGCAAACCGTCGGCAGGCTCTGCAGAATGAAAGAATTTATTTAAGTACAGACTACTTTAGGAAAATTGAAAGCAGAGGAATAACGAACTCTGCGACTTTAATTTGGCACTGAAAAGTAATTCCTGACTTATGTGCAAAAATACAGGTGTTTTTACTGCATACATCAGCAAAATTAACACTAAGTTTCTTGTTAACTTTAGATCCCTACGATTTCGATGCTCACGACATTTGAGATAAAAGCAAAATCTAACTTTTGGCTATGTCGACCATAAATTTAAAGTTCCGCGTTGTCATGCACAAGAAATTTGCCAAACTTTCAACTTTTGGTCCTTAAAAAGCTCACCGAATTGCGTGACAGTTATAAATTACAGCGCTGTCGTCCATGAAAGTACGACACGACACTTCTATATTATTCTATGTTAAAGCAGAAAAGTGGAGATAATGGAGTTTTTAATGGTTAAACTTTTTTGCGACTGTTAAATCCTAAAATAAATTGAACGGAACAAAGAATTAGGGGTTTATCCAGGAAAACCGGTTACCGCCATTTTCCAAACCTTAAGTAGAGTTTTAAGAACATATTCGACGTATCTGACGGTTATGAAACACGTCAAAAGACAGAAAAATAGCTGCATGCTGACACTTTGTACCGCTCGTATTTATCAAACACCCGAAAAGAGGAAAAAGCAGCCGGATTTGATAGATCGTTGGTCATAAAATAATACCGAGAGCTCAACAAGAAAAAAAAACAAAACTTATAGGTAGAAAGGAAAAAAACGAAGCAAAAGACATGGGTATGTACATCAAACAAATTGAAACACCGTTGGTTGGTTGTTTAAGGGCCCGTGTCTGGTTAAATCGCCGTCTAACTTCTCTTTCACAATTCTGTTTCCCACCAAAATAATCTTCCCCAATACGCCAAGGATTTAAAAACGATTTACCTGACAACTGCTAAAAAAACATGTTTCACTCTATGTCAATACTTATCTATCATCTACTCGAACACGTTCCAACGATTGTAATACAAGTTAATTTAACATTTATATTTACGCCGAGAGGCGTTCTATACAGCCACAGCACGGCAGTTACAATGTCAATAAAAAAGAAAATGCCAGCTGTGAGCTGCGGAGTAAGGTAGCAAGACCGCCTGTCAGCGGCAGTTACTGCCGCCCCTGACATGCATGTCAGAGGTGGCAGTAACTGCCGCTGACAGGCAGTCTTGCAGCCACATAAAACAACGCCACATGGGGTGGCGGGGGTGATGGCCTGTCACCCCATTTTATTTTATTTTTTAATATTTTTTTTTCAACGAAACAGATAACGTGGCGGGTTAATGTATTTTTTTTTAAATATTTTTTTTTTGATAAAATCAGATAACGACATGTAGACACACTTTTTTTAAAAATTTCGTTGTGTAATATTGTCTTATTGGCGTTTTTTAGTAATTAATTTGAATTTTGTAGAGGAGTGGAGATGTGGAATTTGAAAAGTTTCTTTAGTGAAAATTGAATAATTTTTTCGTGGGAGATGAAGAGTTTTTTCTCTGATTATAAAACACTCATATCCTCTCATTTTTGCTCTCCATTCGTAGAAGAACATATTTGTAGAAGACAGGGTTTGAGTAAAGCTTTCATTGCTCTTGAGAGGTAGAGCAAACTTTTTTGGGAAGAAGAAAGGGAGATACATCATTTAGAAAAGCATTTTACATTTGAAGATCAATAAGGAGATCCAAAAAGCAAAGTAAGCTTTTTGTTAAATTTTTTTTCCCTATTAAGTTTTATTTTGCATTTTGATTATTATCTCCATTTAGAATAGTAGTTACACTATTTACATTTAGTTGTAATTTATTTTTTATATGACATTTCTTAATTTTTACATTGTTCTATACAAAATTACATTTGCATGTTTCATGCATTATTGTTTTTCATATTTTTCAATGTATTTTTTAGATTAATCTTGTTACGCCGAGAGGCGTTCTATACAGCCACAGCACGGCAGTTACAATGTCAATAAAAAAGAAAATGCCAGCTGTGAGCTGCGGAGTAAGGTAGCAAGACCGCCTGTCAGCGGCAGTTACTGCCGCCCCTGACATGCATGTCAGAGGTGGCAGTAACTGCCGCTGACAGGCAGTCTTGCAGCCACATAAAACAACGCCACATGGGGTGGCGGGGGTGATGGCCTGTCACCCCATTTTATTTTATTTTTTAATATTTTTTTTTCAACGAAACAGATAACGTGGCGGGTTAATGTATTTTTTTTTAAATATTTTTTTTTTGAAAAAATCAGATAACGACATGTAGACACACTTTTTTTAAAAATTTCGTTGTGTAATATTGTCTTATTGGCGTTTTTTAGTAATTAATTTGAATTTTGTAAAGGAGTGGAGATGTGGAATTTGAAGAGTTTCTTTAGTGGAAATTGAATAATTTTTTCGTGGGAGATGAAGAGTTTTTTCTCTGATTATAAAACACTCGTATCCTCTCATTTTTGCTCTCCATTCGTAGAAGAACATATTTGTAGAAGACAGGGTTTGAGTAAAGCTTTCATTGCTCTTGAGAGGTAGAGCAAACTTTTTTGGGAAGAAGAAAGGGAGATACATCATTTAGAAAAGCATTTTACATTTGAAGATCAATAAGGAGATCCAAAAAGCAAAGTAAGCTTTTTGTTAAATTTTTTTTCCCTATTAAGTTTTATTTTGCATTTTGATTATTATCTCCATTTAGAATAGTAGTTACACTATTTACATTTAGTTGTAATTTATTTTTTATATGACATTTCTTAATTTTTACATTGTTCTATACAAAATTACATTTGCATGTTTCATGCATTATTGTTTTTCATATTTTTCAATGTATTTTTTAGATTAATCTTGTATTTATTTTCCATAATATTTCATATGGATGGCAATGCCGCCATATCAATATATTTTATTTTAAAAAAACGTGATTATAAATTTAATGATTACTATTTTCATTTGCAAAAGTAGTTTGATTTATAATAGTTTTTTTATTAAGATTAGTATATTAATATTCTGAATTAGATTACTATTTTGCTTAAAATAGTTTTGTACTTTACATTTAGATTATAATTAATCATAACATATTAATATTTGAAAAGTGGATGGCAATGCCGCCATTTTTCAAATATTTTATTAAAATGCCAGTTTATTTATTTTTAAATATAAAAACTTAATTTTATAATTTTAATTTTGTTACTTGAAAATTAGAGTAGGAATATATTTTATTTTAATTTATGCTTATTTTTTTCATGCAATTTTAAAATAATAAATATTAACTTTTAGGCATCAATCTTTAAAGAATGAAAGGCAATGCCGCCATTTTTAAAATATTATAATAGTAAGCAATTTATTATAATGTTAACTATATCTCAACATATTTCTAATGTTTTCATTAAGAGTAGTATATTGATTTAGAGTATCATTCTAAATTAGATTACTATTTCAATTATAACAGTTTTGTAATTTACATTTAGATTAAAATTAATCTTTACATATTAACATTTGAAAAGTGGATGGCAATGCCGCCATTTTCCAAATATTTTATTAAAATACCAATTTATTTATTTTTAAATAAGAAAAATGAGACTTATACTTTTAATTTTGTTGCATAACCATATATTTATTTTAATTTATGTTTCTTTTTTATATGCAATTTTAAAAGAACAAATATTAAATTTTCGATCATTTTTTCAGGCATGGAAGCCTCTAATACACAATCAAGCATTGTCGACACTAGCCCAACTTCTTCTGTACAGTCAAATCATTTTTTTGAGACAGAGTTTTAGAAGTGTGCACGCATAATTAAATAGTGTTGTACAACTATGGTAGAAGCACTTCAGAATGCAGCTTTATCTATTGATCATGTACAAGAGATAGAGATAATGGAGATGGAAGATTTTGCCAAATATGTACGCAACACATCTACAAAAGTAGATGCGTTTCCATCCATGATGAAAGAGGTCTATGATGATCATATTACAAACAAAGGTCGTAATACAATTTTAATATCTGAAGAATATGTGATGTACTTACATCATTATGGAGAGCTATACACATGGTCCATATGATGATTTCACATTTTTCAAATCTTCACTTATTACTTTATCCAGATAATTGTACTAGGAGATATTATTCTCCTTCCATCTATGTATCGAAATAATAAATAAACGATTTAACTTTTTATCTCAAATTCTTTTCAACTATACTTCCAAATATTTGAAATGCTTTTTGTTGACCTTTTTTTTTGTATTATTAAAGATTTTACATGAGATATATCATTAATATGTTGATCATTAAATTATGTATAAAATTGATGTGTTAGTTCTAACTATTAACCCACTCTAAAGCATAATATTCATTTTATACTCATTTTAAGTGTAATCATTACCTCAATAATGTTTAGTACTCCTTCATTGTACACTATTCATGCTAAGCATAATTACCATTAATTAATTGTATATTTATAAATGTAACTAATAAAGTTATAAAACCACATAAGGAACATTTTAATCCTTATATTGTTCTATCATGCTAATAGGCATGTGTAAGGAGAACGAGCTACCCTCCTAAATGTAATTCTAAACATAACAATAATCGTAACTTTGACCGTGGTCCTACTTCTCCCCTAACTCTAATCCTAACCATAATTCTAATGCTTTGTCTACCCCTAACTCAAACTATAACCCTAACTCAGATTCTAACCATAAACCTAATCCTAACCCTAACCCCTACCCTAACCTTTTATGTACCCTTATCTCTAACCCTAATTATAATGCTAAACTTAACCTTGACCCTATCTCTAACCCTAACCCTAACCCTAACCCCAATCCTAACCCTAACCTTAACCCTAACTCTAATCCTAACACTAACACTAACCCTACCCCTACCCCTAACTCTAACTCTAAATATAACTCTACCATAATTATAATATAACCCTAACCCTAACCCTAACCCTAACCCTAACCTTAATTCTAAACTTAACCTTGACTCAAACTCGTATCTTAACCTTAACCCTGATGTAACTCTACACATATCCCTAACTCAATATGTAAAACTAACACTAACCATAACCCTAAATCTAATCCTTTATGTACCCCTTTCTCTAACTCCAACCATAATCATAACCATAACTGAAACCCTACCGTACCCCAAACTCTAACCGCGAATCTAACTCTACCATAATTGTACTTTAATATTAGCCCTAGCCCTAACCCTAAATCTATCCTTAAAGTTGACTCAAAACTCTAACGTTAACCCTAACTCTAACATTAACTTAATCATAATATTTAATCTTTTTGAAACTCTAACCCTAACCCTAACCCTGACTATAACCCTCCCCCTACCTCTAATTGTAGCCCTAAATCTAACTCTACCATAATTGTACTTTAACTCTAACCCTAGCAATTATTTTAACCCTAATCATAATATTAAATGTCTTTGTAACTCCAACCCTAACCCTAACCCTAATCCTAACTATAAGCCTACCTCTACCTCTAATTGTGGTCCTAAATCTAACTCTACCATAATTGGACTTTAACTCTACCCCTAAAAATTATTTTAACCCTAAAGCTAACTCTAACCCTAACCCTTTCTATACACCTATCTCCAACCCTGACCCTAACTCTAATTCCAACCCTAACACTAACACTGACCCTAATCCTTAACCCAATCATACCCCTAACTCTAATTCTAACTATAAATCTAACTCTACCATAATTAGACTCTAATCCTAACCGTATCCCTTTGTTTAATCTTCACTAAAACCCTAACTCTAACCTTAACCCTGACTCAAAACTCTAACTCTAACCTTAACCCTAACTCAAAACTCTAACTTTAACCTTAACGCTTACTTTAATCTTGACAAAAATCCTAACCCTAACTCTAACCTTAACCCTAATTCAAAACTCTAATTCTAAACCTAACCCTAACTCTAACCCTAACAATAGTCATAATCCTAAAATAACCCTAACCACAACTCTAACTCTATTTGTAACTCTAATCCTGACCCTAACTCTGGCTCTAATTGTAACCCTAACCCTAATTCTAATAAAAATCCTAACCCTAACCCTAATTTAAATATTAATGCTAACCCTAACCTTTACTTTAGTCTTCATTAAAACCTTAACCCTAACTCTAACCTTAACCCTGATTCAAAACTCTAATTCTAAACCTAACCCTAACTCTAACCCTAAAAATACTCATAATCCTAAAATAGCCCTTGCCCTAGCCCTAACCATAACTCTAACTCTAATTGTAACTCTAATCCTGACCCTAACTCTAGCTCTAATTGTAAACCTAACCCTAATTTAAATCTTAATGCTAACCCTAACCCTATTTCTAACCCTAACCATAACCATAACTCTACTCTTAAATATAACAATTTACCTAATAATATCCTTAAAATAAGATTGAATCAAAGTGATGCAAATAAACAATATATATAGAATTTTAAAAAAAAATGTTGAAGAATGATTTTATACTAAGTTTATATGACTACAATTTTATAGTAAGTTTATACAACTAAATTTAAAAAGAAAAAAATAAATCAATACTAACCAGATAAAAAAAAGAAAAATTAAAAAATAATTTATCTGTTGCGCCGCGACTGCTACTAGCTTATATATACCTATATATATATATTACGCCGAGAGTAATCGTTCTCGAGGCGCCTATTTTTTTTCATAAATCCCAATTATAAAATAACCTTGGGATTAAATAAAAATAGGCGCCTCGAGAACGATTACTCTCGGCGTAATATATATATATATATATATATATATATATATATATATATATATATATATATATATATATATATATATATATATATATATATATATAAGCTAGTTATTGACCTAGTCTTGAGAAGTTGTGACTTTGGGTTTTTTAATTTAAAAATTAATCAATCATGTGATGCTATATCATCTAAATTTCTAATACACTACAATCCATTCTAACCATAGTAAGAGCTAGTATTCAATTGATATAAAGATTCAATTAATATTTTTTTATCACATGTAAGGTGAGGAGTAGGTTTAGTTAGAGTTACAATTAATATTGATTTTATAATTAGGCTAAGTTTTATGTAGGGTTTGAATTAAAAATAATATATTAAATTTAATTAAGTTGATTATGAATCATGACTTCTTCCACTTTTTTGGTAGTTCACACAAAATAGTTTATTTGTGATTAAGCTATAATATTCCCATATTTTTTAATATGAATTTCTTCCTAAAATTCACATCTTGAAATCTCATGCATTGTCTTTGACTAATGAAAGGATAGACTCTATCATTAGTCTCACCTACCTATAGGAACGAGTAATGTTTTCATGTTAACTCTTTGCAATTGATTTAAAGTTTTAAAACCCCACCAACATTCTTATCCTATGGTTTGGGGTGAAATATTTCATGAAGCTAGTTTTCTCTCCTTTTCTTTACTATTTTCTCATCACCCATTCCTAATTTCTTAGTAGTTTTTTAAATTTCTATATAAAATATAAAGAAAAATCCAACCTTACCAATCAATGTTCAAAATTAAAATGCATATGTCTATATCTTATAAAGTTCTACATTCAAAAGTTCTAGAAGACACTAGGCATTTCCTATTCACAATATCCCTTCAAAGATGTTGGAAATCCAAGTCAGACTAAAGGTTCCGTCATTTTTTAATCTGCACAATGGAAGACCATAATTTTCTTATTTATGCTAAAATGATATAAGTTTTTTGAGTTTGAAGTGGCTTGAAATTTGGCGAGTATAGTTTCATTTTTCACATGCTATTGTTATTTAATCGAGTTCTAAGATTAATTTGTCTAATCCAAGATTTACTCATGTGTCCTCAATCTTTAAAGCAATAATTAGATGTGTACTATTTCTAAGTTCTCCTCATAGTTAGGCCTTAGAAGTTGATTATTAATTAAATCATTTGGTGAAGACTTGAATTTTCTAGAGAAAATACATCCTTCCCTAACATGGGGGTTTCATGGCAGGTCTAAAATATTTGGTTTCATAGCAGGTCTAAAATATTTAATTGTATGGGAGAAAAATTATTGAGCTTGGAAGGTTGGCAATAGTTCCAACTAAGCACCCTTGCCTTGGTGCTTGTTAGTTGGACAAGAGTAACAATTATGAGTAGCCCTTCATGTTTCTCAAAACAATTTCAGGTATGATTTTACATCACACAAGTCTAAATATTTTCTTAATACTAACTACTCTTAGAGTCTTTACAGTTTCATTATGTAATTATTTCAAAGATATTATAAATTTCATAAAATCTATATGACCTTGATTTTTGGGTTTCTCAAAAGTGTGATTTTTTTTTTTTGCAAAATCTCCAATAATAAATCTCTTTCCATTTACAACATTTCTACAAAATTATGAGCAACAAATCTCTCTCTATTTGCATTTTCTTGCACATTTTAAAAAAAATGTGCCAAATAATATGAAAAATAAAAAATAAAAAATCTAGACATTCAAAATGGGCATGGATTTGTTCTTGAGGAGTAAGATCTAAAGAATTGAGATCTCTTTTTCTAACCTTCGTATATTAGCTAAGCACTTATTTGCATTTAAATAGTTTATTAGTGATGACTGAGTGTTAGAACCTAGTAATGATCGAGTGACCATATTTTGAATGCATATGAGAAATCGTGATTTCTAATTGACTTAGTTCATTTCTTGGGATATGGAAAATGTGTTGAAGATAAGGATTAACATGTTGGATCATTTAATTCAAGGAGAGGATTAGGTAAGCTATCTAATAAACAAATTTAGTCAGAAGTTTCCAGAAAAAGAAGGAGATGATCGATTCGTGAACCCTAAGATCTACAATGATTGTGAGAAATGACAAAGGACCAAAATTACCTATTTAAGGAGGCACAAAAATGAACTTTAGAGAGCATGAATGAGTATGCAAATAAGAGAAGATAGCATAGAAGCTATGCATGTTTAGAGATTTCTAGTAAGATGGAACAAATTTGTTGAGGTTGATAAGAAAATCTAAGCAAAAGGCTTAACTTTGTTGTGAAGAGAAGGGTGATTACTTGAAGGGTTGCCAAATAAATCAAGGATATAGATGACAATGAAGGGCTTATCAGGGAATTGGCACATGAATTGAACAGAGATCTGAAGTTGAAAAGTGAGTTGTAATCACACAGATCCAATCCTATTGATTTATTTTTAATAATTGTGTACAGTTTGTATTGAAATCCTTTTAATTAAAGGTTGAACTAATAGTAATTAAGGACTTAATAGTCTATGCACATCCTTTAACTTGGTGACATTTTAAAGGAATGTTCTAAAGTCCTCTGACAAGGCCACTCCTAATAGGGTGATTAAATCTTTTAACTAGGTCACATTTAATAGTGTGTATTGTAACCTTTAACAAGATTGGCTCCTAACTTCAAAAAATTGAAAAAGCGATGACATGTTGTTGGTGTTTTTTTTCTCAATTTGGGTTTCCATGTTAAATCCTAGTGTCAAACTTGTGTTGAGTATTTTTATGGTGTTTTACATTCAGCGAGTTTGTTATATTAGGGCAGTGAACTACTAGTTAATATTGTTAATTAGATTACAGTGGAGATTGAGTTGCAATAGGATAAGCAAGACAAAAAAGTGTTTGATTGTTTGATTGTTCAGTTGGTACTAATGGGCCTTGTAAACTACTCATATTCATTTATCATTTCTTCCAATTCATGTAACACTATTAAAAAACTAGTATTTGTTCTTAATCAAAATAAAGTGGTTGTTATATTGTATTTTAAAAATGGGTAGTAATAATGTTATATGGTTTTATGATATTTAAAATTATCTTGCATCAAGAGAAAGACACAACAAATTTAAAAGCTAGAGCAAATTTGCAAGCCTTAGTTTTTGAGCTTGAATAATTCTTCTAAATGAGTAATTAGATACATATCTCCATATGACATAGGCTTTGGCCCTTGGAATTGGGATGCAACCTTCACCAACTTGCAATGAAACCTTAAGTTTCAACCTACTCTAATTTTAATTAAGTTTAAATATTTTATGTGTAATGAGAAAGAGTTTTTCCCTAAATTGTATTTGGGAGGCTTTGAGGGTATTCCCCCAAGATTACAACTTCCCTATGGTTTGAAACTATGAAAATTGTACACCCAAAATCAAAATGACTAAATGATTATATGTTTTCTAAAATGTCACTCTTTCTACCAATCAAATACCATAGATTTCAATATGAGGATCACATATGATTGCCTTTTGTTAGAAAAAAACTCTTAGTTTGAAAATATCCCATACATTTTACCTCGAGAATATAGATGTCCATGCCACAAGCTTGTTAGCTAATGCCATGCATTGGATAATTCATAACACATGTCACATCAATGTACTCATTAAAAAAGGTGCTTATTTACTTATAGCATAAATAAAGAAGGCATGTGTGAATGTATTAACTAATAATGATTTAACTCTTTACTTTAATAATCATATACCTCAGTTACACTAGTAATGTGGTTGGATTTTCAAGAAATAAATCCTTAATTGGGGCATGAATATCTTTCTACTAATTGTATATAGATTGGGGAACTTTGAAAGGTCATTACTAGATAGTGGATGAGATGATGTGATATTGTTTTGAAACAAGCTTAGTAGACTAATTTTTCATTTCTTTTAACTTTAGTGCTGATTATTTTATTGTATCTCATCTTTCCATTTATAAACACGTGGATGCTCTTTTTATGGGGAGCAAATTTTGCTTAGTATATGGAGATGTGATTTGTGTTTTCTATATATAGAATTTATTTATTGGAAATAATTCATGTAAAATACTAGAAATGTTATCCATTTGTAATAATCACTTAATGATATTTCATTAAAAATTCTTTGAAATTATACTTTGATTGTGTATCTTTATATGACTTGTGATGGGAATAATGAATGGAGGTTTTTATAAATATTTTTATATGGATGCCTATCATTGCACTTATGTAAATATTTTCTTCTTGTTATAAAAAATTCAAGAACTGTTTAGACTAGAGCACATGAATGCTTTTCTATGCCTTGATGTGATCTTGTATGTTCCTTTGTATACTTCTACAAACTTATATGATTATGTATGCCTAAATAAGTGGTTCTTGTATATACAATTATGTCAATACTTGATCAATTTATGTTAAGTTAACCCCTCAAGATAATAGTTATTGAGGTGGAACAAAAATGTTAAAAGTATTGTAGATGGTTAAGGGAAGATTTTGATACTATTTTTGCATGTATGCTGTATGTATCTTGCATGCCATGATGTGGTTACATTGGTATTAGTGCAAAATCTTGTTACGATACATAATTTTGTTACAACCATTAGCTTTTTTATGTGAGACTTCCTCATGCTTAACTAGACAATCTTTCATGTGATAAAATATTTTAGGGAAGCATGATTTCTTTGTGGTTGGGTGGAAACACACTCTGACAATATTCTCACCCACATGTGTTGTAGTGATTTGAGCTCTTGGAGTTACTATTAGTATGGTCGTTTGGTATTGCATCATATGTATATAGTATATCGACCTAGTAGTATATTGTAGATGTATCTATACTTAAGTTAGCCTTGTCGATAACTCCTTTGACATGCTTCATGTTGAATGTAATTTCTAGTACATATTTGTCGTATTTTGTACTTATCATATAATGATGTAATCAACAAGCTAGTCAATATCTTTTAATAATGGGTTAATTGTTGTATTTGAAAGATGGCCGAAAAGGTTAATGCTTATGATGATGTATTATCTCTTTTTAGAGGAAACTATTTATTATTGATAATTTCTTTTGCATATTTATTAATGACTTGTGACTTTCTATGCAACATGCATCTTTTTTGGAATTTAAATCTTATGTGACATGGTGGCCTTTACACTAGTTTATACAAGCATTGGTTGAAATGCACTTGGTATATATAATATGATCTTTAAATTCATGTTTACGATATTTGAACTTTTAGTTTTGTATTCTTCCTTCTCATCAAATTTTCAAATCTTAAATTATGTATAGTTATTAGTGAATAGAAAAAATGAATTGAGAAGTATGAATCAAAATGTCCTAATTTAAAATTGAATATTTGATTTTATATTTTGAGGGTCACATTTATAAGTGTCACAATGATCTAATAATTAGATAGAAAATAAATCTTAAATTATAAGGAAAATTAATATACACATTTTACCATTATAATTATATATAATATATAAATGAAATATATTATTTCTAAAAGTTAAATAGTTATAAAATACTTTTTATTTAGGAAAAATAATCTATCAATTGCAAAGAATCAGTTATAGGACAAAAATGCATCTTTAACCAAAATTGGAAAAATCGAAAATATAACCAATAGGTATTGGTAAAATCTTAAACATTTGTTCTTCAATTTTTTTTTGAAAAAAAAACACTCTATTTTTCAAATTTTGAATATTTTTAAAACAAAAACTTTGGTACATTTAAAGGATAGCCGACGCCAATTGAAACTCTGTTGTCAAACAATGTACCCATAATTGTCAAATAATACTGTGTGCAACTGCCCAGACAGGCAACAGAGAATATGCTTACAAAGCATGACAATAGTGAATAATCATTGCTGATTACATTGAAAAATTTTAATAGCAAAATTTAAATTTTAAATCATGCTCTAACTTGTCGAAGTGTTACTCTAAGTCCTAGAGAAGTCTTTCCGGCACCATAACTCCAATATCTGCTCGCATGAAGGGAAGAATAAAATAAGTTCAATTTAAAATTCATGCATTTAAAAGAATTATTAAATTTTCATATAAAACATTATGGATAGATTGCCTTCATGATATGAAATGTTAAAAATAATCCATAAGCAAATAACTGAAAATGATATAATAGCTTATCAACAAAAAATAACGATGCATTATTTGAAAAAATAATTTATTATATTATTTAATTTAAAATTTACCAAATAATTTTCTATAACAATTTAATAAAATAAAAATCTAATCTAAATTTAAAAAGTTGAATACAAACACTTGTTAAATAAAAAAAATCTTATGACTTTACCTATATTCCCACATGATTTGATTTTGACAATAATAAAACATAAAAACATCAAATACACACTGTGAACAGGTGTTGAAAAAGGAGTCATCAGAAAAGTACGACAGCGCACGGCAGTATGGACAGTTGATGGCATGATGGGGGCATGCCGATGATGAGGAGGGAGGCATCCAGGCAGTCGAATCGGCTGCCTGGGTAGCCCCGCGGAGAAATAAGTTGTTAGAAGCAGAGCTTACAAATTATTAAACGGATACAATGTCCTTCCAAAATACATTAAACAACCTCTCATAAGGAATTGAAGCCGTCATAATTAATGCTCTGAAAACATTAAACCTGATGCAGAAACATTTTAAAAGCTTCAAATTGAATCAAGCAAAGCATTAGCAGGCTCTGCAAAATGAAAGATTCTCCTTGAAATACAGGCGAAAGGAGGAAAATGGAAAGCAGAGGAACGACATCTGCTAGTTTAAATCGGCTATGAACAATAAACTCGCAGTATGCACAAATCCACGTGAGTTTTACGCAAACGACAGCAAAATTAGTACTAAATTTCTTGTTAACTTCACAAATCCCTACGATTTTAACGCGAACGTCATTATAGGTAAAATGAAATCTTTCTTATCTGTCGAACAAATAGTTGGTCAGGGTAACTGTAAGGCAATGAAGCTTTCATTAACTAGTGCTCTGAAAAGATTAATATCTGCTGCAGAAATCTTAAAGCTTCAAATCAATTCGAGTTATAGGTTCAAAACAGGATACTGCGAAATGAGAGAATCTCCTTGAGGTGCAGGCTACTGTAGGAAAATTGAACGCAGAGGAATGACGACCCTATCAGTTTAAATTGGCTCTCAGTTGAAAATCTCACCATCCATACAGATTCAAGCTAGTTCTACCTCATACGACCGCAAAATTAACACTAAACTTCCTTCTTACTTTACAAATCCCTTTGATTTCCATGCCGACGACATTTTAGACCTAAAAGAAAATCTTTCTACTCTGCCGAACAAATGCTTACTCAGAGCAACTGTAAGGCTGTGAAACTGTCATTAAATATTGTACTGAAAAGATTAAAAGCTGCCGTAGAAACCTTAAAGCTTCAAATTAAATCGAGCTGCTGTGGAAACCTTAAGGCATCGAATTAAATTGAGTTACAGTTTGAAAGCAGGCAAAGCGTCGGCAGGCTCTGCAAAATGAGAGAATTTCTTTAAGTACAGACTACTTTAGGAAAATTGAAAGCAGAGGAATAACGAACTCTGCTACTTTAATTTGGCTCTGAAAAGTAATTCCCGGCTATTGCAAAAATACAGGTGTTTTTACTGCATACAGCAGCAAAATTAACACTAAGTTTCCTGTTAACTTCAGATCCCTACGATTTCGATGCTCACGACATTTGACATAAAAGAAAAATCTAACTTTTGGCTATGTCGACCATAAATTTAAAGTTCGTTGTCATGCACAAGAAATTTGCCAAACTTTCAAACTTCTGGTCCTTAAAAAGCTCACCAAATTGCGTGACAGTTATAAATTACAGCGCTGTCGTCCATGAAAGTACGATACACCACTTCTATACTGTTCCATGTTAAAGCAGAAAAGTGGAGATAACGGAGTTTTTTATGGTTAAACTTTTTTTGCGACTGTTAAAACCTAAAATAATTGAACGGAAAGAAGAATTAGGGGTCTACCCAGGAAAACCGGTTACCGCCATTTTCCAAACCTTCTGTAAAGTTTTAAGGACATAGTCGACGTATCTGACGGTTATTTTTCACGTCAAAAGACACAAAAATCGCTGCAAGCTCACACTCTGTACCGCTCGTATTTTTCATACACCCGAAAGAGAAAAAGCAGCTGGATTTGACAGATCGTTGGTCATAAAATAATACCGAAAGCTGAACAAGGAAAACAAAACTTAGACGAAGGAAAAACAGAACAAAAAACAAAGGTAGCTATGTACATCAAACAAAATGAAACACCGTTGGTTGGTTGTTGAGAGGGCCCATGTCTGGTTAAATCACCGTCCAACTTCTCTTTCACAGTTCTGTTCCCCACCAAAATAATCTTCCTCGATACGCCAAGGATTTAAAAATGATTTACCTGACAACTGCTAAAAACCATACTATTGTTTCAGTCTATTTCACTGCCTATCTATCATCTACTTGAACATGTTTCAACGATTGTGATAGAAGTTAATTTAACATTTATATTTATTGACCTAGTCTTGAGAAGTTGTGAGTAAGGTTTTTTAATGTATTTTTAAATTTAAAAATTAATCAATCATGTGATGCTATATCGTCTAAATTTCTAATTCACTACAGTCCATTCTAACCATAGTAAGAGCTACTATTCAATTGATGTAAAGATTCAATTAATATTTTTTATCACATGTAAGGTGAGGAGTAGTTTAGAGTCACAATTAATATTGGTTCTATAATTAGGCTCATTCTTATGTATGGGTTTGAATTTAAAAAAAAAAAATTCAATTAAGATAAAAGTTGATTATGAATCGTGATTTCTTCCATTTTTTTTAGCAGTTTATACAAAATAGATATTTATAATTAAGCTATAATATACCCATCTTTGTAAATATAAATTTCTTCTTAAATTTCACATCTTACAATCTCACCCATTATCTTTGACTAATGAAAAGATGAACTCTATTATTTGTCCCACCTACCTATAGGGAGGAGTAATGTTTTCATGTTAACTCTTTACGATTGATTTAAGATTTTTAAACCCCACCAACATCCTTATCCTATGATATGGGGTGTAATATTTCATGAAATTAGTTTTCTCTCCTTTTGTTCACTATTTTCTCATTGTCCATTCCTATTTTATAAAATAATTCTATTTCCAAAATAAAGAAAAATCTAACCTAACCAGTCAATTTTCAAAATTAAAATGCACATTTCTATATCTTCTAAAGTTCTACATTCAAAAGTTCTAGAACACACATAGCATTTCTAGTTCACAATATCCCTTCAAAGATGTTGAAAATCCAAGCCAGACTAATTGTTCCATCATTTCTGAATCTACACAATGGAAGACCATAATTTTCTTATTTATGTTAAAATGATATAATTATTTTGAGTTTGAACTGGAGTGTCTTTTTAGAAATTTGCTTGGATTTTGGTGAGTATAGTTTCATTTTTCGCATGCTAGTGTTATTTTACTGAGTGCTAAAATTGATTTGTCTAATCCAAGATTTACTCATGTCTCCTCAATCTTTAAAGCAATAATTAAATTTGTATTGTTTCTAAGTTCTCATAGTGAGGCCCTAGATGTTGATTATTATTTACATCATTTGGTAAAAACTTGAATTTTCTAGAGAAAATACATCCTAGCCTAACATGGGGTTTTCATAGTAGGTCTAATTTTATTAATTGTATAGTAGAAAATTTATTGAGCTTGGAAGGTTGGCAATACTTCCAACTAAGTACCCTTTCCTTGGTGCTTGTTGGTTGGACAAGAGTAACAATTCTGCGCAGCCCTTCATGTTTCTCAAGACAATTTTAGGTATGATTTTGTCAAACAAGTCTTTTCATTTTCTTAATACTAACTAATATTAGAGTCTTTACAATTATAGTATGTAATTATTTCAAAGATATTATAAATTTTATAAAATCTATATGACCCTAATTTTTGGGTTTCTAAAATGTTTGCAAGCTTTTTTGCAAATTTTTGAATGATTAATCTCTTTTCATTCACAACTTTTCTACTAAATTATGAACAACAAATATCTCTATTTGTATTTTCTTGAACATTTTTTAAAAATGTGCCAAAAAATCTGAAAAACTTAAAAATAAAATATCTAGACATTTCGAATGGGCATGGATTTGTTCTTAAGTAGTAAGATATAAAGAATTGAGGTCTCTTTTTCTAACCTTTTTATATTAGCTAAACAATTATTTGCATTTAAATAGGTTATTTGTGGTGTCCATAATGCATTTGATAGAGTAGGCGTTCTTGCACTTCACAGAAAACATTTAGCACTTGATGGACATAAATATAAAACTTGCCCCATCTAGATTGTTAAGCTTGTATGGGTACTATCAACATTGTTAATAATTGCAAATATCATGTTGTATTTTGTAATTTACCTTATTTTTAAAACTTATATTGGAGACACTTATTTTTCATAGTTAATAATACAAACATAACCAAATTAATATGCACAAAAGCACTTTTAAAACTAGACAAAATGAAAAACTAATTTTGTCCTCCTAATCAGTAGTGGAGAAAGCTATGGAAACTTATATTTTTAATGAAAAATATTCGAAGGTATACAATTGAGCATGAACTACAAAATGTTGATCCATCTGCCTTATTTTAGTATGCTTATCTAATATCTAACTTGGAGAAATGGCTCATCAAAAAATATTTTGTTATGTTTTAACATTTTTGCAAATGAATTTGCAATATTTTTTCACATGAACTATAAGTTTTCCTCCAAGTTATTCTATGGATGTAGATTCCTCTTACATGAAACTGACAAGAGCACCTATTGTTGTATGAAAAGGTTTTGCTAGTTATTCTCTTTGAGATCTGTTTGCCAATCATGTATGCAAAATGTGGGTGAATCAAACATACACACTACTTTTTTAGGAACTATGAAATGTAACAAAAAAACACAACATCAAACAATAAAAAATCAATCATTTAAAAAAAATTCCAATATTTTATAAGATTTGAAATTGGAAACATAGTATCCAAGCCACAAATAAATTCTATAATATTTTATGCAATAATCTACTAGTCTATTGTCTTTTCCGCACCTAAAAAACTAGACATTTTATGTTTTATTTTCTTCAAATGTGTGATTTTTGTTTAGGTCGTACAATGAAAAATATCATAGATGTTTTTTAAGACTACACATTTTGTATAAATGTATGAAACGATCGTTTTAGGTGCCTTTAGGGCTTGTTCTACAATGCATTCCCACCAGATGCCCTTATCACTTATTTATTCAATGCAAATCATGAACTTGAATTTCCTTTTGATTAAGATAATATACCCATTTTCTTCTTTTAGTGAATTTAGCTTCTTATCAATAAAATTTCTTAGTCTTACATCATCATGTACATAGTGTTTTCATAATCTATCATGCATGCTTATAGTCTTGCAATACAAATTATTTGGCATTAATTATCTCATATCTTGTTAGCTTTAAAAAATGTTGTGCTCTTAATTATCAATTGAAATAATAGCTACATGCTCTACAACTTGCTGCTTTGCAACTTTGCCACCCTACAACTCTACCACCTTTGGCCTTTTTCCATTTCCATGCCCTCTCAATCTTGGGAGGGATGGATTACCCCCCACCTTTACCCCCCACTAGAATTGGCCCTTGTTTGTCTAGATTTGGAACTAGTCACGAAATCCCATAATGATTGCATTCTTTTTTAGGATGACACCCCCTCTTCTGATCGAACCTGGTGCCATTCCTAACAAATGTGTCCGATTGGGCCCCAAACCCCTGGGCGATCCCATGATGGCAGCCACTTCAATGACGGCTCCAAAGTCAAACTGATTGGGGGCTATTATTGGATCCAAGACTCCGGTGGACTTTGGTGCAAAACTCACTTTCTCCTTAGGACCCACTAGACCTCTAATTTCACTACTTGACTCTGTGGTAGACTTAATTTCCTCAGGTTTTACCCTGAGCCTTTTTGGAAAGTTTGTCTCCTTCCAACCTATGGTGGATATGGTTAGAAAATGATGCTTGTTGAAGTGGAAACTAATGGGTTCAGATTCCATTTCCACAATGGCTGGAGCCCTCTTCTTGTTTAGTTTCATGGCTAAAAAAGACCAGGATTTGATCATGGTAGGATCATGGTACTTTGGCAAACACCACTTGTTGCTAGTGAAATGGAAACCAAGATTTAGCCCAGAGTGTGATCTTTACAGATCCACACTGGTTTGGATACATTTTCTTGGGATCCCTTTGGAATTCTAGGATGAATGTGTTTTTAGATGGATTGGTAGCTCCTTTGGGCAGTTCATAAAAATGGACTTGATGATTGATTCAAAGATTAAATTGGGTTTCACTAGGATCTATGTGAATATGGGTATGAACAAACCCCTACCAACCATGGTGGACCTAAAGTCTAAATGGGGTATCTGGTTGCAACTGTTAGTTTATGAGAATGTTGCTCTCTTCTGCTAGAAATGTAACAACTTTGGCCATTTGTTTGTGGATTACTCAAAGAATGATAAACTTAAGAGAAAAGTCTCCTCTCCAGGTGTGGAGGTGGTTGAAAATTCAAAAATAGCTGAAATGGCTACCATATCCAAAACCCATGAAAACATGGAGCCGGTTAGTTTGACTGGAACTCATGTGGAGAATCTTTAAAATATGATAGGAACCCCTAGTACTAAAGAGAAGATCAGATACCCTACAAATGATGTGTAGGGTAAGGGGACCATATGTTGTCAGACCAACAAAATGGATGCTGCTATTCAGGAAGTGCGGGAGATTATTGACATGTAGATCCTAGAAATGGCGCATCTTGGTGGAGGTGTGATGGAAAAAGAAATGGTAGTTGATGGAGTTGTGAAGTCTTGCAACCCACCCCTTAACTTGAGGGTTGGCTTATCAATCACAAATTGAACCCTTGTGGTCTCCCTACCAAGTATTGTTGAAGTTTTTTCTTCCACCTCTAAGGGCCCAAGCCTAGAGTTTCTTAGTAATGACACTGAATGGACAGTCTTAAAGAGAAAGCCTAGAGGAGGGAATAAGGCTAATGTTGGATCATCCATGAGGATTGAGAGACCTCCGATTAGGAATATCCATCAAAAGGAAATAGAAAAGGATATAGCACAGGGGAAACAAAAACCCTGAAGGAAACCCAAAATCATAAAAGATGAAGATTATATCCTGGAATGTTAGAGGGCTAAATAGCCACAAGAAGCAGTATGAAATCAAACAAAAGATCATTGAACTTAATATTGACATTCAATTCTTTTGTAGGAAGTGAAAATGATTGAGAATTTTTTATCTAAAGAGGATAATCACATTTGGCCAGTTGCCAATTACACTAATAGTAATGCTAATGGAGCTTCTGGTGGCATTGATATGATGTGGAACCCTGACAGGGTAGTGGGTGTGGTTATCTCTATCAACACCTATTTTGTTGTCACAAGTTTCACCACCCCAACTGACATCTATACTGTGTTTAATTTCTATGCCCCCAACACTCAAAATGGTAGGCTTGTTGTTTGGGATGAGGCTATCAATGTGGCTATTTCCATGAGACCAGGAAATATGTTGTGCATGGGAGACTTTAACACCTCGTTTTACCCTTCAAAGAAAATGGGGGGATTGAATAATTTTTTAGATAGTATGCAGGACTTGGAGGATTTAATGATTTGATTTCAATATTGATCTCCAGGGTTCTTCCTTCACTTGGTCTAACAACAGATTGGGGAAAAACTTGATTCAGGCTAGGCTTGAAAAAGTCCTCATCTCTTCTAGATGGGACATTCTCTAGAACACCTCCTTAAAGGCGAATCTGAGGACCATTTCAGATCATTCTATGTTGGTTCTATCTTGGACACAAAGCATAATGAGATGAAGGCCTTTCAGGTATGAGATCATGTGGCACTTGCATAATGAGTTCAGAGACTGTATTGCATAGTGGTGGAAGGATCTAGTGGAAGGCATGACCATGTTTTGTATTGCTAGAAAACTTGACATAATCTGAAAGGAGGTAAGAGAATGGAGCAAATCCTCATTTGGGAACATATCCAAAGAAAAGAAGACTATTGAAAAGAAGTTGGAAACTATCCAAAATCAACTTGTGCTAACCAATGCATAGGTTGAGCATCAATAGGAGGAGAGGGAGTGTAGAGACAAATGGAAAACCGTCCTGAATTAGGAGCAAGTCTTATGGAAACTAAGATCTAGGGTTCAATGGTTGGAGGAGGGAGACAAAAACACAACATTTTTCCATAGATCGACCTCAAGAAGAAAAAAGAGAAATAGTATTAACTTATTGCTGGATGATAATGAGCATGGAGTTATTGAAGTGGAGCAGATAGAGGATAAAGTCCTTTCTTATTTCCAAGAAATGTATAACCCCCCGACTGCCCAGGTTAATAGTAACTTGCAAAGTGATATCTTGATGTCATTTCAATCGGTGATCATTGACCATATAAATGAGGAAATGACGAGAAAGGTCAAAGGGGAGGAAGTTAGAATGACTATTTTCAGTATGAATCAGTATACATCCCTTGATCTTGATGGGTTTCGTACTACTTTTTTCCAAGAATTCTAGGACATAGTAAAGTAGGACATGATCCATGCTGCTTGTGACTTTATCATAATGGGAAAATTGCTAAAGGAACTCAACCAAACCTTCATTGTTCTCATACCTAAGATTGAGGACCCTAGGAGGATAGAGGATTTTAGACCCATTAGCCTGTATAACAATATTTATAAGATTCTTGCTAAGGTTATAGCGAATTGTATAAAGCCCCTTCTGGACAAGTTCATTTGCCCCTATCAGAACGGTTTTGTGCTAAGGAGGTAGATTCTTGATGCGATTATAACTACCCATGAGGTGATTCACTCAATGGAAAGGTGTAAGAACCCAAGTACGGCTCTAAAACTAGATATTTCCAAAGCCTATGATGAAGTTAGAAGAGAATTCCTCTTTACTATTCTTTCCAAACTTGGCTTTAATGAGAATGTTAATAGAATTATGGGTAAAAGTACTAAGTTGTGTCACCTTTCAAGCTAACTTATTAGAATGATTGAATTTGAGTATTTCTATCTAAAAGTCAACTTTTTTCAAACATATGATCTAGATAAATTCATTCTAGCTAAGTTATATATGGTCTCACACTTTTCCAATTGGAAATGTCTATTAAATGCATGTTTAATACTAGTTTATATCCAATTACTAAAGAAATAAAATTATTTAAAAAAAAGTGACATTTCAATAACTCTTAATATTTTTTATGATTTCTTTTTAATAACCTATAAACACCATTTTGTAGAGCTCAAGGTCAAGAATATTCTCATATAGATCTTATAGTGTTTTAATTAGATATACTATATTGTAATTAAAAAATTCTACAAGCACATATTTTAACACTCGAAAAAATGTCAATTTTGAGAAAGAAAAAAATATTAAATCAAATAAAAAAATAAATAAATTATATGACGTTCTAGACGAAAGATTCCTCTTCTAGAATGTATATTTTTTCTTAAAATTAGAATATATCTGTTTTAATTAAAGTGGTGGGAGATGAAAACTATTGATTTTAGGTGAGTTGAAATTTGAATAATTATAAAAGAGAAAATATAGGTCTAAAGATGATGTTTATTTTTGATTGTTCTAGCTAATATGTTATCTATAACATGGTTTGAGATCAAAGGGAAATACGTTTATTTTCATATAGTTTTGTGGTGGGAACTAGACCCCTAATTTTTAGAAATTTTCAACAGCTAAAATATTTTCTATAAAATTTAGGAAAATATATCAATTCCTATTCCAAATAATTATTAAAAATAATAATACCAGTTTTATGTCATTGAAAGTGAACAGTTATACTTTTGTTAGCCTTTTCCTTTACAAAAGGGTGACATAGGTTTGTGCTTTTACCCTTATAAAAAATGTTGTTACTCTATTACAATCTTGGTGCTTATTAATTGAGCCCCTAGAAAATTCTTCTCTTCCTCCCAAGGTCTTTGTCAAGGTGACCCCCTATCTCCTTACCTTTTTATTATTGTGGCAAAATTTTTAAGTAGAAATTTAGTTTCTTGACTAACTCTGGCAAAATTAAGGGTTTTAAACTTGCCTCTCGGTGCCCCCCACAAGTTATTCAATATTTTGTGGATGATAATTTCTTGTTCAGTATCTCCTTCGTCCATGAAGCCAAAGAATGGAAAGACACCCTGAACCAGTATGCATTGGTCTTTGGTCAATGCACATATTACCATAAAAAGGAAAGTATATTTCTTTAACACTATTGCCAGTTTGAGGGAAAAGGTGACCGATATTCTTGGTTGTAGGGAGGCATCTCTCCCAGACACTTATCTAGGTCTCTCGCTTACAATAAACGAAGTCCCTAATCAATATTGGAATATCCTGGTTGAATGCTTTTAGAGGAAGTTGGTAGGTTGGAAAGGTAAAATCTCGAGCAATGTGGGGAAACTCTAGCTTCTATCTGCCTCCTTGCAAGGCATCTCAGTGTATTTTCTATCTATTTTCAAAATTTTAGGTAGATTCAAAGACATTCTTGAGAAAATCTAGCATAATTTTTTATGGTTTAGTACTGAAGAGAAGTCTAGAATGAGTTTGGTTAGTTGGGAGAAAGTCCATCATCCAAAAGCTCTTGGAGGATTGAAAATTAGAATAATAGGACAATTGAATATGGCCCTCCTAACCAAAATTGGCTGGAAATTGGTGAACTCTTAGGGTAGTTGGTGTAACATTGTGATGGCTAAATACCTTGGAGGATCTTCTTTCCATCAATTCCTTTGGGTACATGCTCTCCCCTAGGGTTCCAAGATCTGGAACAATGTAGTTAACACCCAAAAGATCTTGAAAATGGGGTGTCACTAGATCATAGGGAATGGTAACTCTATTGACTTCTGGGAAGATCAATGGATTCATGACAACTGCCTCATGCATACTAAGTTCTTACCTCTACATGAGATGTGCACTAGAATATATGGCTCTTAGACTCAAAGCTTTATCACCCTTGATAGACAATGGATCAAATTCTAGAACCTGGAGCCTATGGAGTTGGGCCTTGCCCGGGAGCTGCATGACCTTCTTTAGAACTATAGGATTCCCCTCATCCCACTAGGGGACTCCTTAGCGTGGAAACTCACACCCTCGAGTGAGTTTAGAGTTAAGTCTACTTATGTTAGTTGTCTTGGGGGGAGGTGGCCTAGGTTGATTGGAAAAATTTGTATGAATCCATCCTCACTGTTGATAACCTCTAGAGAAGAGGGTGTCAACTTGCTAACTACTGTATTTTAATGTCTCTAAGATGTTGAATATATTCCACACCTTCTTATCCACTGCCCTTTTGCCACAGATGCTTGGAGGGAAGTCCAGTGGTATATGGATAGTGATTTGAAGTAATTTGTTCACTGGGTCGAGCTGTCTGCTCACCCATACTTCAAACTTATGGTCGATTCTCCCCCCATATATCTCATGGAAAATTTGGGAGGAGAGGAACAACAAGATTTTCAAGGAACAAGCCACTACTAGATTGGGGGTGGCTCAATAGATTATTAGGCTACTAAAAGAATGTAGTGAGATCTGGCATTGGAAGCCCCCCCCCCCCCCCAAAGCCCCTGACAAGATTTGATATGAAATGGGCATCTACTTGGAATATTGGCTCAGTAGTGGCACAATTTGACAATTCCAAAGTCATCGCTAGAAAGAAGATGGTGTGGCACCCTCCCTTGAGTCTTGGATCAAGCTAAATTTTGATGGTTTGGCTATGAAGGGCAACAGTATGGTGGGAGGTGTCCTTCGCAATAGTATGAGAAATATGGTGGTCGCCTATACTAGAAATTGTAGAAGAGGCTCAAAAAATGAAGCAAAAGCCTTAGCACTTCTGTGGGAACTGAGAATTGTGAGAGCTCATGGATTCAATAAGCTTGCTTTGAGTGGGACTCAATGTTAGTTTATTTCTCAATATTTTATGCATATTAGTTTAAGGACTGATAGTACTATTAATTTGGTTATGGACATTATGTGTTTTTTGAAGTTTAAAGTTGGTATCAATTAGTTGACTGGGAGGTAACCTCTAGCTGACCTACAACCTTTATTGTACTCTGAGGTCAACCCCGCTTCTTTTTGGCTGCTATCTAATGCTTCAAAAAATTATTAATCTCCCAAAACAAGTTAAATTTATTGTAATCTAATTTTAATGATATTATTTAAATTTTGGTGAGAGAAACAAAGTCCATTTTTGGTCAAATTATGTTTTTTGGAACTCATTTTGAAACATAAATATTAAATATCAAACTAATTAGCAAGGTTTTCTCTATATATGAATAATTTTTTGATGATGGAGAGTATTATTATAGTTTATGCATCTCATATATGAGTTGCACCATCAACCATGTAATTAAATATTGTAAGCTATATGTAACCAATTCAGTACTAAAACTGGAATATCTTGTACTACTTTTCTTTCTATTTTAGAGCTGGTAATTAAAGATTTTTGGTATGGAAAGGTCATAGGAATGAGAGAAGGTGGTTAGAGTGGATGAGTACAAATTTTCACCCTTTTATTGACTTTAAGCCTATACCATAGTATAAAGAAAATTCTACTATCCTTTTTAATGAAAAACATTGTGTTTTCAAGTGGTACATAGATGTGACACACGTGAGCATGCACAATCTTTTTTAGGAACTTGTTTTGACACCAGAAACAATATGTATTCTCCAAACTTATATGTTTTATTTCAACTTAGAATGGACCTTATCTATTACAACTCCACTAAATGGATATAAACAATTAGTTCTCTAAATTTTGGAATAGTGTAGTTTGTGCTAGGTCTTTGGCTTGGAATATCCATTGTATGTGTTTATCTAAATATCGTTGATATCATGTCTACACTAATTTAAAATAAAGTTAATGCTTATGAAAAGTTCTTCTTGAGATTCTCTAATATCAATTGTTAGATATAGGGAATAATTCAAGAGGCGGGGGAGGGGGTGTGAATTAGTGTTCCAAAACTTTTTCTCAACTATGGACATTATTAACAATCTTTAAAATTGATAGATGATCAAACTAAAAAGTAAGCATAAGCATAACAAAATATAACTCATAACACCATTATTTTTTAACTGGGGAAACCTTTGACAAGAAAAAACCTCAGTGGGGATGATACACACAAGTGATCCACTAATCAAAAGTGTCTTGTGACTGATATTGACCTTGTTAGGATTCTATTACATATGTATAGTTTATCTATCCTTGTTAGAGGACTGAGCATTGTTAGAAGCCTCAACCTTGTTAGAAGTTGTTATTATAAAACAAAAGTGCAAGATGAAGCCAATGCTCAAACACACATAGACAATTGTACAATGCTATCAATAGAGATAGATACAAAAGCCTTTCAATATGATGATATCTTCTAGATTTGACTAGTATTTGTAGGTCCTCTTCAAAAATATACATGTGACTAAACTCTATTGTGCTTTGACGTCAAATTCACATATTTATCAATCATACAAAGTGCCAAAATAAACATCATATCATTACAATACAATGCCATACTTTTCTAGCTAAGCAAAATTCATTTCCTTTATACCCAAACTCTTCATAAGTTGGCCTTATTCTTTCTTGCACATTTACCAAATCTTCAAATAAAGTTTTCTCTCATGCAGTTTAACATCTAGGATGTCATCCCAGCCTTGTCAAGAAATTATTTTGATAAACTAAAATAATCCATTATCCAAAAACTCATTATACTGACTTTTACTCTGTTCTTCCTTGTTAACCTATTACTGAAAATTTTTCCATGATAAATCATACAAAACTCGATATTACTTTTAGCACTCTTACACACATGTCATATATTATCCATACTACCTTCCCTCAGCTACACAAGTCTTCAAGTGCTTCCAGTGAATCTAATTGAATAAAATAAGTTTCCTGAAGCCTATTTTCCTATTATTTACTTAGTCATGTTTGTACAAATAGTTGTTAATCCAACTCTATTAAGAGATTTAGTTCACTGCTACAATGGTTATAGAGTAACAATGATATGACTTGATTTCTAATGCAATTGTATTGCTGATTTCAGATCTCAATGCTGGGTCAAATAATTGATCCTTCCTAACCAAATATATCTTTGAAGCTCCTCAAGGATATTATGCTTATCCTTCTAATTCACTTCCTCTAAGCATCTCATATTCTTTCATCCACTTCCACATAGTCAGTCCTCAACTTGACCTTATATCATACACATTGTCAAGTTGGCACTAATACATCTTAGAGTAATTAATATTCATCTCCTTAGTCATCTAGAACTAATAAACAAATTAGTTAAACTCAATATGCTAAAATAAGAAAATATTTCATTAGTCGACCCTACTCAATAGAAAGTAACTCAAAAATCATTTTCCTATGTTAACCAAGTAAACTTGGTTAACACTCCATCTTTGCAAACTTCCTTTTCTAACTGAGTGAGCTCAGTTAGCACTGGCTCCATCCAAATTTCCTTTATTAACTAAGTGATCTCAATTAACACTCAGCTTCTGTGAACTTCTCTTTGATGCCCAAGTGAAATCAGCATACACTATCTTCTAAACTTGGCAAACACTGGAATTCTTGGTAGACATAGGAAACTGTCTTCATCACCCTAGTGAGCTTGACATACACTAACAATACATATTTGATCAACAACTTTAGGATCAATTTGAAATCTCACTACAATGCTAACTACATTAGCTATATATCCAGTCTTGTGTGAGTCAAATATTGCAAACCTCCAATCATTGATCTATACTTCATCTACTCAATAGTAGGCGCCTCATCTTTTTTAGATTTTTTTATGACCAATTACCATAGGTATACCAATAGGTTTACAACTTTCCAAACCAAATATTTTCAACCAATCTTTTAGATACTTAGTCTGTGTTAAGAAAATACCATCATTATTCTAGAAAATTTGCAATCTTAAGAAATACTTCATCTCACCAATCATTCTCATCTCAAATTCCTTATTCATTCACCATAAAATGCTTCACCTGCATCATCATCTCCTCCAAAGATTATATCATCCATAAACACTTCAATAATCAATAAACCATTTTTAATTGTCTTCAAATACAAATAGCTATCTATAGTACCTTCAACAAATCCCAATTTTGCCAAATATTTATCCAACCTTGCATACCAGGCTCTAGGTGCTTGTTTCAACCCATACAATTCTTTCTTCAACTTGCAAACCATATCTCCTTTTGCTGTCAAAGGAAAATTTTTACGATGCTTAATGTAAAATTCTTCTTCAAGTTCTCCATTCATAAATGTTGGTTTGAAATCCATGATCTAATACACTTTGAATTTATTGTTAGTAGCATAAGCCAAAAAAATCCTAACCACTTCCATTCTAGCAACATTTGCAAATGCTTCCTCATAATCTATACCTTTTTTTTGTGAATAACCTTTACATTCCAGTCTTTCCTTATTTATCATAACATCACCCTATTCATTCATCATATTTTTGAAAACCCACTTAGTTCCTATAACATTCTTTTCCTTAGGACTATGAACTAATTCCCACGTATAATTCTTCTCAATCCGATCTAATTCTTCTCTCATATCTTTAATCCAAAAATCATCTTTACTAGCTTCATCTACACTTTTAGTTTCTACTTGTGGAATCAAACATATTTCTTCTCTTTGTACCTTGTTCCTTGTCATCATTCCCAATAATTAGATCAGCAGGATGATTCTTTTTCAAATTCTTATTAGGTATTATTAGTCATTTTTGCCTTCCCGCTAGAATCACCACATTTGAATTCAGCATAGTAACGTTCACAAGTTTTAAATATTCAAATATTCAAAAAGGGGACAAAATACGTTACACTCAACCTTATTATATTTCCTTCCCTGTGCGTTTTAATGTTCCTGTAGGCCCACAAGTCCCTATTGTCAGATCTCAGGAAATCCACGGCCGGTGCTATCTTGCTATGAAAAGTTGCACAATTTTTTGCCATAGCGACATAGCGCCCTTTCACCACATTGTCAGGTGGGTCCTCCTTTTTCTTGATTGTTTCTCCAGCACCAAGTTTTGGTAGATCCACAATGGGCACTATGGCGCTATCAAAAAATCCATGCTCCTTGCTGATAGCAACATAGCGCCCAAACAGAAAGTGATACTACAGTAACATCAGGAAGGATGGTGGGTCCCAGGCATGCCCCATCAGAGATCAGTGTGAAATAAATCAAACAAGTTGGCATGTGGCAAGTTCTCATTGGTTGGTATACTAGTAGGATAGAATGTCGTTGATCACCGTTGATCTCATGGAGATCAACGGTGGGTGCTATCTCGCTATGGGAAACTACGAGGATATTACCCATAGTGACATTGTGCCTTGGCAACACATGGCACAAATGATGTTAATGGGCCTGCCCTACTATAAATAATGTTACGGCTCATCCTCAGTGGCAGTTGTCAGGTGGGTCACAGTACCATGGTGGTTTTTCATTGGTTCATTCGGCCAACTCAGTGTGCAGTTGTACAACTCTGTTGATCACTGTAGATCTAAGGAAATTGACACTGGGCGCTATCTCACCATGGAAATTTTCTTGAAGGATATCCATGGTAACATAGCACCACAGCAACACGTGGATGGGCGATGCTAAGTGATGCCAGGTGGTTGCCAAGTGTTTCGTGGGCCTAGAAGTTTTATGGAGATGACGCAGTGGTATGGCAAGTCTTTGCGATCGTTAGATCTATCAAGATCTACAGTGGGCATTATCTCACTATGAGAAGTTGCCCATATGTCATGCATAGTGACATAGCACCTTGGTAACACGTATCCCAGTGGGTCCGGTGGAGGCAGTAAACGGTTAGAGGCACTGACAGTTAATATGACCGTCGCAGTTGGAGTTTGAGAAGATGGCGCTGTTAGTAATGAAAGAGGTGGTCAACTCAAGAAGACCTCACAAGGTGGCAAAAAGGAGAGAAATTATTGACCCACGTGGTTCATCCTGCTTGTATTTTTAGTTTGACTCATTGACTTGCTGATTCACTAGCCAAATGACAGGAAATATCGAGGTTTTTTGCATAATATGATCTTATGATCTATTCCAACCACCCTAGAGTGAATACGAAATGAAAAGGAATACTCTACCCATGATCCAACCTATCTACCTGGTTAGAGCATAGTTATGGCATTGTTTCTATCTTTTCGAGGCTCTATTTAGTAAAAATCAGATTTCATGGTACCAAAAGCTATATTCAGATCAAATTTTCTTTTGGATCCCCATGATTGTTCTTTGTAGGACTTCAATGTAGTGGTTGGGGAGTAACTTCAGTTAGAGGACATCCTAGTTATGCTTGAGCTATAAAGGCAATTTTTGTGAATTTTGTAAAGGTGGAGATCTTCTTTATTTCTCTGTTACTTCTTTGCAGATTCTCAGTGTAAATTCCCTTATGCCTTTGAACTACATGATCTTCTGTCTTATCTCCTTCAACCATTGGTATGAAAGTGCAAGAACTTCTTTGCCTCTTATTGGTGTTTTGTAGAGATCTATGATCTGCATGACTATATCCCCTTGGCCTATGAATGATAATATAAGTGAATCTCTCTTTCCTTGTGTCATTCATCTTGGTCTTCTGATATGCATGTGATTATTGGATTAAAGCAAGTCTAAACATGTATATCCTTAGTTTCATTCTGGTTCAATAGTGCATATATGGGCAGAGTTTGGTCCAAACACTCTATTTTGGTGCATCACCTCTTTAGATTAGATTAGGTAGATTTTCTTTCATGCTCTCCTTCTCCCTTTTTCTCTCCAAGAGTAGTTAGGTGCATCCTGATAGTAAGAGGAAGTCGGCCTTCTCTGGAGACTCAGCCTCACAGTTCAAGTCCCACAGCTTGGAGGTTGTTTCCATGTTTCACTAGGTTGTCCTCATGCATAGGCTTTGGATAAGGGTGCAAACCTAAGTGAAATTTTTTTTTGGCGTGCCCAGTGAGACAATGTTTTCAAAAAATTTCAAGCCTATTGGTGTCAAAAGGGAAGATTTCATGATCAATACTGAAGAGATAGTACTGGCTTCAGTGTTTAAGCCTTTAAGAGGCTCATTCTTTAAAGTACTTGGTGACTTTGAGCTTCAAATACATATCTGGTTCCAGACCAAAGTTGTGGTGATTCATGCCCAGAGTTGAAACAAGGACATCTTCTAGAGGTAAGTTTCAATATCAAGAGCTTTCATTTTCAAACCCTAGAAGAAGGAAGACTAGAATATCTTTATCACCAGTTAGGAGTGCAATAGTAACAAATATACCTACAAGATCTATCTCTACTCCTCCTACTATTAGATCTTAGCCTAGACTGCCATTAATACATATCAATAGATCACTTATCTATATGGCGTTGCCTAGAGCTCATACTTTTGCCACCTTTAATGGCGGGAGCCCTCTCTAATTAGCCCAAAGACATGACATACTAGTAGCTACCCTGAAAAGTATACCAAAATTTACTGGTGAAACTTCTATCTCTCCCTTAGAACATATTCAAGAAGTTGCAAATGTCTGTAATATCCATGGTATTACAGAGGATAATGTTGCAATTAGGCTCCTAGCCTCATCCTTGAAAGGAAAAACACTACAATGGTATAGAGGTTTAGCTCATGGTTCTATAATAGATTGGGATGGATTAGGAGCAGGATTGTGCAAACATTTTGAGGACAAAAGTGACTATTTGTCACTTTTAGGGCAGTTGACTACTATAAAAAGAGCCCCCCAAGAATGTATGACTAATTTTAATTATAGATTTCAAAAGACATGGGATATAATACCTACTTTAGTGAAGCCTACCCCTAGTAATGCCTTCTTGCATTACCTTAAAGCTTTTAACAGTGATATTGCCACTACAATCCAAACTATGGGAGGAGATACCTTGCCTAATGCTTATGATATAGCGATAAGGGTAGAGAACATCCTAATACAAGGAGGTAAACTAGCTCCAAGGCCTCCTATACTCTTCTTTCCTAATGTTCCAAATCATCAACCAACAATGGCTCCCCTTCCCACAGCTTCTACATCACAATCCCTTACTCTAGTCCCTCAAGCTTCCACATCCTCAAATGGGATAGATGAAATCAAAGAGATGATGCAATATCTGATGCAAAACATGGATAAAAGGGAAAAGAACCTAGAGAAAAGATTGCAAGATCATGGGAAGAAGCTGGAGGATAACTCCTATAGATGCAGAAAGTAAGCAACAAGGTGGTGACTTTGGAAAGACAACAAGCTCAAGGTAGTAAGCCTCATAAATTGAAATATCAAACTCCAAGAAGTGGTAGGCCTTCAAATCCTAATCATTGAAATAATTCTTTTGATCAGAGTAGGCAGGGTGGCCATGCTTCAACCTCAAATGTAAACCAAAGTAGGGCCATAGTCCCTCAAAACAATATGGCTCAAGATCAAGATTTTTGTCCCTCTTGTAACTACTCCTATGCCTATTGTATGTGTTAGAAGGCTGAATCTTTTATGGCTTTGATAGTCCAAGAGCCTGCGAAAAAACAATCATACAAGGGGGACCAATTTAAAGATGCCTCAGATATGCAAAGACAGGGCGGTTGCTCTTTTATGAACCATCAGATGGAGGAGCATTGTAATGTAAACCAGGATTCCATTGCTCATAACACTAGAAGTAAAATAAGAGCTATGGAAGATGTTGTCCCCCCTCCTCCCAATTAGGCCTCAACTTCAAATGCGATATCTCATGAGCAAGCAACAAATAATCAATCAAGTGCCTTTCAGCAGCAAAGGAAAAATAATGGCAGAAAAGATACAAGTGATCCTTAGGGTATTCCATCTCAACCTCATACAATTGTAGCTCCCAAAGGTTCTACCAAAACACCTGCTATGCCATTCAGTGTGGCAGAGCAAATGAAGAAGACAAATGTGAATATCTCTATGTGGGATGTTGTTGCTACTATACCCATGCAAAAGAGGTTGCTACAACAAGAATTGGAAAGAATTGAACTAAAGGATCAGATACTCAGCATGGAAAGTGCCACAAGCCTAGTACATCCATCAAGGGAGGTAGAAACAAGTAAAAAGGTTAGACCTCCTCCATTCCATGTTTCCCTAATTATAGGGGGCAAACTAGTCCATAATTGCATGATTGATTCAGGGGCTAGTAGTTCAGTGATGCCTAGATGTGTTGTTGATGCTTTGGGAATGAAATATGAACCCATTGTTAGGGGTGTATTATAGTTGGATGGTAGTACTGTCAAGACTGTAGGGATCCTTAGGAATGTGGAGATGGCCTTACATGCATGTCCTAGTTGTACTGTAACCCAAGATATCTCTGTTGCTGAGGTCAAGCCATATTTTTCCATCTGTCAGTCAAGAGACTTTACAGCCCAAATAGGTGGTTACATATCTTTTGATTGGTCAACAATGTCCTTTAAAATGAGATATGGAGCCAATGCTTCAATCAGAGCAGAGTCTCAACTCCTCCACCACATTGAATCTTACACCCCCAACCCCATCAACATGAATTGCCCTATCCTAGAGATGGATGAGAATGACATAGTGAATGAGCCCACCACTTCCCTAGCAGAGATACCTGATTTTTACTTAGATGAATGGGCTAATGTGTATCAATTTGACCCTATACCAGAAACCTTTGAGACAGGCCTCAGTACATATTGTATATTGGAGAAAGATGTTCTAGTTCCCAATCTTGTGGAGACTAAAGAAGATATGAATGGGATATGGAGTATGTACTTTGATGGATCAAGGAATAAGGTTGGGTCAGGAGCTAGTGTGATGTTGATTTCTCCTACACAAATAAGGTACTACTTCTCCTTTAGGCTCCAATTCAGTTGCACTAATAATGTAGCCAAGTATGAATCCTTGATTCAAGGTCTCCTACTTGCTCAAAAAAGAGGAATACAAGCCTTAAGGGTGTATGGAGACAATGAGTTGGTGGTTAATCAAGTGAGAAATCAGAATACCACCAAGAATGGTTTGCTCAAGTCTTATAAAAATAGGGTATGGGATTTTCTTGAAGGTTTGCATGCATTTAAAATTCAAAGCATCCCTAGAAAAGAAAATAGACATGTTGATAGACTTGCTGCAATAGGTGCATCTTATGATGTGTCAGGGAGTCTTGAGGAGGAGAAGAAGCAACAAATCAAAGTGGTAATTAGTCTTGCCATCCCTGATAACAACATCCATTGGCAAGTGTTTGAGTCTGATGAACAAATTGTGAGCTTCTTGTAGAATGAGGTAGAATTTTCAGAGAGAAATCAGTCAAGATTGCAGGATCAATATGGTGACCAAATCATTCATCTCAGTTCTAACAAATTGCCTAAGGGTCTCATTACCTTAGAGAGTTTTTTCAATCCTGATGACCAAGCAAGAGGCAAAGACATGAACTTAGCTATTGATGAGGATGACTACACTCTAGTCATGGTTGCTGATGGAAAATCCTTAAACATGGGGAAGGTATGTTCTGAAATTGAGCAGGAGAGTTTTATTCATCTATGTCAAGAATTTGATGATATATTTGCTTGGACATATGATGATTTAAAGGGTTTTGACCCAAGGTTATTTCAGCATACCATAGATTTAATTAATGATATAAAACTAGTAAGACAAAAGTAGAGGCCAGTAAACCCTAAAATTGAACCCTTAATGAGAAAGGAGCTATCCAAATTGATTGAGGCCCACATAATTTTCCCTATCAAGCACTCATCATGGGTAGCAAACCTTGTCCCTGTTAGGAAGAATAATGGATAAATTAGATTGTGTGTGGACTTTAGGGACCTTAACCAAGCTTCCCTTAAAGATCACCATCCTCTCCCTTCTATGGAGCAGATTTTGTCCAAGGTTAGTGGTTCAAAGAGATTTTCATTTCTTGATGGATTTTCTGGTTACAATCAAGTACTAGTTAAAGATTTTGATAGGTACAAGACTGCATTTGCCAATAAATGGGGTACCTATGCTTATTTTAAGATGCCATTTGGGCTAAGCAATGCAGGTGCTACATTTCAAAAGGCAATGGAGATGGCCTTCAAAAGATTGATTGACAAGTTTGTCTTGGTTTACCTTGATGATATCACTGTGTATTCAAAGGATGTAGAATATCATTTTGATCATCTAAGACATGTATTCTTAAGATGCAGAGAGTTTGGGGTTTCCCTTAACCCAAGCAAGTGTTTCTTTGCTACTAACCAAGGAAAATTATTAGGACATATTGTATTTAAGGATGGCTTAACCATTGATCCAGAGAGAACAAAAGCAATAATTTCCCTTCCTCTTCCTAAACACAAGAAAGCGCTACAAAGTTTCTTAGGTAGGATAAATTTTGTGAGAAGATTTATCCCTAATCTTTCTACTATGGTGAAACCTCTTACAACTATGCTCAAGAAAGGCATGGTCTTTGCATGGACCAAGGAAGGGAAGGAAAGCTTTGAAGAGATCAAGACAACCATAGCCTCAACCCCTACTCTCATGAATCCAAAATTTGAGAAAAATTTCATCCTTTATACCCTAGGCGGTGAGTCAAGCATTTCTGCTGTCCTGACTCAAAGAAATGATAAAGATAATGAGTAGCCCATAGCTTTCTTTAGTGAAGGGCTTAAAGAGCATGAAGATCAATATAGCTATGTAGAGAAGCAAGCCCTTACAGTCATCAGAGCTTTAAAGAAATTTAGAAACCTTCTGTCTCATAATAAAATTCATTTGTTAGTACCACATGCCAGTGTGAAGGATATCCTTTTGAGAAAAGATATTAGTGAGAAAAGAGCTGGCTGGATTACTAAAGTGATGGAATATGATATTGACATTTAGATTACCGAGCTGGTAAGAGGGGAGGGGTTGTGTAAATAGATGTTATCATCTCAAGAACCTGATGAGGAAGCTGCTATGATATTGACAGAGAAACAAGAGGTAAGAAATAGCGACCCAAGGAGTTGGGTGGATGATATGATGAATTTCTTATTGGGCAATAGATACCCTCAAGGATTAGATAGAACTAAAAGAAGACAATATAGATTGCAGTCAATTCTTTATGTCATAGTTGATGGTGTCCTCTTTAGAAAAGATTTTAATGGAGCCCTATTAAGATGCCTTGATATAGACCAGGCTGAAAGAATGATCAAAGAACTTCATGATGGTCCTGATGGTGGTCAATTCTCAGCAAGGACAACTGCAATGAAGATCATGAGGGCTGGTTACTTTTGGCCATCCCTATTCCATGACTGTCATAGGTATGTAAGGAAGTGTGAAAAATGTGCCTTTTTCTCTGGCAAACAAAGACTCGCAGCTCTTCCCCTTCATCCTATTTAGGTGGATAAACCTTTTGCTCATTGGGGATTGGATTTCATAGGCCCTATCAATCCTCCTTCTAATTCAAGTCACAAATAGATTTTAGCTACTATAGATTACTTCACTAGATGGACAGAGGCAGTTGCATTGAAGGATGCCACTGAATCTTCATTTATGGAATTCCTTGATGGAATTGTGACCAGGTTTGGTGCCCCTTCAACCATTATTTTAGATAATGCAAAGTCTTTTGTTGGAGCTTAGATTTGTGCATGGGCAGTGGATCATAATATCTATTTGAGCACATCCTCAAATTACTATCTATTGTCACTTAGGTTTGCACCCTTCTCCAGAGCCTATGCGTGAGGATAACCTAGTGAAACATGGAAACAACCTCCAAGCTGTGGGACTTGAATTGTGAGGTTGAGTCTTTGGAGAAGGCCAGCTTCCTCTTACTATCAGGATGCACCTAACTACTCTTGGAGAGGAAAAGGGAGAAAGACAGCACGAAAGAAAATCTACCTAATCTAATCTAAAGAGGTGATGCACCAAAATAGAGTGTTCAGACCAAACTCTACCCATATATGCACTATTGAACTAGAATGAAACTAAAGATATACACATTCAGACTTGCTTGTAATCTAATAAACACATGCAAACCAAAAAATTTGAATGAATGACACAAGGAAAGGGAAGATTCACTTATATATCATTCACAGGCTGAAAGAGATACAGTCATGCAGATTACAAATTTCCACAAAGCATCAATGAGAGGCAAGGATTCTCATGCTTTCACACCAATGGCTGAAGGAGATAAGGCAGAATGTCATACGGTTCAGAGGCAAGGGGAATTTTACACTGGAGTTGCAGGGCAACAGTAGAGAACAACAGAGAATATTTTGACCTTTTCAAAATACACAAAAATTGCCTTTATAGCTCAGGCATAACTGAGATATTTTTTGATTGAAATTACTCTACAACCACTTCCATTAAGTCTCTACCAAGATCAATCATGGGGATCCGAGAAAATCTGATCTAAGTATAGCTCTAAGTACTAAGAAATCTATTTTTAAACTAAAACAGGGCCTTGAGAAGACAGAAGCGGCACCATAATTGTGCTCTGACCAAGTGGATGGATTAACGAAGACGGTGGAGTGTTCCTCCTCATTTAGCATTCATTTTTGGTGGTTGAGATCGATCACAAGATTAAATCACACAAGAAAATGTGATTTCCATTATTTTTGGGTTCATGAACTAGCGGAGTCAGCAAGTCAAACAAAGAATCTGCAAGCAAAAATGGCCATGCCAGTCAATAGTTTCTTTTCTTTCTGCCACTTTGCAAAGTTCTATGAGTTTGACCACATCTTTCTCTAACTAACCATGCTATCCTTGCAAATTCTAACCGCAACGGCCACAACATAACTGCCAACCCTTTAATTGTTAATGCTACTGCACTATCTTCCTGGGCCCGCGAGGACATGTCCAGTAAGTTCTTTCTTTTGTGGTCTGCCAAGGGAAATAGGACCCACAATCCACATGTTGCTAGGTCGTTAACTCGCTATACCTAAATAGCATGCATCTTCCCATGGTGATTTAATGAGGACCATTGATCTATTCTGATTGGACAATAGTGAAAGACGCACTGAAGGGACTGACCCACTTTTTGCACTGTCATCGCCCTAGCCAATAAGAAATCAACCAACTGCTGACGTGTCATTAGTTTGTACATTCATTCCTGATGCATCATTGGTTCGAGGTCCACCATGTGGCTTATGGAACAAACCTGGCCCCACAAGACACGCGACAACGAATCACTATCTCGCCATACATATCTCTTGAGCATCTTTCCATAGCGATTTAACGAAATCCATTGATCTGAGGTCAATCCAAGGGTGAAGAAACTACAACAAGCATTCTGAAGATTGGTGGGTCCCATGATCGCTAAGTCACTATGAGTAAACAACTTGCACCTTGGCATAGCGAGTCAGTGAGGATCATTGATTCTGCATTAATTCGGTAGTCAAAATCCCTCCTATGCATTGTTGCCCTTCCACGTCGCATGAGGTCCCACCAAACTCATTTTACAGTGAGTCGCTATGTCGCTAATGACAGAATGCTTGAGTTTTCTGATAGCAAGGTGGCGAGCACCATTGACCTTATCCAAACTCGACGTCGGAGAAACAAATCAAATCACCTCTGCCAAACTGGGCCTGCCGATCCACATGGAAAACGCTTGCTAAGTCACTATGCATATCTATCGAGTAGCTTTTCTTGGTGACATAGTGAGGGTTGTAGATCTTGAAGAGATCCAATGACGGGATAGGATGCAGGCTGGTGGAAAACAAAACAAGAAATATCATAAGGTTTTTATCACATATTTTTCAATATTTCTAGGTCACTAAAATAATATAATCTGGGAAGTGGCCGTTGGCGGGCGAACATTTGAATTCAAATCTTTGGCGGGGAACAAAAATGGTAACATTTCTGGTGACTCACAGGGGACGCAAGCCAGCTATATGTAAGACCAGTGGCCTGAAGCATCCATTGGGCTATAGAGTCATAAGATATTTAGATTCTAAGCACTATGAAACCCTAACCCTCTGTCTAAGAGGAAAACCCTAAAACCCTTATATATGCAACTGGAACCAGAGACCAAAACCTTCATCTGCAACCTTCAAAATTTCAAAACTTGCTGTCTTACAGAGACAACTATGCCCATGCACTTCTTGGAAAAAATAGGGAACAACTGGAAATGAAACTAAGCTAACTATGTACATGGAATCTCAAACCCTCAGAAACATGGCTTGAGATAGATCCCATTGACTGGGATAGGCAAAATTTCACCACCAGGCCTACTTAACTGGAAGGTATTGGCCTATTTACAACTTTCAATCAGGTAGGGACCACTCCACACTGTGTCAAATTTCAAGTGTCTTCCTGGTTTTGCCCTATCTGCATCCCATTTCAGAACCAAATCTCCCTCCTTGAAGATCCTGACCCTAGCCCTTTTTTCAAAACTCTTTTTGACTTGCTGCTGGTGTGTCTCTAGGGTCTGCATGGCCTGATTTCTTTTCTCTTCCAACTCCATCAGTTTTGCCATTCTCATTGTCATGGCATCATCTTCAATCAATTCTAACTGATGAGCTAACTCTAGGGCTAGGAACTCTAATGAAATTGGAAGCCTTGCCTCTCTACCATATACCAACATGAATGGAGAATTCCCTATTGATCTTTTAGGTGTTATCCTGTCAGCCCATAGAGCTATCCTTAATTTTTTATGGCAACACCTCTGGTTATCCTTTATTGTCCTTTTTATAATTCTGATCAGGTTCTTGTTAGATGATTCGGCCAGGCCATTACCTTGAGGATAGTAATTTGAGGATGTGCTCAAATAGATATTATGATCCACTACCCATGCAAAAATCTAAGCTCCAACAAAAGATTTTGCATTATCTGAAATAATGGTTGAAGGGGCACCAAACTTGGTCACAATTCCATCAAGGAACTCAACAACTAAAGCTTCAGTGGCATCCTTCAATGCAACTGCCTCTGTCCATCTCGTGAAGTAATCTGTAGTAGCTAAAATCCACTTGTGGCCAGAATTGGAAGGAGGTTTGATAGGACTTGTGAAATCCAATCCCCACTGAGCAAAAGGTTGATCCACCTGGATAGGATGAAGGGGAAGAGCTGCAAGTCTTTGTTTGCCAGAGAAGAAGGCACATTTTTCACATTTCCTCACATACTTATGACAATCATGGAACAAGGATGGCCAAAAGTAGCTAGCCCTTATGATTTTCATTGCAGATGTTCTAGCTGAGAAGTGACCACCATCAGGACCATCATGAAGTTCTTTGATCATTCTTTCAGCTTGGTATGTATCAAGGCATCTTAATAGGGCTCCATTAAAATCTTTTCTGAAAAGGATACCATCAACTATGACATAAGGAATTGACTGTAATCTATACTGTCTTCTTTTAGTTCTATCTAATCGCTGAGGGTATCCATTGCCTAGCAAGAAACTCTTCATGTCATCCATCCAACTCCTTGGGTCACCATCTCTCACCTCTTGTTGCTCTATTAATACCATGGCAACCTCCTCATCAGGTTCCTGAGATGATAGCATCTATTTACACAACCCCCTCCCTCTTACTAGCTTGGTAATCTAAATGTCAACATCATATTCCAGTACCTTAGTAATCCAACCAGCTCTTTTCTCACTAATATATTTGTTCAAAAGGAAATCCTTCACACTGGCATGGGGTACTAACAAATGAATCTTGTTGTGGGACAAGAGGTGTCTGCATTTCTTCAAAGCTCTGATGACTGCAAGGGCTTTCTTCTCAACATAACTATACTTATCTTCATACTCTTTAAGCCCCTCACTAAAGAAAGCTATGGGTTGTTCGTCACCTTTATCATTTCTTTGAGTCAGGACAACAGAAATGCTTGACTCACCACCTAGAGTATAAAGGATGAAATCCTTCTCAAACTTTGGGTTCATGAGAGTAGGGGCTGAGGCTATGGCTGCCTTGATCTCTTCAAAAATTTCCTTCCCTTCCTTGGTCCATGCAAAGACCATACCTTTCTTGAGCATAGCTATAAGAGGTTTCACCATGGTAGCAAGATTAGGAATAAATCTTCTCACAAAATTTATCCTACCCCAGATTTCATGATACCAAAAGCTATATTCAGATTGGATTTTCTTCTGGATCCCCATGATTTTTCTCTATAGGACTTCAATGTAGTGGTTGGGGAGTAACTTCAGTTAGAGGACATCCCAGTTATGCCTGAGCTATAAAGGCAATTTTTGTGAATTTTGTAAAGGTGGGGATCTTCTTTGTTTCTCTGTTACTGATCTATAGATTCTCAGTGTAAATTCCCTTGTGCCTTTGAACTACATGATCTTCTGTCTTATCTCCTTCAACCATTGGTATGGAAGTGCAAGAAATTCTTTTCCTCTTATTGGTGTTTTGTAGAGATCTATGATCTGCATGACTGTATCCCCTTGGCCTCTGAATGATAATATAAGTGAATATCTCTTTCCTTGTGTCATTCATCTCAATCTTTTGATCTGCATGTGATTATTGGATTAAAGAAAGTCTAAACGTGTATATCCTTAGTTTCATTCTGGTTCAATAGTGCATATATGGGCAGAGTTTGGTCTGAACACTCTATTTTGGTGCATCACCTCTTTAGATTAGATTAGGTAGATTTGATTTCATGCTCTCCTTCTCCCTTTTTCTCTCCAAGAGTAGTTAGGTGCATCCTGATAGTAAGAGGAAGCCGGCCTTCTCCAGAGACTCAGCCTCATAGTTCAAGTCCCACAGCTTGGAGTTTGTTTCCATGTTTCACTAGGTTGTCCTCATGCATAGGCTTTGGACAAGGGTGCAAACCTAAGTGACAATAGGTATCACTATCTCAACTCTTACTTCATCTCTATGTTCACTCCTTGGTTCTTCTCTCTATTCCATAACCTATATGTCATTCTTCAAATCTATCTCAATCTTATAGAACAACTCAAAATTCTCTTGGTTAATCTTTAGAGTAGTCTCTTCATCAGAATTATAATCAAGCATTCTTTCTTGAATTCCAAATTTCTCATCAACCTTAACATTTACACTCTCAACCATAGTCTTAGTTCTTTGATTTAAAAATCTATATACTTTACTTTTCAATGAATAACTAAGAAACATACCTTCATCACTTCTTGCATCAAACTTATACATGCCATCTTCTCTATTAATGTAACATGTACTTCCAAATATCTTGAAATACTTAATTAAGGGTGCATGTCCAAAGAAAAGCTCAGAAGAGGTCTTACTAGTACCTTGTCTAATTTGTGCCATGCTCATTGGATATACTACAGTATTAACTACTCTAAAGAATATCTTTGAACTATTATTCTCAAATATCATAGCTCTTGTTGTCTCTATTATGGATAGGTTTCCCCTCTCTACTATACCATTCTATTTAGGTGTCTTATGGGCTAAAAGCAATTTTGTAATGCCATTTACTTCACAAAAACTATTAAACTCATTTGAAGTAAACTCTCCACCTCTATCAAATCTTAAACATTTAATTGTCAATCCATAATCATTTTGAAGTCTATTATTAAACACCTTAAACTTCTTATATGCTTCAAATTTCTCTCTAATAAATGCTACCCACATCATCCTAGTAAAATCATCAACAAGAATCATAAATTACCTTTCACCATAGAGCACTCTTATCCTTTAAGGACCACTCAAGTCTAGGTATACTATTTGAAATTTCATTGATGGAGTAAACTTCTTACTTGGAATATAACTTTTTTCTACTTTTCTATAATGCATTCTTTGCATACCACATTAGTAGGATTCACAATTTTAGGAAAATATTCAACAACAAGTGTAGTATTCACTTTTACATTGTTATCACAATTTATGTGGCAAAACCTCTTCTTCCACAACTAAATGTTATCAAACTTAACAACTAAGTGTTAGTTTATGGTGATTGATTAGGAAAGTATTGTACATACTTCATAAATTCTTCAGGGCTCAAGGCATCACCCCAATTTTTTTTGGGCTACTATTCTCCATTCACCAATGCCACAAAATTTTGGGCTACTATTTGCCAACTGGTTATTGTTTATATTTGCTAATGTATGGTTGACATGTTGTAACTAATTTTAACCCTAAAGTGGGAAAAATACTTGTATAAAAGGGCTTGGGGTTAGGGATTATTTCATTGATGTGATACAAAAATTGGTTCTTGTAGCAGTATTGAGCTATAAGGGATTACAAATTGTAATCACTGGATCATAATAATATCAGACTTTCCATTTGGTGGACATAGTTTAGGGATTGGGTGAACCGTGCTAAATCTTGGTGTCTTGTGTTCTTTTCTATGTGATCTATTATTTTTTGATATTGGCTATATTTGCATGTAATTGTTATTTCTATCCATGGTTTAATCCTAACAAATGGTATCAGAGTCTAGTTGCTTTTTAGTTATCCTTTGCAAAAAAAGTCTCATGTTTGAGTGGGAGCGATGGTAGATGAGGGTAAGCTGAGGGTTGATAGGTTTAATGGGCATAACTTTTAATTAGTAAAGATGCAAATGGAAGACTATCTTTATCAGAAGGATTTATGGAAGCCGTTGGAAGGAAAAACCAAGAATCAAGGATCTATGTCAAATGATGATTGGGATCTTTTGAAAAAAAGGCACTTAGAAGCATTCGATTATGCCTGGAACCATCGGTGACATTTAATATTACAAAAGTGAAGACAATAGAAGAGTTGATGCAAACCCTAGTGAAACTATAAGAAAAGCCCTCTGCTTCAAACAAGGTATTTCTCATGAAGCATTTATTTAATATGAAAATGATAGAAGGTGGATCTATTACAGATCATTTAAATGAGTTCAATACTATTATGAATTAGTTATCTTCTATGGGTATAAATTTTGATGAAGAAATTAGGGCTCTCTTGATTTTGTGTTCTTTGCCTAAAAGCTAGAATGGCTTGGTAATGGCTGTGAGTAATTCTGTTCCTAGATCTAGTACCCTAAAATATGACGATGTAATTTGTGTTATTTTGAGTGAGGAAACTCATAGGAAAACCTTAGGTAGATCTACATCAAGAATTTCTTTGAACACACAAAGTCCAGGTAGAACAACTAAGAGAGGAAGTAATTTTAGAAATCATGGGAAATCAAGAGGAAAGTAAAAGGGGAGGATGTCTCAATCAAGAGGACCGAATGACTACTGGTACTATGGGAAACTAAGGCTAAAAAGAAAGATTGTTGGATTTGAAAGAAAAATGAAGGAGATAAACCAGATGGAGACAAGGAAGCAAATGTGGTAAGTAAAAATTTGAAAAGGATGTTTTGCTTCTATCTTTAGAAAGTGTTGGTGATTCATGGGTTTTAAATTCTAGTGCTTCATTTCACGCTACACTTCATAGAGGTTATTTCATTGATTATGTCCAAGCGGATTTTGGACTTGTTTATTTGGGAGATAATGAACCCTATTAAATTTTTGGAAAGGGAAAAGTTAAGATTAAGTTGTAGAATGAGAATCATTGGCTACTACATGAGGTAAGACATGTTCCAAGGTTGAGTTGGAATTTAATTTTAGTAGGGCAACTCAGTGATGAGGGTTGTGTAGTTACTTTTGATGATAAAAATTGAAAGGTTTCAAAAGGTTCCCTTGTAGTAGCAAAAGGTGTGAAAGTAGGCACCTTATATCTTTGTACAGGTCATATTGTTCCTTCTACTTTAATTATTTTATAGAAAAATGAATGTTCAGGAATAGTTGCTGTGGATGAGCAGGGAGAACAAATAGTTGCTATCAATTTTGATACAACACTATGGCATAATAGACTTGGGCACATGAGTGAGAAAGGTACGAAAGTACTTCATTCAAAGAAAGTTTTACCAGGTCTAAAATGTGTTAATATAGATTTTTGTGAAAGTTGTGTGTATGGAAAAATAGAGAGAGTGAGTTTTGTGAAGACTAGGAAGGAAAATAAAAAGGAGAAATTAGAGCTTGCACATATCGATGTATGAGGACTGGCTCAGGTATCTTCCCTTGGTGGCTCTCATTATTATGTTACCTTTATTATTGATGCAATTAGAAAAGTATTGATTTATTTCCTTAGATAGAAATCTGATGTATTTCAAGCTTTTAAGAAATGGAAATGCTTGGTTGAAAATAAGATTTGTAAGAAATTAAAATGTCTCAGATTTGATAATGGTGGTGAGTATTGCAGTCATGAATTTGAAGATTTTTTCTCCGCTAATGGTATTTGTAGATAGAAAATTGTTCCAAGGACTCCATAGGAAAATGGAGTAGCAGAATGCATGAACATGATTATAATGGAGTGTGCAAGGAGCATGAGGTTGCATGTTGGCTTTCACTTACACATGTGGGCAGAGGTTATCATTACTACTATATGTTTCATTAATAGAAGTCCCTCTACTCCTTTGGGTTGTGGTATTGTAGAGGAAACATGGACTGGTAAGAATGTGAGTTATTCTTTTCTCAAAACCTTCGGTTGTGAAGTTTTTGCTCATATAGATTCTGAAAATAGAACCAAGCTAGAAGCTAAGTCAAAGAAATGTGTATTTGTTGGATATGGCATTAATGAATTTGGTTATAGGCTTTGGTATTTTGAAAATCATAAAATTGTAAGAAGTAGGGATGTCATATTCAATGAGAAAGTATTGTACAAAGATCTGTTGTAGCAACATGAGAAGAAAGAAGATGATTATGTAGTGCTAGATGATACTCCAAAAGATGATGTACTAGCCATTCCTCATGATGTGCAACAACCACAACAACAAATAGCACACATACTAGAAAATGTTAGACAGTCAACAAGGCAAATTAGACCTCCAGAAAGATTTTCTCCCTCTTTGTATTCTATTTTACTTACTAATGCTGGCGAACCTAAATATTATGATGAAGTTGTGTAGGTGGATACTAAAATTTAGTGGGATTCTGCAATGAAAGAAAAAATGGCTCTTTGCTGAAAAATAAGACTTGGAATTTATGCAAATTGCATGTAGGTAAAAGAGCTTTAAATAATAAGTGGGTTTATAGGTTAAAAAAAGAGGATGGAGGTAAGAAAAGATTTACAGCCAAGTTAGTTATAAAAGGATTTGCACATAAAAAGGGCATGGATTTTGATGAGATATTTTCTCCTATTGTTAAGATGACTTATATCTGTACTATTTTAAGTATTGTGGCTACTGAAGATTTGTATTTACAATAGCTTGATGTTAAAACAACCTTCCTTGATGGTGATTTGGATGTAGAGATATATATGGCTCACTCACAGGGATTTGAGGTCAAAGGTAAGGAGAACTTAGTGTGCAAATTGAAGAAAAGTTTATATGGCTTAAAACAAGCACCTTGGCTATGGTATTTTGAAATTTGACAATTTTATGTATGAGCATGGATACAGTAGGTGTCATTTAGATCATTGTGTTTACTTTAAGAGGTTGGATGATGATAGCTACATTATTTTATGTTTATATGTTGGTGATATGCTTGTAGCTAGGTCTAACATGGATCATATTAAGGAGATGAATGCCAGTTAGCACATGCATTTGCTATGAAGAATTTGGGGGCAGAAAAACAAATCCTTGGTATGAAGATTTGCAAAGATAAGAAGAATAAGAAATTAACGCTATCTCAGGTTGATTATGTTGAGAAGGTGTTGCAATGTTTCTCTATGGAGAATGCTAAAACTGTTAGCACACCTTTACTTGGTCATTTAAAGTTGACTAAGGAGATGTATCCCAAGACACAAGAAGAGGAGGATGAGATGTCTAAGGTATCCTATGCTTCCACTGTAGGAAGCTTGATGTATGATATGGTATGTACAATGCTAGATATTGCACATGCACTGTGAGTCGTTAGTAGATATACGAGTCATCCCATAATTAAGCATTGGAATGCAGTCAAATGGATTCTTGGATACTTGAGAGGAACATCCAATAAATATTTACACTTTGGGGGCTTCACTACTGATTTATAGGGCTATGTTGACTCAAATTTTACAAGGGATATTAATAACAAGAAGAGTGCTACAGGTTATGTCTTTATTGTTGGTGGGGTAGCCGTGAGCTAGGTTTCTAGGTTACAAAAGGTTAATGCTTTTTCTATTACAAAGGTAAAGTATGTTGCTACTATAGAGGTAGTAAAGGAGACGATATGGATTCAATCCTTCTTGGAAGAATTGGGACACACTTAGAAGGATAATTTTTTTTTTATAGATAGTCAAAGTGCCATTCATCTTGCAAAGAATTTAGCTCTGCATTCAAAGACAAAACACATATAGTTGCGGTACCATTTCATTCGGTCAATTTTGGAGGATGGACAATTAAAGCTGGACACAATACATATAGATGATAATCTAGCATATATGTTTACAAAGGTAGTAACAAGGGAGAAGCTAAAATCCTCTTTAAATTCTTTTGGTCTTCTAGACTAAACATGAATAGAAGAACAACAACGTTCAGGGTGGTTTGATCTAGTGGGAGCCCCATGTGGTAGTGGTATTGTTATAGGACTAGTCTCCAAGTAGGAGATTATTGTCTAGTGTGGAGTCTGATTAGTCCCCAAGTAGGAGATTATTAGTTTGTGGTGACTAATTAGGAAAGTATTGTACATACTTCATAAATTCTTTGGGGCTACTATTCGCCAATTGGTTATTGTTTATATTTGCCAATGTGCATGAGTGGCTTTAAAATGGGTCCATATTTGCCTGCATAGGCTGACGTAGTTAGGCCTGCCAAGCCCTACACCTAATGTCATACCTAGTCAATGGTACCTTTTTCATACTTGGTTAGCAGTAGATCTAAACTTTTGGAGCATTTTTTTTCTTTGAAATAGAGCAAAGGCATGTGAAGTTTTTAGTAAAGCACATTCACACATGACATGATAAGCCAGTCATTGGTTTGCATAATTTTTGGAAGGAGTTGTTATTTTTTTAGGCCCTTATTACTCCTTAGTCTATGTTTTTTGGTTGGGAGGCTAATTGTTCCATGCATTGGTGTGTTGGGATTCCTAAACATGCATTTCTTTCTTCCAATCTTAGACACATAGATAAATGATGGGTTTCTTGTCAAATGAAGATGGAGCTTTTCAAATAAAGGAAATTTTTGGCCCATGATTGGTGGGTTTATTGGCCTCCTACTTGAATTTGTAGCATATTTTTTGGTGAACACCATTTTTGGGCACTCCCTTTGTTCTTTGGTCGGGGTGGGGGGGGGGGGGGGGGTGAGTGAATCAATTATCCAATTAAAATAACTCTTATTAAGCTTATTAATTCTAAAAGATATAATTAGCAAGTGCAAGAACCATAGGAAGATAACCATACACAATATTTCACTAGATTTGTTAAATAGGGAAATCCTTGATTAGAGAGAAAACCCCAGTGAGGATGGTATTTACAAATTGATGTACTAATATAAATGTTCCTTGTAAGAGGATGGACCTAATTAGGAGTCAATGAAATACATTCAGTACATATTAGCCCTTGTTAGGAGACTTTGAATCTCTTTGAGAGCATTCTAACTATATTGGGAGTTGTGCCAACCTTGTTAGGAGTTGTGGAAGGTAGAAGGATTCACTGTCCAAACAACTTCAAGGAAAATAACACCAAACTCACTATCCAACTAGCCTTTGTATTATCCTTTTTAGAATAATACCAATAAATAACTATCCACTGAAATTTCTTTTTCAAATAAAATCTCTTTGTCTACTCATTGTACCTTATCAACACCAAACACTTCTCTAATCTCAAGATACTCAATATCAAATTATTTGGATCTTACACCCAAGTTCACATACTCAGATCACATAGAATCCATTAGATTGCTTACTCACTTACTTCTCAATACCCACTTAATCACAATTCACATTTGCAATGTAAAGGAAAGCATATTTCCTTCATACCAAGTCCTTAAACTAATTATTGAGTCATCTTTGAGGCTTTCTCAATTTACAATTAATATAGGACCACATTAAGATAGTACAATATCCATTACATTACACTGTTTCATGTTTACATAACACTGTTGACTCATAGTCTTCACAATCCTTCATACATGCAACCCTAGACTTAGTGCAATCAACTGCGCCATCATCATCATGTCTTCTTCCTCTGGCTAACTATGCTCAACTAGATTCTATCTCTGTTTAGAGATAGTATCAAAATAAATAGTAACCACTTCTCAGGAACTCTGCTAGAACTTTGTCTTCAATAAATCTTGAATAACTATCAAATATCTTCATATTTCATCATGTTCTCTTATTCATGTCATCGTGATACTCTATAAAACATGTCCTCAACTACACTTATACTCATCTTCAATCCTCATACCTCACACCTCATGATCTCAATCTCCATCTATTACTCTATTAGTCTTCACAGAATCACCAACATGTTGACATCAATGATAAAAACAATCATGAAGGCAACATACAATCATGCTAACAATCTCCCAAATGCTCCAGTAATGCTAGGATAATCCCTCATAGGAATAACATCAACATTTATGCTAACATTTATAAATACTTGATATATATATCAACATTTATGCTAACATTTATAAATACTTGATATATATATTTCTTATATCAATAATACCTTAAATTAAGGCTAGAGCCTACAACACAATGACAACTTGTGAGCCTCTCATGTGGGAGCTCTTGGGTTTAAGTCTCCTCAAACTTAACACTCCATGATACTTACTGTTAGAGTAATTAGATATTTCCTAATTAACTCTAGTTTTCTTAAGCTAAACTTTAGGCATATAATGATTAATTATTATGATGCAACCTATGTTAGACCTTTTTAGAGTTTTCACCTCCTTTATAAGGACAATCTCTCTTTGTAATTAATCAATTAACTTTTGATAATAACAATTTCTCTTTTTACTCATCAAGGATGTCTCATCTATAGATCTAGAAATTCAAGCCTCCATAGCTTTTTACTTCTCTCTTTCCGTGACAAGTGTTTGCATGTAGGTGATTCTTCAGAGTTGTGGGGTTGATCTTTCATCTTCAACATGGTAACAGAGCTCCAAATCTTCATGCCCCTATTCTATTCTTGAGATATTTGGCTTTAGTTTTCAAATTTGTGGCTTTTAAAGGATTTTGTATTGGGTTTGGGGGGACCTATTTATTGGAGTACTTTGAGCCCAGACTAACATCACCGTTGAGATTAGAGCACTCAAAAACCACCCTTTCCATATATAAAATTTCTAGTTTGGATGCTGTTGAAATTTGAGGCAATTTATTTTTACTTGGATATGCTGTTTTAACTAGGGCACACTTCCCAAGATGAAGGTATTTTTTGATTTTATTTATCAAAAAAATCTTTGCAAATTGTTTTTACAAAAGGGCGCATGCAGTTTTTGTTTTTTTAGGTCTTGACTCTTTGCATATATTAGAGAAGGAGAGGGAAGTTGTCTTTATGGGGTTTACAAATTCCATATTCTTGTCTCCCTATAGTGGCCCCTGGACATACCAATACCGGTGCACTTTTCTTTAAAGTGCATGGGATAGGTTTAATAAAAAACTTCAATAACACTTTAATTTCAAGGTGCATGAGTGGATTTAAAATGGGGCCATATTTGCCTGCATAGGCTGATGTAGTTAGGCCTTCCAATCCCTACACCTGATGTCATACCCAGTCAATGGTACCTTTTCCATACTTGGTTAGCAGTCGATCTAAAATTTTGGAGCATTTTTTTTCTTTGAAATAGAGCAAAGGCATGTGATGTTTTTAGTAAGGCACATTCACACATGACATGATAAGCCAGTCATTGGTTTGTGTAATTTTTGGAAGGAGTTGTTATTTTTTTAAGCCCTTATTACTCCTTAGTCTGTGTTTTTTGATTGGGAGGCTAATTGTTCCATGCATTGGTGTGTTGAGATTCCTGAACATGCATTTCTTTCTTCCAATCACAGACACATAGATAAATGATGGGTTTCTTGTCAAATTAAGATGGAGCTTTTCAAATACAGGCATTTTTTGGCCCATGATTGGTGGGTTTACTGGCCTCCTACTTGAATTTGTAGCATATTTTTTAGTGAACACCATTTTGGGAACTCCCTTTGTTGTTTGGTCCCTTAATCTAGTTCTAATGTTGAAAGGTATTTATTTTTGCCATTAATTATGGCGGTATTTTATGAGATTTTCGGGCTCATTTAGTGGGCTTCTCTCTCTCTCTCTCTCTCTCTCTCTCTCTCTCTCTCTCTCTCTCTCTCTCTCTCTCTCTCTCTCTCTCTCTCTCTCTCTCTCTCTCTCTCTCTCCTCCCATGAGAATTCAAAGATGGTTGGTGGTTTTTGATTGGTGGACACTTATGCTACATGGTCTCTTTTAGACCCCTTTGTACCTTGCAATAGTTGGTTTTTTTATGAGCGAGCATTCATTTTTGGATTCTGTGCATGAGGGGTACTTCATCTCTACATAGGCCTTGCACCACATGTATTGTCTTGTATGAATAACTTTCACCAATTTTTGAGAACTTATGAATTGAAGGGTGTGTTTTTTTAAACACCAACTTTTTTGGAGGTAGATTTGTGTAATTGGTGGTTTTCCATTCTTTCCTTTGGCAATTCATGTGTCTTTTTGGAGCTGGGGATTTTGCCACCCAATGTGGATCCCACTTATTTTTCCAATTTTTGATTTGATGGTGATTGTACACATTTTATGGTATAGTTAGCACTATGATTTGATGGTACATCCTTTAAATACATGTGCTATTTTCTTGGCCACCATATTTTTTTCTTCTGGCATGAACCCCTTTCCTGGCATGTGTTTTCAATGATCTAATATTTTTCTTGATAGGGGTAATTTATTTGGCATCCTTTTACCTCGATGATCATTTAACCATCAAATTTATGCTTGTCACTTTCTGACATCAGCACCATGTCAACATTGCATCGATGTTCCTCTCACCTCTTCAGGCTTTGTTTGGACCTACCTTCATGTTGTTGCTCATATCTTGGACATATAGACTCTATTTTTTTCAAACAAGATATTGTCAAAAAGTTGGTTATGAGCCTATCATAGTGGTATAGTTAGTTTTCAATTTTGATATTTTTTGATGGCATTTTCTACTATCAAAGTCAAGAGTATAGTTTTTCACTTTGAGAGGCATATCTTGAGCATCCCATCTTTGATTTAGGAATTCTTTACATCATTGTAAAGGTATTTTTGAGCTCTTTCTCGTGATGCTAGTTGTCTTCCCAAATTATGCTCTAGGTACATTCTATTTAGTATTTTTTATTTTTGCATTCTGGTGGATATCTTGGTTGTTTCAAATTTGAGGATAGATTTCATTACTTTTGATGATTTTTTATGACTTGTACTATCTATTGCATTAATCTTATATCTCTTCTAGTCTATTTAGACATCATTTGTATGCATTCTTGTAAACATACTAAGATAAAGTTCCATATTGCATTTGTATTTTTGTTTTAGTAGTTTTCCCTTATTTTGGCTTCTGATTCAAGTAGTGCCATTTGAAGACACTTGTGCAAATTATTGTATTCTTGAGATTCACCATATCTTGTACCTTATTGTACATGCACTACTCATGATTAAAGTTCAATGGGGGGTTGATGTTTTTCCTTTTTTTTTTCCATCCTCCTTTGTCCACCGAGCTTCCCTTTTGTGACATTAGCCTCATGTAGTGTCTAAGATTGATCATGTCAGTACAAACATATGTACTCTTTTGTGCATCTTGATCATGGTTCCTTGACATGTAGTTCTTTTGGCCCACTTTTTTAGTTGTCTATCACCTCACCCTTGTTTGCATTGGGGGGGGGGCATTCTTCTATTGTTTCTCATGCTTCCTTGGTTTGATGGTGAATTAGTAACTTCTAAAACTTCAATAATTTCAGCCTTTAATCTAACCATTCAATTAGCATTTAATCCATCATATAAATTTTGATCTAATTGCATGCATAAGAAATTGAGAGCATTCATAACACCGAGACACAAAGATTTGGTGACCCAAAAACCTTCCAAATAGAAAGTAAAATTGGGGTGGGGATAGTACCCACAACTTTAGTACTGCAATATAAAGTTAGCCTGTTAAAGCTTACATTGGCCACTTTTGATGATCTAACCTGTTACGAGCAATAAGGACTGCTAGGTCCACCTTGTGAAAGGATTTACAAACATACAATTAAGTATGCACTCAGTAAAGAGATTTAAAAAAGATTGTTAGGTCTACCTTGTGAAAGGATTTGACTGATCCACCTATTAGGATGAAATAATAAATGATCTCTAATTTGCAACTTGGCTTGCTAAATGAGATTCCTTTGTGTACTAATCACCTTTTTGTGAAGATATGTCTCTGTTGCTCCTTATGCTATTATGGCCTTTACAATTTGCTCTCGCTTTTCTCTGATGTAATGCACATTCACATCTTCATATTTTCACACATTACATACTTGGATATGAAACAATGAATTACATATATATCAATCCAATTATACAAATTAAAAATTTGGTCATCATACAAGTTTGCACAAATATTACAAAGTTGGCCCACATGAAGACATTCAGGTTCTAAAGAATGACTCGATGAGGTTTTGATACTCGACATCCACTGTTAATACTTGGCATTGTCATGCACTTGGTAGATGTAGACATTGCAAAAATCATCATATAAATTGAGTCTCTTGATTTACATTGCATGACTCGGTAAACATTCTCATGCCGAACTTGATATAAACTGAGTCTCTTGGTTAACACTGGGAAGCTTAGTTAACATTGGACTATCATCACATACACTATGAACTTAGTGAACACTACACTACTTAGTAACCATTGATAAACTCAACATCAACTGAAATGCACAGTTTACACTACTGGTCTTCACATTGAATTTGATCAGTAGCCACTAGGATTTGTCTAAAGGACTCGGTGACAACTGAAATACATGACAAACACTATGAATTGTACAATGAGCTTAGTAGCTATATACAAACTAAATAAGTGTGTGTCACTACTAACAAACTTGACTGATATGTCAAAAATCTCCCCCTTTGGCATTAGTGACAAAAACACTTATCAACAAAAACTAAATACCTTATATCCATCACCATGTGATACTGGCTCGATAGAGTATACTATTTTTGGATTTTTTTTCAAAATTGATTTTGTAAGGTGTATAAAATATACTATACATCTTCTTGCTATATACAACATGTCTTTCTTATTGCGAGTTCTCCTGCATGGAATATTTTTTCCATACCGTCTTCTATCTTTTTCTTCATACTATGTGTCTCTTCCCCCCTTATTTCTTCATAGTACATGTCTCTCTCCCCCTATTTGATAGTAATGCCAAAGATTTATTCTATTTTATTTACATAGAAACACCAAAATGAGACAAAAATTTAGAATGTACCTTAAGAATAATTGCCAAGGTTTTATCCCAAATTTCCTATAGGACCTTACATGTATGAAGTGCAATTTGTACCTCTACTAACAATTCTATCATATGGTTTGCAATAGAGAAGTTACTATCATGGATTAGAGTTTTTGAATATGTAATATGTTTTGCAGTGCATCTATGTTGGGAAGGATCATGTTTTGTATGTCAATCAATGTGGATTTGATCCTTGCTTCTTCCCTTAGCAATTTTGTTTGCATATCTAACAAAAATCTTATGTTCTTGAAGTGTATAGAGCTTAAACTAGGGTCAAGTTGCAATTGCCAAGGACTGGCCTTTAGATCTTCATCTATTTTGGATAATTTGTCCTTTATTTCCTTTGTAAATTCAAAAACATCACATAGTTTCCCAAGAAGTGATGACACCTTTGAACATGATGCTTCTAAATTGCTCAAAATTATAGAAATTTCTACTTGTTGAATGGAAATCTGCTCAGCAATGTGCTCCAACACTTTACTGTCAAACTTCATTTTAGCCTTTTGCACCAGCTTATCTTGTTCATGAGTGTCTTCATTGAATTTTTGGACTGCTTCTGCTAGTTGATACAAAATAGGTTAAGAAGAATCAATCTCAATTCCTATAGCCTTTGCCAAAATTTTTTAGCATCTTCAATTATCTTATACTCTTTATCTCTCTCCTCTCTTAGCTTTTGCTATTTAGCCTTCTTTTGGAGGAGTTCACCAAATGTCTCGATTAAGCTTGTAAATATCCCAATTAGGGATTACTATTTCCTCATCTAAATCAATGTCTTCCTCTATCTCCTTTCCTTTTCCCAAAATTTTTGTGCTCGGTTGAACCTTGGGCTCAACTATACTTATACTTATTGCTTTTGTATCTAAAATAGAAGCAATAGTAGAGATACTTGGGCTTGTAGTAAAAAATAATACTATACTGACTGAAGGAATACTTATAGAAATACCCAAGGAACCAAAAATTGGTGTGCTTACAACTGAAGAAGTAAAAATTAGAGAAGTAAAAATTGAAGTACTTAACTTAGTAGATGGAGGAATTTGCAGCTCAGTAGATGAAGTGGAAGTCACTTTTGTTAGTGATGTGTTGAGTTGAGTAGGAACAAAGAGTGATTGGATATTTGATATATCACTAGTGGTCACAACCAAACTTGCTGATGTTGTCTCCACACTTGATGTTGACATTGGCTTACTTGGAGAGTGAGGAAGTGAGGCAATTAATGCTACAACTATCTTGATTGGGTCAGTCTCCTCATCATCTTTCTTTTCTTCCTCAACAACCTCTTGTCTATAATCCTCTCCATCTTCTTCATTGTCAAAGTGAGTTACTTCTTCAATATTCTCTTCTTCATCTTTCTCCTTATCTTCTTCTTCATCATCATCTTTGACATTGATTGGAAAATCACTTGGTTTATGTAAGAAATAAATATTCTTCCAATTGTTTGTTTCATTCCTAACAACATGCTCAATGTCCTTGATCAAAACTAGACAAATATTAAACTTTAGAGTTAATTTTTCTTCATTTTTCTTCAATGAATCTTTTACCTCAACATCTAATATGCTTAGTAATAGCTACCTCAAGGTTTGCCCATATATATCCTTCATAGTTTGCATAGAAAAATCCCATCTTGGCTTTATATTTTCCAATAATTCACTAGGAACTTGAGAAGAAAACTAATCTAGTGAGTATTTCCACTTACCCATTTTATTTAACACCACGTCTACAATCTTCTTCTACTCCTCTTTTGTCCTAGTCTCATATTTCAATGATTTGAAATTTTTTATGCCTGTCCCTTCTTCCAATTACTTTAATCTATCTTGGAAGGTGGGTGGAGGTTTGCTGAATATGATGTCTCATCCTTCTTTACCAATTTTTTTCCTTGAAGATCTCCTTGTAAAAACTATAGTGGATGGTTTTTCTATCTTGTTGATGATCACCTTGCCTTTCTTCTTTAGTGGCTCTTCTTCCTTAGACACTTCCTCATCCTCTACTTCTTCACCTTTCTCATCCTCACCTTTCCCTTGGTTAACAAAAGGGGTGAAATTGATTTCAGTTTTACAATCCTTCTTTTCCCTTTGTTGACCGCTTGAGGGTGCTTTATTTCAAGTTCAATCCTAGCATTTGCTTCATCATATGTTCCAAAGTATGTAGTCTTAGGATCAACTAGTTCATTGATAAGAGTTTCAATGGTATCCTTTGCTTCAACAATATTGACCTCATAACCAAGAGGTTTTACCGAGACAATTCTAGCCTTAGCTACTTGAATATACACCTAGTCACTATCCACCATGAAACATATATCATCTTTATAGTCCTCGACTAGCTTCTTCGAGATTCTAAACTTGTCATTCATTTTCTCCTTTAAATACATCGAAGTAGTTGTCCATAATACTATTGTAATTTTCACCCATCTCAGCAGTATACTCATTGATTTGATAGAGCGCAGGCACATCTTTTCTCCATACTGCAGTGCCTTTAAAAGGAAAGAATTTCTATATATAAAAGAATATACAAGTCAACACGAAACCAAACTTAGATGGGTTGTCCTTCAATATTCTTATGCTTTCCATGTTCTTGTTGAACTGTCTCAACAATAGCTCAACAAGGTCATATGATAAATTGTTCTTAACCACCTTGTAAGCCAAATCCATGGTTTCACATGATACACTATTTAGTTTTCTTGAACTATATATCTTGTGTGCAATGATGTGAATACCAAACTTTAGTTCTGCATTAGTCACACTACTGATTTTCATTCCTTTGTCATGCCATTCAACTAGGGTTTTCTTTTCTAGTTCTACCCAACCTAGGGTTTTTATCATTTTGGCTTTAGCTAGCATTGGGAGGCTACTGATTTAATGAATCATCTTCTTGGTTATCAGAATTGGTTGTTCTAGCCATACCTACCCATTATGCACCTGACTAAGGATAAACCTAATCCATTTGATTTGAAATTCTTGGGGCATGTGAGGGATGTGTGTCAATCTTTTGGTTTCTAGATGTTGATGCTCAGGTTTTAGGACTCCATTCACACATAACTAACCTAGGGCATCATCCATTTCTAGTGTACCAATCTCTTAAACAACACATTTGAAATGAGTGTGAATATCATTGATAAGAAGTACCTTTGGAGGAATTTGGGATTGTGTACCACTTAGATCTAAGGTTTCGGCAATTGTAGTACTGAGCTTGAAATATGGTGCCTTACACTCAACTCCACGAACCAACATGTCAGATCCTTGCTTAACCTTACTGCTACTAGATGCTATTTTCGCTTGGTAGATTGAGATAATTCAAAACAAATTTGCTAGAAATTCACTCAAATTTCTTTGGTTGCACTGAAAATTTCTCTTCGCAATGGCACTCAAAATTTCACAATAAGAAATGATTTTGATTCCATACCTTTTGCTAAAATTTTGTCATTAATTCTTGGTACAAAGGTAGATCAACAGAAATCACATTGACAGACTGTCATCCATTGCATGGTATTGAACACTCGGTGAAGTCTTCATGACTTGGCAACCATATGAATCTTTATTACTCCTAACCATGCTTGGTAGAGTCTATGACCTGACCTCACTCCGTAGAGAAGTAACTTGGTAGTAACTGATACTGATCTCACTTAGTGATCCCTTTGTATCCTGAATACAAATTTGGATCTTTTCCACCTTTCAATTGGAACTAATCTAGATGTTATCCCTAATAGCCTAGTTCTAGTTCTCCTATGAAAACTTAATTAAAAATGGTAGAGTCACCCAATTCTTGAGTGACTTGACCATCATTGCTTAGAATTATGTCCTTAGTAGACTTAGGAACCCATTGCTATCATATCTATTTTTGAATGTTATCAACTTTTGCCTTCTTCTCATCTTCAATTTTTCCAGTATTCATGCAGTTCTTGGCAAGATTTCCAAGTTTTGTACAAATGAAACATCTTTATTGGTATCTCTTTTCCTCATATGATGTTTAACACAATTCATACCAATGTGTCCAAATTCTCTACAGTAATGAGATCTGCACCAGGTGTTATAGTCCCATCCAAATATTGCTTTCACAATTTGCTCTGCTGGATTCAATACCTTGGTTTTGCATTATGATGACTTGTGTCCATGTTTCTTGTATTTGTGACATTTGCCTTCAAATATTGGTTTCTCTTCGCATTCATTAGCCTTATGACCATGCTGATTGCAATTGTAGCATTTTCTATTAAGCTTTGCTTTTCCATTACTCCAACACTTGTTTGATGTATGACCTATCTTACCACAATGATGGCAAGTAGGTCTTTAGTTTTTTTGAGCTCCTTGCTTGGATGATTCTCCTTCTTCTATATATCCAATTCCCTCTTTCTCTTTTTTTCTTATAGAGGTTTTTCTCATTCAATCGATTCATGTTTGCTTGAGATTTCATTATTCTTTCATTGATTTGCTTCTCAAAGTTTCAATCATTCCTCAATCTTTCATTGATTTGTCTTTTAGATTTCAGATCATTTCTCATTCTTTCATTGATTTTCCTTTCAAGATTTAGATCATTCCTCATTCTTTCATTTTCAAATCTTAGCCTCATGATTTCTTCATTTGCATTGGAGAGCTGATCAATAAGGTTTACTTGCTGAAGGAATTGGTTTTGGATTTCATTGTTCCTTCCATCTATCTCTTCTTTTATCGTTTTTCTCTATTCCAAACTTCACATAACCTTACTGACTGAATTTATTGTTCTCTTCTTAGCTTTCTTACTTCTTCTTTTAGGAAACCATTCTTTTCCAGGAGTTCTTTGATTGCTTCATTGGCTTCATTTGAATTTCTTAAATGAAGATCTTCAATTCTTTCTTCAATGTAGAGTTGATCATTCATTTGAATTGCAAGTTCTTTTCTTCTTTTCAAGGATTGAGAGAGTTGGTCCTTTGCTTTCTTGAGTTGGGCAATGGCCATTTATAAATCCAACTTTTCATTGTCAATTTCTTTTTCAAGTCTAAATATCTCCATGGCCTTAATCTTTGCTCAAGCTATTAAGCTTTCTCCTGAGAACCAAAAAGCTTTGATACCAATTGTTGGAAATATTTAAGACTAAGCTAAGTTTCCAAGAGGGGAGGGGTGAATTAGTAACTTCTAAAACTTCAAAAATTTCAACCTTTAATCCAACCATTCAATTAGCATTTAATTCATCATATAAATTCTAATCTAATTGCATGCATACAAAATTGAGAGCATTCATAACACTAAGACACAAATATTTGGTGACTCAGAAACCTTCCAAATAGAAAGTAAAACTAGGGTGGGGACAATACCCAAAACTTTAGTACTATAGTATAAAGTTAACCTTTAAAGCTTGCATTGACCACTTGTGATGATCTACCCTGTTAGGAGCAATAAGGACTGCTAGGTCCACCTTATGAAAGGATTTACAAACATATAATTAAATATGCACTACAAAAGACTATTAGGTCTACCTTGTGAAAGGATTTGACTGATCCATCTGTTAGGATGAAATAGTAGATAATCTCTAATTTGCAATTTGGCTTGCTAAATGAGATTCCTTTGTGTACTGATCACCTTTTTGTGATAGATGTCTCTACTACTCCTTATGCTACTATGGCCTTTACAATTTTCTCCTTCTACTTTTCTCTAATGTAATTCGTATTCACATCTTCATATTTTCACACATTACATACTTGGATATGAAACAACAAATTACATATATATCAATCCAATTATATAAATTATAATGTTAGCCATCATACAACTTTGCACAAATATCAGCCCACATGAAGACATTCAGGTTCTAAAGACTGACATACAACTTGGCATCCACTATCAATACTCAACATTTTCATGCACTCGATACACATAGAAGGTTGCTCCATACTAATCACTTAGCTTGGTCTACACTAGTGACTTGGTAGACATTGTGAAACTTTTCATATAAATTGAGTCTCTTGATTTACATTGTATGACTCGGTAAACATTCTCACCTCGAGCTCAGTATAAACTAAGTCTTTTGGTTAACACTAGGAAGCTTGGTTAACACTGGACTCTCATCGCATACATTGTGAACTCAATGAACACTACACTACTTGGTAACTACTGATAAAATTGGCATCAACTTAAATGCATAGTTTACATTGCTGGTCTATATATTAATTGAATCTAATTGATAACCACTAGGATTTGTCTAAAGGACTCTGTAGCAACTGTAGAACTTAGTGATAGCTGAAATACATGGCAAACACTATGAATTGTGCAATGAGCTTGGTAGCTATATACAAAATGAATAAGTGTGTGTCACTAATAAAAAACTTGACTGATATGTCAACAACTAGGAGGATGTATTGGTTGGGTACCTATGCATTTTGGTGAGATGGATCATTTACCATATATACACTCTTCTTTTTGTTCCTACTTTGGTTGCAGCCTTCCATGTTTGATTGATCAACTCTTCAGGCTTTGGTGTTTCATGCCATCTGTATCTTCGAGTTTAGTTGTTTGCCTCTATGTGCCTTCTGATTCGATGTAGATTATAGTCTTCTCTACTAGTTAGGTTCTACTTTAGTGGATGTTCTTTAGGTCAACAATTACTTTTGACAGAGCTTTGTGGCTTCCACATGCTTTAGTGGTGTTCTTCATGATCATCTTTTGTTCCTATCTTCTAGGACATTCCTTAGTTTGGAGGCTTCTTCAATCATTCACTAGTTTCTTTTAGCATGTTTTCTATTTCTTTTTGGAGTAGGGGTTTTCCCATGTGGTTTTTGAGCTATTTCTCTTCTTTTCAGAGATTGGGTCGTGCTTCAGTACCTCATTAGGTCTTGTTGCCAGGACCCAAATTTACTTTCAGTGGCAGTTTCTAGGTTTTTAGCTACTCACTAGGTTTATCTTAAGAATGGGTATTAGAGTAATTAGATATTTCATAATTAACTCTAGTTTTCTTAAGCTATACTTTAGGCATATAATGATTAATTCTTTTATTAATTATTATGATGTAACCTAGGTTATACCTTTTTAGGGTTTCAATCTCCTTTATAAGGATGATATGTCTTTATAATCAACCAATTTACTTTTGATAATAAAAATTTCTCTTTTTGCTAATCAAGAATGTCTCATCTATGGATTTGGAAATTCAAGCCTACATAGCTTTTTGCTTCTCTCTTTTTGTGGCAGGTGTTTGCATGTAGGTGATTCTTGGGAGCTGAGGGGTTGATCTTGTATCAACTTCAACACTTATTTGATAACATATAATAATAATTAACCTAGGCCTCAACTATTTATCAATAAAAAAAAACCTTAAATTTAAATACACTATTTTTCTTTAAACATGTTTTTAAAATGGGTTTGCAATAATTTAAGATATGCAATGCAATGTTTAGGAGATGGTATCTTGCATTAGTTAAATATGTAATATTTATTTTTTATATTTGTATTATACTATGTTTTTTAATATATTACAACTATAATCATCATTATGGGTATATGGTGCACCATTTGGGGTTTATTGATATATTTTTAGTAATTTTGTAGTGTTTACCAAGTTCATGTTAGAAGTTATAAAAGTTTGGGCTTTGGATTTCACATTTAGAGGTCATCTTGTTTGTATATTACAGTTTGTGTAATTAAGATAAAAGTTATATTTTAGATAGGTTTATGTTGATTTATGGATTTATTTGGGTTTAATTTTATTGAAATGATTAAATAATTATTAAGAATATAGTGAGAGGTAGGGTTTTATTAGGTTTTGGGTTTATCTAGGATTGTAGTTAAAGTTCAATTAAATCTAAGTTGTAATAATTATTATAGCTTGTGTTCAATTAAGGCTATATTTTTGTTAGTATTAAAGATATAGTTAGGTTTAATGCTAGGGTTAAATATAGGTTATAAGTAGAATTACTCGTTAGTTAAAAATTAGGTATCAATATCATTGAATATATGCTTAAAATTACATGGTTAATGCTATATTATATTATTATTAATACATATTATATTAAATCACCATATTCATAATTATACTATTAAAATATTATTTATAGAAAAATAAAATAAAATAAAACTATTGTAACTAGCAATACAAGTGAGACAAACAAGATTCATGATCTCTAAGCATTTTCTATACACTATACTTAGACACAAATCAAGTTAATCCAAACAAAGAACTAAGTAATTAAACATGAAATACCATATATATAGTATTTCTATACTTATTATCAACAAGAAATAACTACTTTCTCATTTCATCCTTATTTGCAATACCCCGCCTAGAGATCCTTGGGAATAAGGATGAAATACAAGCAAGATAATTTTTTTTTAAAGCAATAGTAAGTGCACATAACACAACATACATAGATCCAAAAAGATCACAACAAAAGACTGACAGTCACCCAAACACCAACGGATCTCCAAATGCCACTACTAACCAAAACCATGAACAAGAAAGCATAAGAGATCAACCAAGCTAAAAGACAAAAGTTGACTTTTAAAAAATTGGCCAAGTCTGAAATCTTGAAGCCCTGAAATTTGGCTAAGTCTAAATTTTTGAAGCCCTGAAATTTCCTAGAATCTTTATCTTAGCCTGTAGAGGTTTGGAACCTATCTCAAAAGAATCATCGCATATATTAATATATATCTTAAGCATAAGGAATTACTTAAATGATATATTTTAACCCCCAAAAGACTGACTATGGAAACACACAACCAAAATCAAAATGCAACACCAAAGGATTGAAGAACACCTAAGAGGGTATCTAAAACAACTCCCAAAAAGTTTGGGTCTTACCAAAAAGTGCTCACTGTCTGCTCGCACAAGTTTTCACAATTTCCAAGCAATACTTTAATACAGCATTAGGCAATACTTTCCAATATCGTGCGATACTTCTAAAGAAGCAGGGTGACATTTTTAGGGATTGAGCAACACTTCTCTTAAGGGCGTGCGATACTTTTCAAGTATCGTATGATATTTCTTCAAAGGGCATACAATAATTTCCAGTATCACATGATATTTCTACCTAAGGGGTATGATACTTTCTAGCATCTCACAACAGGATCCTAATGGATACGCGATACTTTATTGTATCGTACAATGCTAACACATGGTCACCCAGGGAACACAAGAAACAATTAAGGAAAACACAAAAGGGAAAAAACAAAGAATAAAACCTCCACACTAGGGAGTATCAGATCCACATTTTGAGGCAAGAACCGTTGAACTGAATATGAAGCACAGAAAGAACAACAACTAACCATCTAGTAAATAGTAAGTAGTCCAAAATAGAAAGGAAACATTGTAGTGTACTAAAAGCGACATCGCAATAACAAAACAACAAAGTATGCAATACCTCCCAATCGTCAATGGCATCATAAGACCATCATGGGCCCTAGTCATCCCCCATGCATAACATCCCAAGCCATTGACCAGATTGTTAGTACTATTGTAACAGGGACTTCACTACTAAATAGGCTACAAAATAAGCATAAGGAAATCTAACATGCTAGAAACAAAGCACAAGATAATCCTACAAGTAAATAACATCACCTATCACATGCTTATCATCATAATAATGAAATACGTCAATAACTAACATCATCAAAACATGATATACAAGTATCCCAATGAAAACATAAGTCACTAGAAAGCATACTCCAGAAACTGAAGTACCAAGTGAAACATCCAACCACAGTCATGCTAGAAAAATAGACCATCTCTGTACACTAGTCCCTAGTAGTGGTGTAGGTAGCTATGCCTCCCAACCACATGGAACTCATAGGTCCACACCTGCCATGCTGATGGAGATAATAATCCAACCACAAACACACAAAAACAACATCTATGGCTAACACACATGCCAAGCAGCATGATGATTGAATCCAAGATATAAACAATGCATAAACTATAGGTCCTGGTCAAACATCTGATGGGCTACTATGTAGGGGCTGACATCATGGAGAGTCACTTGGCATTGACAAGCCCAAGTTGGTATTGGTAGCTCTCCACTTCCCAACAGAAGGAGCACATCTCGAATCATTTTATTATCTTTAAGTTTTATTACCAACCAATGTTTAAATTTAGTTATCACTTGTTTACAAAGCTTCTACATGCCAATCCTTAGGAAATAGACATGGGGTTGCAGAGATAGAAGCCCCCTCCATATGCTACCCTACCCTACCCATGCTCATCTAATGATGACTACCTGTAGGCATGCAAACCTCCAACCCAACCTTAATGATCATAACTTCTAAAAATACCATGGAAGATCAGGCCCCACAAGTCACCTGAAAAATGTACGCATACATACTCGTGTGTGGTGCACCACCATCATGAAGATCAACATAAGGAATGGATGAGAACACAAACATAAAGTCACTCAATTGAAACAAACTCGGGAGGATAGATGTAACATGCATCCCAATGCAACATAAAGTGCAAAAATGGTCTGACGGATATCCAAATGGATCATCTAGGTCCATGACCCACATTATGCCAAGAAAACCTAAGAAAACAAGGCAACACACAAAACAAGGTAAAAACCCCAAATTTTGAATTTTTTTGAAAATTAAAACCCATTTAGCCTTTAGGTGCAAAAACCCCAAAAATCCAAAAATAAATGAATTCAGACACCATATGCAAAAACAATCAGCATAATGGCTCAAAACCCCAAACCCCCATTTCAAAAATAGGAAAAACGTTCATACCTGACCAACATAGAACCAATATTGAAAAATGGAGGGGAACACTAGTTCTCAACCTCCTAACATACCACTACAAGAAATAGAAGTTGAAATAGAGTAAAAATAATAAAAAAAGAAGGCCCTACCTGATAGCAAAAGGTGCCAAAATTGAAATCCGTAGAATAAAATAAATCACTCATCGAATCTGCTAAAAATCATGGCAAAGCACGATCTACCTGAGTTGAACCCAACAAGACCAACCTCGTGAAGATCCCATGCTCACAGCTCCTAGAACGAATAGAAAACCAGTCCTTCTAAGGAGGATTTCCAAATTAGCTCTCAAATTTCTATTTCTAAAATGTGAGAAATGAATAATGAATTCACTTTTCCAATACTTATTCATTTTTTGAGCGAATAATCAGCTATGGAAAATAGCTAGCTAGAGTAGCTAAACTTTGAAATGACCCAAATGAAAATAGGTTAATATCCAAAATGGGAATTCACCTAAGGCAAAGCTACAAAAAATTAAATCTGAAAAGATTTAAAGTCCAAAAACCCAAAATCACAGAAAATCACATAACACTTTTACGACAATGCAAACTTCTAAATGTGTAGACACACTCATTGGTCTAATCACATAATTCATATGAGTTTGGATTTACTAATCACCGAAAGGTTTTAATTAAACAATTAAAATAAGGATACATCGACCATACAGGGATGACATTGGTAAAATATGAATAGCTAAATCACTAATTCCATGTGCTATTACCAGGGATATAATTCCTGCACACTAAAATACACGATCAAGTGCAATTGTATATAATATCATAGCTGAAGCAACATGTATTAAAATACCTATTTAATCCATTTACATCACTCACATTCGTAGAAAGCATAAAGATACAAGAATGAAGTAAATAACCACAGCATAAAATTCATTTCATAACATAATCACAAATATGTCTAATAAACCATATAGCCAGATATCATCATAGATCTATTGTCATCTCAAAATGGCATCAACATGAAAATATGATAAATTGAATAGTATAGTAGTAAAGCATCTATGGTACTGAATCAAAGTATAACATCTGACTGTCAGGTAATCTAAGAGTATCAAGTATCTCTCAAATCAAAATAAACAAGGTACAGATTGCAAACATGAGAGGCACTACATTATCTCCCATCACATTATATACATGTCTTGTTCTATCTAGGTTCTATCTTCTTTATCTATTTCTTTTACCATTAAATTCTCATACATATTTCTACATAATCCTATTATTTTCTGTGTGTATGTATTATCTAGGGGATAAAAATTATTGAAAAGTAAAATGTCCCCAATGCTCCAAGAATCAACATCATTACAAAGTGTTCACAATTTTGACTCCAACATAACTCGAACGAGCAAAATTGGAGTTCAAGTGCAAAAATTATGACTGGTCAAAATTTGGTCAAACTGGGACTAGAGATCGTAAAAGGGTGAAAAATAATCATCTCAAAAGTATTTGACAATGGATTTCAAATGAAAGAGCTCGTCAAAAGCTTTCCAATGGTGTTCGTTTCATCAAGAATGAAGATCAGATATAAAAGTTATGATGGTTTCAAATTCATGTAAAAGTATGGATTTTGATGACATCAGCTTGACATCACAAAATCATAAAGAGAGGGAAAACATTCAAATTCAAGTTAAAATAGCTATTTAATTCGAATTAAAGGAATGAGATAATGGGAGTTGAACTCCTAACCATTGGCCTCCTAAAATTAAGGCCAACCAATGGGCTATTTATGGCACATGAAGCATTAAGGGAAGAGTTGTTATCTATCGATAACAAATCCGCCTAGTCTTATTTAATTAAGGGTATTTGTTGAAAACAAACCCTTAATTTTGGTGTGAGATCATAACAAAATAATGGTAAAAGGGGTAAATTCGAAATATGTAATCAAAATGGGGGATTATGTTGGTTAATTGTTTTAGCCCATTTTTGGCTAAATTTGATGTCTAAAATGGGAGTAGTAGGCTTTGGAAAGGCATCCAGGTGATGAGAAGGAGATTATGATCTTGGAGACTTGATGATTATTCCTGCATATTTGAGAGTAATGCTGCAATTGTGTTTGAAGGGAAGATCTTGAACACTTGTAATTGATTTTGGAGCAAATTGGATCGGTCCCTCTATTGGAGCAGGACCCGGAGATGTAGTCTGACCCACGGACGAACTCCGTTATCAATCATGTTTTGTCTTATGTCTCTCTACTCTCTTTCTTTCAGTCATTACCGTTTTATGCTTTGTTCATTTAAGCATTTAAGTTGTGTTAATTTGCTAATTAACACTTTAAAATTTAACTTTATGTAATAATGTTAAGCATTCCTCTGTAATAGTCCTAGATCCTAATCAAATCAATGTAGTAGAGTTTTTGTTGACTTGTCTACCCTTACTCCTTTTCTACCAATTGCTATATTAGTATTACTCTTAAATCCTAACAAATTAACCTTTATTAAACTATATTTGAATTCATTTTCTTATATTTATATTTAGATTATGTATGTATGTATGCATGCATGCATGTATACTCAGACACATACACACACACACACACACACACACACACACACACACACACACACACATTGTTCGAATAAGTATTATGGGAAACAAAATACTAAGAGTGGGAGGGGGGGGGGGGGGGGGGTTAGGATCTTAAAATTTTATCTTCAAAACCAATTTCATAAATTCACATCTGATGCTCATAGAGTAGATCTGCCATTAAAATTGAAATGCTCAAACATAAATGAAATACATAACATCCATAAGAATTTAAACACATAAAAAAATGATTTTGTTACCTAGAAACACTTCAAGATGAAGGTAAAATTGGGGTGCTGATGAAACCCACAAATCTTCACTATTCCAACAATAAAGGTTAACCTATTAGGGTTACAATGTTTGATTGTAAGACATGATCTACCCTACGAGGGGTCTGCCTTGTTAAAAGCTTAAGAGACTATTAGGTCTCACCTTGCTAAAGGATTTTATACTCACAATGAAGTAAGGACTTTGTTAGGAGGTTTACATAGATATGTTAAGACTATTCTGTTAAGAGATTTACCCTATCTCAATTAACAATAACTGATTTAGTACCCGACCCTTGATTTTCTCTGTAAGTTGATCTTGGGTCTCCTCTTTGCTGTATCTTTGATCTAATCTTCTAATATGACAAGTCTATTCAATCATTCACTATTTTGATTGCTCTCGATCTACTATGCTTTCAAACTTTGTCTTCACTCCTTCACATGTGCACACATTCATACACATCTCTTCACATGTAAAAGGACAATTCTTATCCTCTCTTGATATGATTCTATGGTTAGAATTCTTTTTAAATAGATATTATGTGAAGGTTCTAGATCTTAATTGATGACTTGATCATCTTTTTCTATTTCAATCCTTTTTTTTGATTGGTTGGATTGCGCATATTGGGATCCTTACCTTTTGAAATGATGCATGATCAACTCCTTAGCTACTTATACACATTAAATATCTTAGAAAAGTTGGCCAAAATGGTTTACATATGTTTTTGTGCCATTACAAACATATATATCAAAACTAAACTATTCGACACTTGAATGCTCTAATGCTCGGTCATGTATACTTCTTCACGCTATTACTCAACTTCTATATACCTACTTGCTCAACACTTAGTAACTTGTCAATGTTCTTGATCTCAACTATATTGTTTGGCTCCAAGTATATTGCTCATATTGTTCATGTGCTTGGTCGCTATTGAGTATTAGACAATCACTATCCTACTCAGTATAAGCATTGTATGCTCAACCTTTACTACATAACTCGATCACATTGATGACCTTGTAATCTTCCCTAGTAAATGACTAAGTGTTTGGATACTACTCAACAAAATAGGCTTAGAGATTAACACATATATCTATGAATACATCTACATGCATATATACCTATATATGTATATACATATAGATGTATATATATACATATGTATACATGTATATACATGTATATATGTATGCATATATATACATACACATATTTACACACACACATACACACATATATACATATGTGTATATACATATACACGTGTGGATACATACATACATACATACATATAGGATAAGATCCATCTATTCTAGATAATATTTATTTAATCTTAAGTACTCCAAGCTCTTTATGGTGAAGTGTGATATATATATATATATATATATATATATATATATATATATATATATATATATATATATATATATATATATATATATATATATATATATATATATATATATATATAGGATAAGATCCACCCATAGTAGATAATTTTTTTTTAAATCTCAAGTACTACAAGCTCTTTATGGTGAAGTGTGATAGGTTCTACATTGACTTATCTACCCATACTCTTTTTTTCTAATTATTTTATTAGTATTGCCTATATTTTATATTACATTTATTCATATTTATATTAATATTGAATTCTATTTAATGAATATTCATTAAAATAACCCTATAAAAATTAGAGAGAATATATCAATTAGTGTGGGACTCAAATAATTTCACCCCTTTGAATAAAATATACTTTTTAAATATATAATCATTTTAATTTATCTATCTACACGTAGATACAACTGGTCCGTCTCACAATAGGCATGTGATAATCATGCCCAAGGCCTTGCTCATGAATAGTTTATTCAATCTAAGAATTACTTTACCACCATGAGGTGTATTTAATTTGTCAACCGAAGGATGTATACTTGAAATGGTCAGCATGGTATGTGCACTAGGTTTCTTAAGGAGTCATTATGCTTATGTTGTAGGAAAGTAAAATGCAAAGAAAGAACCTACACTAGTGCTACAGGAAAGTAACACACTTAACTCTTCATTGAAATGAATTCTAGAATTACAACTATATGCTAAATTATATTTCAACTCAGACCATCCATTATAATTGCTCTTGTAAATGTTGTAGGAACATTCACAAAGTATGATTTTGCAGGAAGAAACTTATAACTACTACTTGAAATACTAGAAATGCTAGAAGTAAATCTACAATACTCTAATTTAATCCACCTCCCAAGTGGGTCCCCTTGGTTGGCTTCTACTAATCTACTAACAAAAAATGTAAACCAAGAATTATTTCATTATATTTCAAAACTCCTTACATAAGAACAATACATAAAACTTCAAAACAACTCACTACAAGAGTCAACAATGTTTTTTCATAAAATTTTCTCACCCTTCAAAACTATCAATCCAATCACTATAAATAGAGGATCAAACTTATTCTAAAATAGGAAAGAAAACAAATTAACTACAAATCTGCCAGAGAAGAAGGAAATATAACAGCTCGTAGTATAAGCAATAAAGTTTGGGTAACCAATTTAGCACAATAGTAAACACAAAAGGAATATAGCAACACTTCATCCTTACATTCCTGGAATAATAGCTCCTCCATTATAGTAGTTGTGTGTCTTGGTACCATTATGATTCTTCCACTACAGTTGGGCATTAATTCCCCTCCTTGAATGTTGTCGACCATTCTCTAGCTTCTTCCCTAACAAGTTAGTTGTGATGCAAAAATATTTATACAAATAAGAATAATCAAATTAAATCCAAATATTAGAACATACATTTTGATGGTTATATGAAATATTGTATTATATGTATAATATTGGCAAAATATGACATAACTATTTACCCATGGGTTAACGATTCTATCTAGACTTCATCATAAGTTCAGCTAGTTATAAGTTAACAAATGTCTTGGTAGTATTAAAGATAGAGTATTAAAATTAACATAAAATAGAGGCAATGATTGGCCTCATCATCTGCCCCTTGGTAAGTTTAATGCTTGTCCTCAAGCATTGCATCTTTTGGTCATTGATTGGAAGTCTCCAACCTCAGTCCTCCCTTGCCTATTACTCCTAAAAGTGTAGTAGAACCCTCTTTTTCTTTCCTAGAATTCCCTTCTATGATCCTTTTGCAACCTATCAAGTTGTTTAAAATTGATGTCATACAGGGGCCAAAGGAGCATAGGTGGCTACATTGTTAACAAACACCAAAGTTCTGGTCTAGTTTGCCTTCCCAACTACATGTATTTTTGTGCTCAATGAAGGGCTACCTCTAGGTTGATAGGGCTATGTGGCTCTAACCTTCTAACTCCCTTAGGTAGTCTACCCCATTTTCTTTTGACACCAACCATGGCTCTTTGAAAGAAAAAGTAAGGTATGTTTTCATACTCTGCATACACTTTTGTTTTGGTCTCAAATATTTGTTTTCTTATTTCCTTGTGAACATCTCCATTGGTCAACTTGAACCAATCCCTAAGGATTTCTTCTAGTTTATTTCTCTCTACTCTTAATGGCAAGGGTTCTGTTCTCTCCTCATATCTATAATTTTTTAGTTGTCTATCATAATTGGCTTCATTGTGCATCTAGGACATTAGGGCCCTAAGGTGTATATCCCCTATGCAAAGTAAAGGGTTCCACTGAGTGTCTACAAGGATAATGAAATTATGCACATACAATTCACAGAGTAAATTTTGCTACCATGATGGAAGACATTGGTACAAACCATAGAATTCCTGACCTGATCTGAATTCTATATTTATATCTTTGAAGGTCATCATCAATTGGAATAAAAGGAATTATTCTTTAAACATATGGCATAGATCCTACATGGTGGCCTACAAGTAATTATTTGGTCAACCAATTTAAGGGCATGATCCATCCTTTGCTTCTGTCTCACCAATTGCTCTTTTAAGTCTGTAATTTCTTCACCTTGGTCTATAATTACCTTCTTTATTTCCTTTTTCTCTTCTTCCCATAGGGTTATTTTTAACACATGTTTATTATATAATTGAAAAAGAAGAATTTGTAAGGTAATTGGACCACTTCCCTCTTCAGAATTATTTTTCTTGGTTTGTTCCCTCGATGAATGTTCCAAGAAACTTGTAAACCATGTTTAATTATAGGGAACTAGGGTAGTTTTTAAATAGGGTAACTGGTGCATTATTGGGCTTTTTTCTTCTTTACAGCCCAGGGTATCCTATTGGCTTGCTTGGTAATCATTTTGGCATTCATTCATCTCAGCCTTGCATTTTTCATTGGGATTCTGAGGAATGTCTAGAATTTTAGGCTGATTGGGGGAATCATCTGAGATAACTTGTACTAGAGATTCTTCATCAGATTGTTTAGGTGAAGGGGATTGGGTTTATGAGTGAACTTTAGGAATTTTCCCTCTCATTCTAGGGCTTCTTCACATAGGGGTTTCTTCAAGCACCACAACCTTCTTCCTGCTAACCCTTTTTGGTGTCTCTGCTATAGGAACCAACTTTATTTTCTTTTGTTTTGAGACTGTAGGGATTCATTTTTCTGCTACCAAAGCTGAGGTTTCTTCTTGTAACTTCCATTTTCTCTTTGCTTGGGTAGAAGTACGTACATTGCTTGCTTGAGTAGGTAAAGACACATTTTCAATTTCCACACCTTGGGTGCCTTGCTCAGTAGTTGTGTCAATGGGGACTACATTATCTTGGCTAGGCTACACATAGGGGCAATCAGAGATTGTAGGGTTTTATGCTAGACAAATTCTTCCCATGACATAGGAGAGATATCCCTAAGAGATCTTTTTATGAGAAATTTGATTAGGGCATGGGGAGTAATATAATTGTCCTTTCTTTTTTGGGTTTCCTCAGTACTAATGCATAACATATTGTACAAGAAATTGGGGACATTTACTAGAAAATTATGCCTTACATAACTGAGTAACTTAAAATGATGTGCATGCAAATTAGAAAATATTCCTTCATGGGTAAAATACCTAATAATATGCATGGAAAACTCATTGTACAATGGTGGAAGAGACATTCTTTTGCATCCCTACTCATTAATATCCAATGGAGGGTCACTTGGTATGAAAAACTAGGCCCTAGCTGATCTAGCATCATGCACATTAGGGTAATGTTCTCCTGTTGTTGGTAGCCTAGTTACTTCCACTATTTGTTCCTCTGTGGCAATAGTTGTCAATCCCCATACTATTGCTTCACCTCCCTCAAATGAATGTATAAATTTAGTAGCTACTACTTCATCAAACTCTATTAGTTTCAAGAAATATCCTAGCCAGCCACATGCATTAAATCTTCTTACTGCTTCTACATCATAAAGTAAAACACTATGTTCTATTGGTTCATGTCATTGCAACTGTCCTCCCATTTTTGCTTAATAATTTCAACCTCTACTCTGTTTGCAACAATTACCTTCTTCCCTTTTGTGAATTTTAGACTCTTTTTTTTGAAAACCATAGACCCTTTTCACATTCTTTTATGTGAATTTTCGTCATGAACAATACGTCATGAGCAATAATAATGTGGTTTTAATGAGAGTAAATCATATATATGCGAGAATCACCTCAAAATTAAATTCAAGTCACATCTTAGTTTGACAATGAGGAATTATTTAGGAATAAAGTTATGACACTTGACACTTGAATACTGTGGCAACTAGATTTTAATCAACCAAAGAGAGAGTACAGATTTGAGGATCTTTAATAAATAAATAGAAATGTCATTGGGAATTAGTAACTTTCCTTGCCCCCTATGAAACATGGACAAGTATCCTCACTTGTCATACTTTTCATGAGGTACAAAACTAACATAATGCCACAATGATATATTTAATGTAGTAATAGATATAACCAACTAAATCTATGTGCTAAGAGTGAATAAAATTTGAAAAGCTTATACCTGCCAATTTGATCATTGCACGTGCCAGATAAATGTGGCTAGAGTGGAAGAATAACAATGACAACATACATCAGTGGACTCATCATATTATTGAAAGCATTGTAAAATGATGACATGGAAAATGGGTGGGTGGTAGAGAAAGAAATGAGATGAGTTGAAAAAAAGAATTTAGAAAGTGAATAGAGAATTTGAAATTTATGAAGACATAAAGATTTTATTATGGGCATGCTCAAAGTAATTCTTATTGAAGAGCTATAGGTAGAAGGTTGGCACCTTCTGTTACAAGAAGTGATACCTGTTGTGTGTTTGAAATTGGCTATTGAAATTTCTACAAGAAATCTTCTTTCATTTGGGTCTGTTTATACAACTTTAGTCAATGTCCATTGACTAATAAATTGAAGTGTACTAGATCAATTATGGTTTACTAGATAGGTCCATTTCCAAATACATGGCTTATTTCATAGGGATCCAACCATCATATCTGCAGCTTGTCTGGTGTGTCTTTAAATCTAGAATCATAAAGTAATGCCCAATCTCCAATTCAAAATTGCTTTCTCTTAATGTAAGAGTCTTTCCATTGTTTCCTTTGGTTCTATATGATTTCTATGCATTCCAGGGTAGACTTGTGTATTTCATCCAAATAATTAAGACGCAACAAGCACTCTGGCTGTGCTATAGGAAGATCAATGTTTAACTCCAGGACTGTTCTTAAAATTTTGTGCTCAAATTCAATGGGTAGCATTGCTACTTTTCCATACAACAATTTGAATGATGTGAACCCTGTGGTAGTCTTCCATGTTGTTTGGTATGCCTGAATAGCTTTTGGTAGTCTGTTGCTCCAATCTTTGTGGTGCAAATGAGCTATTTTTGTCAAGATGGCTTCTATCTTCCTATTCTAAACTTCTACTTGCCCATTAGTTTGAGGGTGATAGGGGCTTGATATATGATGTTTGATATCATATTCCTTCATGAGTTTTGTGATCAAATTGGAAGTGAATTGAGCACTCTAGTTAGTAACAAGTTCTCTGGGGATGCCATATTGAGTAAAGATTTCTTCATATAGAAATTTGGAAACTTTATGGTCCTAGGCATGCTTCATGGCTTTGACTTCAACCCATTTTGTTAGGTAGCAAGTGCATACAAGGATATATGATTTCCCATTGGATGGAGGATATATTGGACCATTGAAGTTCATGCCCCATTTGTCAAATGGTGTTAACACCATTTGTGGATTGAGAAACTTTTCATCTATTTTTGTTGGTCAACCCATCCTCTAACATTTATCATACTTCCATGTATAATTGGCTGCATCTTTATGAAGTGTAGGCCAATAGTAGCTAGTTGTTAAAATCTACAACATTGTTCTTTTTGTTGCAAAGTGCCCCCCATATGGTTCATTATGACATGCATGTAGAATATCATATGTTTCATCTCGTACATGTTAGAAATGCTTTCGAATAATCAAGAGGGGTGGTGAATTAGTTATTCAAGGTCCAAATGTCCTGATAAAACTTTTTTAATAAGTATAGTGAGCCCATTAAACTAACCATCCATCCAAGCTAAACATATCTCTTAGCAAATTACTAATAAATCAACATGCAAGAATAAGACATGAAAGATCAACACATAACATAGTGATTTATGTGGAAATCCAATTTGGGAAAAACCACCAGTAACATGCTACTCCTTTCTCACTCTTCTAGTGTGATGCTCTGTGAAAGGCTTGCCTTGTTAAAGGCTACAAAACATACTATTAAATGTGACCTGGTTAAAGGATTTCAACCACCCTGTTAGAAGTGGGTTTTGTTAAAGGACTTTAGAACATTCACTTGGAATGTCACCCCGTTAAAGGATTTACACAATGGCTACTAAAAAAACCTAAGTCCCTAGGATTTTTCCCTAATTGATACAATTGCTAGAGAGTTACAATAAGGGCTTTTGATTTGATATAACTCACAACATAACTTGCAGATTTTAGATCTCAATTTAGCTCACAAATTTTCCTAGCTTTTAGTCTTTTTAGCTCTTGATAGCTTGTCCTCCTTTGAAACTTTGTTTCCTTGAGTCTCCATGCTCATTGTGCCAGTGCAATCACTTTTATGGTCACCTATTGAAGTAAAGTCTACTAGAAGTTTGGAATACTTTTCCACTCTAATTTTCTTGCTCTTATTATTGGGTTCAAATGGATTAGGTAAGATTCAATGTATCTACCCCTTATCTTGTTTCTTCTAGAAACATCATGAGGAATCCACCTGTATTCACCTAAAAATGGCTTACGTAGAATTCTGTGCCACTAGCTCAACATTCTTATCTTCCATCTAGTTCATAAAGTTCAAGGTAACAAACTTAACAACCTACATCTAGTGAATCTTTGACTTTTAAAATAATGTAGTAGCTCAACACTATTGACTTTTTGATGCTCAACACATACTATTTACTCAATACCTACAGTGGATTCACTCGACATCAACTAAGTTTTACTGATGCTTGACACCTATTACATTTTTGTCTAGCTCAGCACTTGAACTTGCTTGGCACCTTCTATTTCACTTGACACACACTAGACTTGCATTTGCTCGACACTTACTGATAATCTTCTTGGTATGAACTAACTTTGCTCAACACCTTCTATCAACTTGGTCAAGCTTAACAAACAACTTTGTTACAACTTATTCTTCTAAAGTTTCTAAGTGCAAGCAACCTTTGTATCTTCAAGTGTATTATCAATACATCATTTTACCATTGTCTTAATTGATCCTTGTACTTCATTGCAAAACCATAACTCAACCTTTTCCTTAGGTTCTTTTGTTACATCTTATTGATTAAATCCTCTTCATCAATCAACTAAGTGATAGTACTTGGATCTTATAAGCAATTGTATTCCAACAACATTCTTTATCAACAATCTCCCTTCTTCTCAACAATCTCGCTTCTTGAATAGTGATCTTTTCAATCAAATTTCAACAATCTCCCTCTTTCGCATTGATGGAAAACCAAAGTGTTCAACCAAATTATCAAAATGCTAACTAGGTTAAAAGAATAAGTTAAATGCCAAAAAGAAAACTTTGTATCCAAGATTATTCATTCTATTAGAAACTTGAATTTCTTATGACTCCCTTTGAATTCTATAAGTAACTACCTCTACCAAAGTAGTAGGGATATCTCTTTTGTTGATACATTGTCTTTTTGTTTTGTTTTTGTTGTTGTTCTACTCCCTCTCTTGATTGATTCTTGTCTATGCTATTTTCTCCCTCTTAGCTGCTATTTCTATTCTACTATTTCTCCTTCTTACAATTTTGATCCTATAGATTTGATTAGTTTCTGCTATTTCTCCCTCTTTGACAACAATGCCAAAGACATATTATTTCAGCATCTCATCATGCAAGTATAGCATGTGTAGGAACTCCAATTTCTCCATTTTTCACCTTGCTTGTGATTGATTTAGAATATTTGTATTTTAATTACTTCAAGAAAAACCTAAAGTATCCTCTGCATCAATTTATATTATTTCAGCAATCAACTCATTTGATGTAGGGAAATCTTGCTGTTACTTAAGCAACCTTGGATAGGGGTATCATCCCTAACTTACCTCTAAGATACTCAAATGCATATTTAGGTAATGGTTTTGTGGAGATGTTAGCAATTTGTTTCTTTGAGTTGACATATTCCATCTTCACTTGTTTGTCTTCCACTAGTTCTCTTATATAGTGATACTTAATTACAATATGCTTTGTTTTAGCATGCATCAAAAGATTCTTTGATATCTTGATGGCACTTGTGTTATCACAATAGAGTATCATAGGTTCAGTCATCTCTTCCTTCATACTTTTCAACAGATGTTTGATCCATACAATATTGGTGTAGTTGATGGCTGTAGCAACATACTTAGCTTCAATTGTGGACTATGAGGTACAAATTTTCTTTTTGCTAGTCCAAGTGAGTAACCTTTTACCTAAGAAAAGTGCTCCTCTATTGGTGCTTTTTCTATCACCAATATTACCTCCCCAATCTACATCAATGTAGGCATTCAACTTAAACTTTTCAGTCCTCTTGTAGTATAATCCAAAGTCATCTATTCCTTTTAGGTACCTCATTATTCTTTTTACTGCCATAAGATGATTTTCTCTTATATTTTCAAAAAATCTTGCCACTATTCCAACAAATAATGCAATGTTTGGTCTATTGTGTACAATATATTGTAACTTTCTAATCATTGTTCTGTACATTGTCTAATTTACTTTAGCCGACTCATCATTCTTGGATAGCTTATGTCTTGTTACCATTGGGGTATTGAATCCTCTAAGCCAAATGTTTTGAGTATCTCCTTGATATATTTCGATTGGGTCACAAACATGCCGTGTTTTAGTTGATGTACTTGCAATCTGACAAAGAATTTGATTTCTCCAAACATTGAGATCTCAAATTCATGTTTCATCTGATTAGCAAAATCTTTGCATAGTGCATCTTTTCCTCCAAATATTATATAATCAACAAAGATTTTAGATATTAGAATGTCTTTACCTTTTTCTACCTTGATATATAGGTTGCTATTGTCATTTATTCTCTCAAATCCTATCTTCACAAGATATTTGTGAAGTCTCTCATACTAAGCTCTAGATGCTTGTTTCAAACCATAGAGTGCTTTATGCAGTTTGTAAACCATATCTTTATTGTTGTTATCAACAAATCCCTCTAGTTGTTCTGTATAGACTTCCTCTTTCAGTATACCATTTAGAAAAATAGACTTTATATCCATTTGGTGGACTTAAAAACCTTTGTAAGTAGCATATGCAAGTAGAGTTCTTACTCATTTGAGCCTTGCAACAGGGGCAAATGTTTCCCCATAATCCAATCCTTCTTCTTGTGCATAACCTTTACAGACTATTCTTGCCTTATTTCTTGTGCTCTCACCTTTCTCATCTAGCTTGTTCCTAAATACCCACTTGGTACCAATCACATTCTTATTAGCTGGTCTTGGAACTAAGGTCCAAGTCTTGTTCTTCTCTATTTTCTCAATCTCCTCTTCTATAGTTTTACACCAATCATCATCTTGTAGTGCATATTTAATTGTTTTGGGTTCAATCTTGCTTAGCAGACATGATTCATTTCTTAGTTTGGTCCTTGTCATTGGTCTGGCTCCCTTGTCACCAATGATTTGTTCTATAGGGTGACATCATCTCACATACTTGGATAGCCTTGGTTCTTTCCTTATTTCTATGTTTGGTCTTTTAGCTTCAGAGTCACTATGCACATCTCTTTCTGGTAATTCATCATCTCTTTCATGTGCACTATTTTTAGAATTAGAATGTATATTTTCTTCATTCTGAAACTCGGCTTCTAAATGCAACTCAACTTTCATTGGTTGTGACTTGGCAGATACTGAAACTTGTTGTTGATTCCCAACTTGATTGTCAACTTCTTCAATAGGCATTCCTTCATAGAAGTATACAAAGGATCTGTACTCTTCTAGTTTCTTGGAATCATCATCTTGAACTTCTGCATTCTCATCAAAGTTTACATTTGCACTCTCCACAATTTTTTTAGTGTTAGTATTTAAACACTTATATGCTTTACTTCTAGTGGAATATCCAAGGAATATTCCTTCATCACTCTTTGCATCAAACTTGCCATTTCTAGAATATTTAAGAATATAACACTTACAACCAAACACTTTGAAATGTTTTACATTTGGTGAATGACCATACTATAATTCAAAAGGTGTTGCATTTGTACATTTCTTGATTTGTACTCGATTCAGGTTGTAGACAGTTGTGCTTATAGCTTCTCTCTAGTACTTTAGAGCAACATTCTTTTCCATCATTGACGTTCTAGCATACTCTATCGCTAATCTCTTCATTCTTTCTACAATGCCATTTTGTGGGGGAGTTCTAGGTGTTGATGTTTGTTGCTTAATTCCTTTATCATTGTAAAATGTCTCAAATTCTTTTGATATGAACTCTCCTCCTTTGTTAGATCTTAGGCACTTCAGACTCTTCCCTATTTCTTTCTCAGCTCTGACCAAATACCATTTAAATATTTGAAATGCATCAGATTTTTGCTTTAAGAACATGATAGTGATCATCCTAGATTAGTCACCAACAAATAACATTATATATTTGTCTCCCTTGTAGGTTTGCATTTCTATTGGGCCACATAAATCAGTATGAACTAACTCTAGTACATCTTTGGAAGTATAGATTTTGCTTTTGAAACTTGACTTGGTCATCTTTCCTAGCTAACATTGTTTACACATTGTATTGTCAGGCTTCTTCAGTTTGGGCAATCCTCTAACTTTCTTCATTTTACTGATATTAATTAGATTATCAAAGTTGACATGACATAGCCTTTTATGTCATAGCCACATATCATCAAATCTTACAATAAGACAGGTTGCATCCTCCATATCTAAGGAAAATAGATTACTCCTAGTTTGGTCTCCTTTTCTTATTAGATTTTTATCCGTGTCATAGATTTTGGTAGTTTTGTTTCCAAATTCTACTTTGCATCCTATCTTGCCTAACTATGAAACACTCAGTAGATTGTAGTTTAATCCTTCAACATAATATGCATTATCACATGAAATTTTCTTTGTATTCTTAATGGAACCTTTTCCTTTGATAAGACATGGAGCATAATTTCCAAATCTAAGACTATTTTCATCATACTAAGTTAAGGTAATAAACTTACCTTTTTCTCCTGTCATGTGATGTGAGCACCCACTGTCTATGATCCACCTGTCATTCTTGTTTACACAATTTAGTAGTGTTGTTGCCTCATCCTTCATAGCTACATAGACTACCTCGTCATCATTTTCATCAAAATTCTCTTCTTCAACAATGTAGCACTTTTTGCCTTTGTCTTTGTAATCTCAACCATCATCTTCTCTTTTGTTCTTGTGCTTGTTTCCTTCTTTGTAGTTCTTTTTCTATGTGCACCTTGTAGCAATATGTCCTACTTCATTACAATTAAAACAAATGATAGGTAGCTTACCTTTGAATTTACCTTTGCTTCTGTAAAATCTTCTAACCAACAATGCTTCCAATTGTTCCATATCTTCTTCATCTATGTTGCTATCATTGGATGTCTATTTTATCTTTCTTTTCTTCTTTTTTGGTTTCACCTCTTCATTGTCTTTCAACAATAGCTTGGCCTTGAAAGTATATTCAAGATTCTCAAGTTTTTAGTTATCAAAGTTGGATAACTTAAATGCAGTAAGTCTTCTCACTATACCTTCAAGAGTTAGCTTGTTTCCTGGTATGCATTTCAACTCTTGGATGGCTAATACTCTAGTAGTATAGATGGGGATCAAAGTTCTTAAAACTTTGCTAATGATAATTTCTTTATCTAAATGACCACTCAAATTTCTTATTGCACTTACTACTTCCTTTATTCTAGAGACATATTGAGCAATGTTCTCACCTTTCTCTATTCTCTATCTCATCATACTTTCCTCTGAGGCTTTGTAATTTTCTCTTTGGACATTATGATCTCCTTCATAGATATATGACAAGGCTTTCCACATCTTGAATATAGAGGTACATCCCTTGATGTCATCAAATTCAACATAGTGGACAGAGGCAATCTCTAGCATTTCCTGATCGTGCTCCTTCCTTTTCTTCATATCTTCTATAGTAGGAACACCAGTTGGATCAACATGTTCTACTTTGATTGAGATTTGTGCATGATAACCTATTGATCCAAGGTGCAGCTTCATTAAACTTTACCATGTAGCAAAGTTATCTCTATTAAGCTTGGGAATTTCTCTCTTGGACATCTTGATCTTTCTACTTCTAGTACCTTTAAACCAAATTAGGAGATGGCTTTGATACCAATTGTTAGAAATGCTTTAGAATAACTAAGCGGGGGGGGGTGGGGAATTAGTTATTCAAAGTCCAAATGTCATGATAAAACTTTTTCACTAAGTATAGTGAGCCCGTTAAACTAACCATCCATCCAAGCTAAACATATCTCTTAGCAAATTATTGATAAATCAACATGCAAGAATAAGACATGAAAGATCAACACATAACATAGTGATTTACGTGGAGACCAAATTTGGGAAAAACCACCAGTAACATGCTACTCCTTTCTCACTCTTTTGAAGTGATGCCCTATGAAAGGCCTGCCTTGTTAAAGGCTACAAAACACACTATTAAATGTGACCTAGTTAAAGGATTTCAACTAGCTTGTTAGAAGTGGGCCTAGTTAAAGGACTTTAGAACATTCACTTGGAATGTCAGGGTCAGTGCAAGAAGTTGGGTCTCACTTTTGGCCAAAAAGTGGAAGTGTTTTTCCTATTTTTGAAATGTTTTGTCAATTGATGCCAAAATTTGAGCCATTTAGAGATTAAATATAAAAAAGTTTTAGAAATAAAAATTGTAGCACCTATAATCTTCTTTTTGAATATGTAATTTATTTGTATACCCATATGATAGATTATTTTTTTGGTATGGATCTTTAAAAATCACTTTTTCAAAATGCATGTTTCAGGACCATACCATGCTCGTGTACAGACACCATAATTTGACACAAATGAATGAATTTTTGTAAATCCTTTTAAATAGAGTTACCTAACACACCAAAGATTGATGAGAATATTTTTCTTGAATTTTTTAATAAATATTTTTATTATTATTAATTTTTAATTGTCTATAAAAGAAAATTTTAAAACCTCTCGTGTACGGACACCATAATTTGATCAAAATTTCACTTTTTGCAATTTTTTTTTTTAACTTCAAAAAATTGAATGTAGATTGATAACATATAAATTAATTTAAGAAAAAATATATAATAAAAAAGTTATTAAAGTTTTAGTGAACATTACTATTTTACATTTAGGTACCACCTTTGATTAAAAAATTAAAAAAAAATAGTAAGTAAAATCATAACTCTATAAAATTTATATTTCTGAAATTAGGACAGTGAGAGCTGTAATGGGTTTTCTTTTCGTAAAAAAAATTGATTGGGAAGACCCTCTAAAAATTATGGCAAGGCATGAATTTGTCAGTTCAATGCCTTAGCCAAATCTTGAGAGGCCAAGGCATAGGCTTGGTCTCACCAAGCCTGTCCCAAACCAAAATTCGAGGCAAGAATAAAAAATCCCGCCTCATGTTGTAAGAAATGGGCACCCGTTATTTGAATTTCAAAAAATGGGTACCCGTTTTGAAAAGCTAAAAGTTGCATGTAAAATCCGTCGAAAACTTAAAAATTTGAATTTTAAAGAAACGGGTACCCGATTTTTAAAAAATGGGTACCCATTTTTTATTTTTAAAAAATGGGTGCCCGTTTCTTAACAATTTAAATTTTTAATTTTTTGAGAAATGGGTACCCGTTTTTTGAAAATAAAAAATGGGTACTCGATTTTTAAAAAATAACGTGTGCCCGTTTTTTAAAATCAGGTGCCCGTTTCTAAGAGGTCTCATTTTGCGGATTTGACTTCCACGAAATTGCGACCCAACTTTGTGCATTCACCCGTCACCCTGTTAAAAGATTTACACAATGGCTTTTAAACCAAACTAAGTCCATAGGATTTTTCCCTAACTGATACAATTGCTAGAGAGTAACAATAAGGGCTTTTGATTTGATATAACTCACAACATAACTTGCAGATTTTAGATCTTAATTTAGCTCACAAATTTACCTAGCTTTTAGTCTTTGTAGCTCTTGATAGCTTGTCCTCCTTTCAAGCTTTGTCTCCTTAAGTCTCCATACTCGTTGTGCTAGTGCAATCACCTCTGTGGTCACCTATCGAAGCAGAGTCTATTGAGGCAAAGTCTCTGTGCTCTATTCCTCCTTGTCGATGCCTTCTACTTGACACCACACACTCTCTCTAACCAACCTTTTTGCTTCTTGACTTGTAACTCCTTAAATAGAAGTTTGGAATACTTTTCTTCTCTAATTTTCTTGCTCTTATTTTTGGGTTCGAATGGATTAGGTAAGATTCAACGTATCTACCCCTTATCTTGTTTCTTCTAGAAACATCATGATGAATCCACTTGTATTTGTCTAAAAAGGGTTTTCCTAGAATTTTGTGCCACTAGCTCAATATTCTCATCTTCCATCTGGTTCACAAACTTCAAGGTAAAAAACTTATTGGCTTAGATTTGGCAAATCAAATCTTTGACTTTTTAAATAATGCAACAGCTCGACACTATTAACTTTTTGATGCTTGACACATATTGTGTTACTTGGCATGTAATATGGATTCACTCGACATCAACTAAGTTTTACTGATGCTTGGCACCTATTACATTTTTGTCTAGCTTGACACCTAAACTTGCTTGGCACCTTCTATTTTACTCAGTAGACACTAGATTTTGCATTTGCTTAACACTTATTGATAATCTACTTAGCATGAACTAGCTTTGCTCGGTACCTTCTATCAACTTGGTCAAGCTTAGCAAACAACTTTGTTACAACTTATTCTTCTAGAGTTTCTAAGTGTGGCCAACCTCTGTATCTTCAAGTGTATTATCAATACATCATTTTACCATTGCCTTAACTGATCCTTGTACTTCATTACAAAACCATAACTCAACCTTTCCCTTAGGTGCTTTTGTTACATCTTATTGATTAAATCCTCTTCATCAATCAACTAAGTGATAGTAATTGGATCTTATAAGTAATTGTCATTCCAACAAATAGCAAGTTTGACATCAGTGATAAAACAATGATTGAAAACACTCTTTATCAACAATCTCCCTTTTTCTCAACAATCTTCCTTCTTAAATAGTGATATTTTCAATTAGATTTTAATAGTACACATCTTCTCATAACTTGATCACGTCTAGTGTAAAATAGTGGGTTATCAATCCAAGAGAAATGGAGGCTTTTCTCTACAAGAAACTTCTTATCCTTGTAAGAGAAATGTGTTGGCATTATATTAACTGCAATGCAATTAGCTATATCTGCATACCACAGGGTTTGGACAACAATATGAAATAAATAATTATCTAGAAATGTATCAACTATCAAAGTAGTATCTTCTTCATCATGGTGGATTCTAGATAGATAATCAACTACCACATTTACTTTCCCAAGTTTGTCAATGATTGTGATATCAAATTGCTAAAAAATAAGTAGCCATCTTGCTAACTTACCTATAATGGTAGGTTTTCTCATGAGATACTTAATTGTTGCATGGTCAGGATGAACAAATATGGGATGACCAGTTATATAATGCTGAAATTTGTTCAAAGCACAAATTACTACTAACATTTCTTTTTTAGTCACTATATAGTTTAACTCTGGTCCATGAAGGTTCTTACTGATATAGTAGATTGCATTTTCAAGATGTTGAGATTTTTGTCATAGAAGTGCACCTATGGCATAGTTAGAAACATCTATATGTATTTGAGAGGGAAAATTCCAATTAGAACCCCTAAGTATTGGTGTAGTTGTCAACAGTGACTTGAGTTGTTGGAAGGAGTCATCACATTCCTTTTTCCAAGAAAATTCAACCTCTTTGGTAAGAAAAGTATATAGAGGACTAGCTATCTAACTAATTTTTTTGATAAACCTCTTATAATAGCTAGCATTTCCTAGGAAAGATTTGACTTCTTTTTTCTTTGTGGGAGTAGGGAGTGTGAGAATTACCTCTATTTTGCAGGGTCTACCTGGATTCCAACTTTAGAGATAAAATGTCCCAATACTACCCCCTCCTGCATTATCAAAAAGCATTTCTCACTGTTAAGAGATAGGTTGTGTTTTTCACATTGGATTAGTACTTTCTCCAAGTTCTCCAAGGCTTCCTCAAATGCGACACCAGATATAGTGAATTCATCCATGTATATCTCCATATAATCATGTGATATGTCGGCAAAGATGCTGATTACAACTCTCTAGAAAGTATTAGGTGCATTGCATAAGCAAAATGGTAATATAGAATAGGTATAGGTACCCAAAGGGCATGTAAATGTGGTCTTCTCTTGATCTTTTGGAGAAATACTTATCTGATTGTATCCACTGTATCCATCTAGAAATGAGAAGTATTTCTTTCTAGCCAAAGTATCCAAAACTTGATCAATAAAAGGTAAAGGAAAGTGATCCTTCTTTGTGGCATTATTTAATTCTCTATAATCTACACATATCCACCACTTTCCTCATTTCTTAGGTACAATAACTAATGGTGAAACCCCTTTTCTATCGAAGATTGGATAGATGAATCCAACATCCACCAACTTTTGTAACTCAATCTTAACTATTTTACACAATGCTAGATTTATTCTTCTCTAGTGTTGACATAGTGGCAAGCTTCCATCATTGATATATATCTTATGGGTGCAGAGTTTAGGGCTCATTCCTAACATATCCTTATAATCTCAAGCAAAGGATTCTTCATGTTGATTGAGGAGCTTAGTTATCAATTCCATTTGTGTTAGGGACAACTTGTTGTTTACATGGAGATTATGACCAGGAGAAAGTTCCATAGTAGTTGTTAATTCTACCATTGACACTTATGGTACTAGACTTTTAGCTACTTCACTTGGCAGTAATTGGTCAATTATCTTAGGGCTTGCTGGGTAGACACAGTCTTCATAGGTACACAGATTTAAGACATAACTTTTAGCAATATCTCTGGCCACTATACACTCATTAGTAAGAATGCTCTCTACTACATCATCTTTTTCCTACATTTTAAGAAAAGATTGCCTATGCAACATCATGAGCTGAGCTACATTATTCTGTTCTTCCTCTTCATCTCCTAAATCTGGCCAAATAGGTTCTCCCAAGTCTAGTTGGGGTTGGGCAAGTGGGTATAGCTCTAGCTTCCTTATGGTTTGACCATTTTAAATTGTCACACTGCCTGATCTACAACCAATTTTAGCATTGGTGGTGACTAACCAAGGTATTCCTAATATGACAGGATAGCCAACAAGTTATACTTTGGGTGATAGGATAAGAAAATCAGTAGTGTATTCCCATGAATCTAAATTCACTATCACATCTTCTATGAGACCATCTAGAGGGATAGTTGAACTATTAGCATGTTGTAACACTATGGGAGTTGTTCTTAAGCTTTCCATATGTAATTTATGCATTGTATCTTTACTCATCACATTTATTGCTGCTCCTAGATCAACTAAAGCATTTTTCACAACTTCTCCATTTATGATCACATTAACTACTAGACTACCAGGATTTGAATACTTTGGTCTCACTACCTTCCCTAACATGATATCTACTAATTTCCTAAAAACATGGACTGTTTAAGGATCTTTATTCTTCTGCCCTAGCTTCTTAAGGCATGCTTATTTGATAGCCTTTCCATAAAGAGGGTCATCCTTGATAGCTTGGAATAGAGGAATTTGGATGTGCATATTTTTTAGCTACTTAACAATATCAAATGTCTTTTCCTCTTGGACTATATATTTCTCTTTATTTAGCCTATGTGGAAAGGGGGGATTCATAGAGGTATGGTTTATAGTCCTGCTAGGTACATCAGTTGGCAGGTTGATATTTGGCAATGTAGCTTTTGGAAGTGGTGCTATAGGAGTGTCTACAACTTCCATGATGATAGGGTATTCTAGTGTAGGAAAAGTTGTATTAGATCTCAAATGGATATTAGATATCTCTAATGAATATGTAGGGCACTGTTGAGTATTAGTAGTGTACATTTGCTACTGTTGTTGCTTGTTATTTAGATTTGGTTAAGATTGAGCATGCAATTGGGTTAGCTTAGGATTAGTATTATTTACTACAAGAAGTGGCATTACTGAAGGTTGTTGGACTAGAGGCAGTATTTGTGGGTTACCATGGTTTTGGTTAGGCCATTGTGGAGGCCCTCTCCATTGGCTATTTTTTTGCCAATTTCCTTGAGGTGGTTGCTGTTGATTTTGTTGTTTAGGTCATTGGTTTTTTTCTAGTTTTTCCACTGGTTTCTTTACTGCTTTTGCCAGGTAGGTTGGGAGTACTAAAAAGGATTTTAATAGCTTTGGTTTTGCCACTAATTATTGTAAAGATTTGAAAATTGTAAAGGATCTTAAGGCATACATTGTCTTGAAGCCCATGGTTGACGTTGAGCAACGAAGAACACTTGATCATTGTCCCCATCTATCTTCATGTACTTAGCTGGCAAATGTTGATTTTCTAGGTTGGCTATTAGCTTACATGCACAATCTTACTTCTATTTGTGGTAGTGAGGATAGTACTTCGCCAATCATGATTAAGCTTTTGCATGCTTCTTCTATCATTGTGTTGAGATGTGTAGTGACATCATTTATGATGTCTTGCTTGAAATTTGAGAGTAAATTAGATATTTTCAGCTTTGAAATGCCCTAACTAATCCCTTTAGTGGTTGTGGACTAGTATCCTCCGCCTTTCTTCACAGTCAAGCTTGAGTAGTTAAGACAAATTTTCTTGAGGTCATCCCAAGAAGATTGGTGTACATCATATTAGCCATAAGGTATAATGCTTCTAAAAAATTATCATTTAATCCTATCAAGAAGACTAGTTTCTGTGAATCCTCTACTAGTACATGCTAGGGATTCTTCTGCATTGTGTACAAAAAATGTGAAACATAATCTTCCAAGGTTTTTTACTCCTTTTGTGATATTCTAAAAATATCATCTCCTCTTGGATTACTCCCCTTGTAGTAATCTTTGTATTTCTCCAAAATAGATTTTACATTTCATCCCAGGTACTTGCTGCATTAGCTCCTAAGCCCATGAACTAGCATAAGGCTAATTCTTTTAGTGTTGTTGGAAAGAACTTGAGCTTGTGGGCATCAGTGTTATAGTCAAAGCTATGACAAAGTATGTCAAATTGAAATAAGAAAGTATCAAGATCCTCAGTTACAAGGCCATAAAACTTTGGAAGAGCAGTTGTGGTTATATTTTTGAGATTAGCATTGGTTATGAGGCTCGGGAGAGGAAATGGAAAAGTAGGGTATGCCATTACTAGAGGTATTTGATTATGGGGTTGCTACTAAAAAGGAGCATTGGCTATGAGATTGTTAACAAAAAGTGGATTTGGATTAGAACTATCAAGAAAGCTGGCCAAGATTTTAGCAAAAGGTTAAAGACTGCTTATATCCAAAGGTTTTTCTCTAGAGGAAGATGCTACAGGAAAATTAGGACTTGCATCCTCAAAAGGCAACTTAGCTTCTTCAATTTCATCATTCAAATTAACAAGCTTTCATGGAAGAAAACTGCCATATTCATCTCATTGTCTTCCTCTTCGATGCATGCAATTGAATTCTTCACACTTATTAAGCAACTTTTAGGATTGCAAATCTCTAAAAACTAACTAACTAAAAAAGATGTTCCTTGCTTGACACCATCCCTAGTAATGGTGCCAAAAAATGGTCAGCCTCACAATAGGTATGTCATAATCATGCCCAAAACCTTACTTGGGAATAGTTTATTCAATCTAAGGATTACTTCTCCTGCCATAAGGTGCATTTAATTTGTCAACCTAGGGACATATACTTGAAATGGTCGGCATAGTATGTGCACTAGGTTTCTTAAGGAGTCATTATGCTTATGCTATAGGAAAGTAAAATGCAAAGAAAGAACCTACACTAGTGCTGTAGGAAAGTAACACACTTAACTCTTTACTAAAATGAATGCTGGAAATACAACTATATGCTAACTTATATTTCAACTTAGACCATCCACTATAACTGCTCTTGCAAATGCTATAGGAACATTCATAAAATATGATGCCACAAAAAGAAACTAATAACTTCTACCTGAAATACTAGAAATGCTAGTAGTAAATCTACACTATTCTAATTTAATCCACCTCCCAAGTGGGCCCCCTTGGTTGGATTCTACTAATTTACTAATACATAATGTAAACCAAGAACTACTTCATTATATTTCAAAACTCCTTACATAAGAACAATACATAAAACTACAAAACAACTCACTACAAGAGTCAACAATGTTTTTCCCATAAACTTTTCTCAACCTTCAAAACTATTGATCCAATCCCTATAAATAAAGGATTGACACTTACTCTAAAATAGGAAAGAAAAGAAATTGACTACAAATCTGCTAGAGAAGAAGAAGGAAATATAACAGCTCGCAGTATAAGAAATAAAGTTTGGGTAACCAATTCAACACAATAGTAAATGCAAAGGGAATATAGCAACACTTCATCCCTACATTCCTAGAATAATAGCCCCTTCTTTGTAGCAGTTGTGTCTCCTCGTACCATTATGATTCTTCCACTACAACTGGGCCTTAACGCTCCTCCTTGAATGCTATTGACCATTCTCCAACGTCTTCCCTAACAAGTTAGTTGTGATGCAGAAATATTTATGCAAATGAGCATAATCAAATTAAATCCAAATATTATAACACACTTTCCAATGGTTATATGAAATAATGTATTATATGTATAATATTGGCAAAAAATGACATAATTAACTACCCATGGTTTAACGGTTCTATTTGGACTTTATCATAAGTTCAGCTAGTTATAAGTTCACAAATGTCTTGGAAGTATTTGATGGTCTATCTCACAATAGGTGTGTGATAATCATGCTCAACGGCTTACTAAGAAATAGAATATCCAATCTAAGGATTATTCTCCATACTATGAGGTACATTTAATTTGTTAACCCAAGGATGTAAACTTGAAATGGTTGACACAATATGTGCACTAGGATTCTTAAAGAATCATTTCGATTATGTTGTAGGAAAGAAAAATGCAAGGAAAGAAGCTACACTAGTGCTGTAGGAAACTAACACATTTAAATCTTCACTAAAATGAATGTTGGAAATGCAATTAAATGCTAACCTATATTCCAACTTAGACCATTTACTATAATTGTTCTCACCGATGCTGCAAGAACACTCATAAAGTATGATACTGTAGGAAGAAACTTACAACTTCAACTTGAAATATTGAAAATGCTAGAAGTAAATCTACACTACTCTAGTCTAATCCACCTTCCAAGTGGCCCCCCTTGGTTATCTTCTACTAATCTACTAACACAGAATGTAAACCAAGGTTATTTCATTATGTTCCAAAATTCCTTACATGAGAACAATACATAAAAATTGTGGAAACAATTCACCATGAGAGTCAACAGCTTACTTTCATAAACTTTTTTCAACTTCTAAAACTATATATCCAATCCCTATAAATAGAGGATCGACACTTATTCTTAAATGAAAAACAAACTGATTACAAATCCACCAGAGAAAAAGAAGGAAACATAACAATTTGCAGTACACACAATAAAGTTTGAATAACCAAGTCAACACAATAGTAAATGTAGAGGAAATATAGAAACTTTTCATTCTTGCATTCATGAAATGATGGCTCCTCCTTTGTAGCGGCCACACCCTCTGGTACCGTTATGGTTCTTCCATTGTGACTAGACTTTAATGTTCCTCCTCGAATGTTGTTGACCATCTTCAACTTCTTCCCTATCAAGTTAGTTATGATGTAGAAATATTTGCAAACAATCATAATCAAATTAAATCCAAATATTAGAACACACATTCTAATGATTATATGAGATATTGCATTATATATAATATTGGCAAAAGATGACATATTATCTACCCATAGGTTAATGGTTCTATTTGGACATAATCATAGGTTCAGCTAAACATAAGTTCACAAATGTCTTAGCAATGATAAAATAGAGTATTTTAAAATTATCATAAAATAGAGGCAATAATTAGCCTGATCAATATTAAAGATAAAGTATTAAAATTAGCATAAAATAGAGGCAATAATTGGCCTCATCAACAATATGGTCTTTACTGAGTATTCTTGGCTATCTCATAGAGATATCATTAGAGGTTGAAATCCAAATACCAAATCTTTACCAATATCCCATGCACCTCTATCTAAAATATTTGAAGTGTAATTAAAGTTACATTTTGACTACTAGTTATGTAACCAAAATATGGAGCTATAGACTAGGTGTGAGACATTTTGTGGTAGATGAGAAGTCATAAGTGACACTTTGTCCAACATCCTTTATTTCACTACCACAAAATGTGGAATCCTTGATAAGCTATATAAAATGTTTTACAAAATGCTTGAATCATGCTAACAATTCATTCTCTCTTTTTATCTATAAAACCTATTGAAAGTTCAAATAATAGCTATTCAATATTGAGAATGTGAGTTGAATTTAAAAAAAAAATTAATTATTACATTTTCCTAAAAATACATTTTAGATTACAAAAAAATCATGTACATACACTTTCAATCTCTTATGTTGTCATTATAGAGTGCCTTGTAATTGAGATAAATTCCATAGAAAGAATAGAGAGAGGAGGTGATTCATGGCAATGTAAAAAAATGATCAATACATATTGAATTTCTAAATCTTTGACTATGTGCAAAATTTAGTATGTGAAAAGTACTTTTATTAAAATATAAAATTAATTAATGGAGTTTTAAAATTTATTTTCAGTCATTAATATAACTTTTTCATATTATAATGTAATTCCATTCCTTTGGCCCCAATGTATGGTGATGTACCATTTCTTGAATATATATCAGATTAAAAATTGGGTATGTTTTTTAATGTTCAATGTTAAGTTTGCAAGTGTTTTGTGCAATATATAATTAGTGTAGGAGTATTATCTTTATTCACTCATAGAGTCCTATATCTACACCAAATCCTCTTCATTTTCACTTCTAATGTTATGGTTTAACTCAATCCAATATTATAATTGACTCTATAGTTTGTAAATGCATTAATCTTGCCATTATCCCTGCAAACATGCTTCATGTAACCATGCAAAAATATGATCTCTCATGTGGAAAATGATTCATTGGGGGTTTGTTTCCAAGAAAAATCTTTTTGGAAAAGCCTATGTTTGTGTATATGACAATATTAAACCGTGCAATTATTGTGACTTTTGGCTAGTTCAAGATGTTTTGCAATAGTTAGAGGATTATTACATGTCACTAGTAACTATATTAGGGATAGGATATCTTTTGTTTTCTCTTTGTTATACCAAAATGACTTGGATCATGTGGTTTCACTAGATTTTACTAAAGAGGTTCTAGATTTAAATGTGGGTAATTTCCAAATTGAAGATGCTGGTGCTAATAATGGGGATGATAGAAATAGTACCATGAATCTAGATGGCAATGCAGATTCTTGAGAGGGTCGTGCAGTGAAGGCCATGCCGATTGATGATTAAGCCAAGGGTTTACTCACAAATACTTGTTAATTTTGAAGACAACATTAGTTTGAAACATAAGAAAATTTACAAGATTTTTGCAATGGATGTCTGTGCTTATAATCTAGTTTTTGTAGAGGAATTGACTTAGTTTGATGATATCTAATGGGAGATGTAGGATCAAATTTTGGAGTTCTTTATGCCAGTTTGGTTCAATAAGGTTCTTAAAGCATTTTTATCAAGAACTATGTTATGGTTTTAGTTGTTTTATCTAGAACATTTGTTGTCTTATATGCCAAAATTTTGGCATTGTGATGTAAGTTTGGTAGTACCTTTCTATAGGTAGTATACTTAATTTTTTTTTATCTTTACATGTGCTATGGATATATTTGGCAATATGTTTCTAGGACTTTATCAAAAATAATTTTATGTAAATCTGTATTTCATATTAACATATTTATACATGCTTGATGCCTTTTGTTTTAAAAAACAACTTTATTCATATTGCAATTTTTTTGATATTAAGTATATTTTTATTGTAGTCCCATTAATTTTTTTAATTAATATAATTTATAGTTTTAAATATAATTAATATCTTATTCAATTAATATATAATATCAAAACTATTATTATTTCTCAACAATGTGAACTAAAGAATTTAAAAAAAAAACTAGGATGTGAATTGATTTTTGTCATTTGAGAAAAAAATATTTTATTTCTTATGAAATAAATTTATGCACTTGTATGAATGTATCTCTAAATTATGGAAGATGATGAAAATGATAAGAAGACATAAAATAGATAAAATAAAATTTAAAAATAATATTACATTACCATTTACTTTCTCATTTCATGGCTTGAGGTGAAGTAGATATATTCATATCCACTTGATTTTCATTTTTTGATGTTGTAGAATGGATTGAATGTAATTCCTCATACAAATAAACAACATGATATTAGGATGTTAATCAAGTTCAATAGCAAGAAATGACAAAATATATTTAGGATAATTAAAGATCTTGTGGACAACATAATGATAGGAAAAAAATGGATCGAATAAAAAATGAGGCAACATATGTCTAAGGAAATATAATATTATAGGAAATATAATATTATTTGGACTTGACATAATCATATCATTAAAATGGATGCTTTAAAAGAGAGACAGTTCCTTAATTTATAGATTTTCAATGTAGAAAATCAATGACCATGATTTAATCTATAATTTGAATGAATAAGATTGAATGAAATTGAAGACATGAATTAAAGGGTTATACTTCTAACAAGTCACATAATTTGGATACATGAGAATGCCAAGTGGCACATGTGTAAAAACTTAGTGTTCTCATATATGTACAAATACATATATTGTGATGCTTTTGGAAGGGCCAACAGAGGAAAATAAATTAGCTACTTCATGACATGTGTAAGAGGTGGATTGGTACATTATGATATTTGTAAGAAATAGAGTGGCTATTATGTGACCTTTTCATGCTCACATATTTGTGAACACGAGGTGATACATGTACACTTATAATATAATGACATGTTTATATTTGGATCCCTATTGATGGATTGAACAATTTTGATTAAATGGATAACAATTACCGACGATTTAAAAATAAGTATTAAAAATGGAAATAAAGATTAATTAGCCTAATTTAATTGAGCGTATGTTAGCTAATTGATTTAGTTGGAGCATTTGAAGGATAAGGTTAAGAATTTAATTAAATAGATGTAAATCTATATAATTAAAGATAAATAATAAAGGAAAATTAATTACATTAATAATTTAAATTTACTTAATTCATGATTAGAATGGGATAAATTAAAGTTTGGGCAAGTACGGAAAAGTTTAGGTGTCTACATTTAGCCCTCTTTGATATGACATCATGACTCTAAGAAGTGACATTATATTAAAATAAATACGACATAGTGGATGAAAAATGAAAAATGATAGTAGCATAATTCCCTATTCATTAGCAGGATGAGGAAAATTGATGAAGAGGTAGTGATATACCCACTTGAGAGGATATGTTGGTTCCACAAACATGGACATGTAGGTTTTAAACACATGATTATTTGCATAGTAGGATCTATAAATTGATTGTTTTAGTTTTATATATAAGATAAATTAATAGAAAATACAAACCAAAGCATTTTAGATGCATTTGGTAGCCAAAATTTATAATGTCAAATGAATGAGAGTAGTTTTAAAGGTTTCCTAGTCCTTCCAAGACTATTGAAACATAAGAAAAATCTAACAATTTTTTTTAAAACCTTGTGGGAATATAATTTGAAAAGGATTCAATAGAGTTAAAAGGACTCAATAGAGTTAAAATGAACATGAAACAAAACTTAAAGTTTTTACCAATAACTACATTTGAATTCCCATCGAACATCGGGTGAGATTGCTAATTAGATATTTGAAACCATTAAGTATAAAATCATGCAGTCAAAGTCAAGAAGAAAATATGGCATAAAATGTACTCTTCTAACTTAACTTGCACCGCAAATCTCTACGTAAATTTGACAATGATTCGATTTTTCTAAAAATACTGTGTTAACTTGAACGATTAGGTTTTCTTAAAACGAAAAATAGTTTGTTCAAGATGTGAAAGTCCAGCTCGTGTGCAGCATATCCAAACTTTTTAGTTGAGATGTAACAATAGAGTTGTGGACATAGTATTCAATTCAAACCTCTTTATTCATTATTACTAAAAAAAACATCTGTCCACTATATGAATCATAGGATCAGCTGTTCTTTCCATCTCAATTTATACTTGGTCTTCATTGCCTACAAGATATCTCTGATTAGTTTCCTTTTGTGATTATCATCTAGAAATGGCTTCTTCTGCAAACAATGCTGCTGAATCTTTTTGTAAACCAAACTGAAGAGTGTTCAGGAGATTGCACGAAGGAAACCCCATTATATTCCTCAGAGATATATCAGATTAGATGATGAGAGACCATCTTCAACACCACTTCCTTCTCTCATTACAGTTCCTGTAATCGATATGGGAAAACTACTTTTGCCCTCCGATAATCATGAAAGACAGAAGGAGATGGGTGTTCTTTCTAAGGCCTGGATAGAGTGGGGTTTCTTTCAGGTACCACGAAACTCTTTCAGAAAATATAACTAGATCTCACATAGATTTTTGTTATTAGGGTTTGTAGTTGTGCTGATGATGCAGTGATCCTCAGGTTGTGAACCATGGGATTCCACATTCCTTGATAGATCGAATACGAGGAGTGGCTAATGAATTCTTTAGTCTTTCCTTAGATGAGAAACAAAAGTATGCTCTGCAAGCTGGAGATCCTCAAGGGTATGGTAATATGTTTGTGGTTGATGAAGATCAGAAGTTGGACTGGGGCGACCTGTTGGCTTTTGTACTTATGCCTAGAAAACTTGTCAACTTAGCTCTGTGGCCAACAACGCCGTCGGATTACAGGTTCTCTATTACTCTTCTAGAGCCATTTGAGTTTGAAAACATTATTTGCATTCTATTGTTAATATTTTACATCACTACTCAATGTTTTTTTTTCTTGAAATACGATTGTAGAGATACATTAAAGAAGTACACGACTCATGTGGAAAGGGTGGCTAAAATTATCTTGAGCCTATTTGCTGAAAATTTGCAATTAAAAAGTGATTATTTTAAGCATAAGTTTGGAGACGAGCCAACGATGACTATGAGAATGAATTTGTATCCACCTTCTTTTAGGCCCGATCATTCAAACGGAGGTGCTATAACACTTTTACTTCAAGATGATCAAATATAAGGTCTTCATATTTCCAACAAGACGGAGGTGCTATAACACTTTTACTTCAAGATGATCAAATAAAAGGTCTTCATGTTTCCAACAATAATGAATGGGTTCTTATTCAACCAATTCCTTATGCACTTGTTGTAAACATTGGTGATCTAATAGAGATACATATTGTGTAAGTTTGTCTATTTATTGGGTTGTCTCTATTATGAATAATTTATAAAGTCTAATGTCTTATATTTCATTTTCTTCATAGGTAATGACAAATGGAAGATACAAGAGCATAGAACATCAAGCAGTGACAAACAAAGAGAGGATAAGATTGTCTATTGCTATGTTTTACCAACCAGTGGCCCTTGCAAATACCCTTCTGGATGAAGAATACCCCACCCTATATAAGAAATTCAAACATTTAGAATACATTCAATATTATATGAATAAGCAACTCAATAGAAAAAAGTCACTAACCGATTTTGCCAAAATACATGAATAATATTTGAGCTCACTACTTAGTGGAGCATGCACATATGATTAATAAGTTGATTTGTATGTGATGGTACCTTCAGTAAGTAGCCATTCCATTGATATACAAAATAAGGAAAAAAAAAGTTTTGAGATAGTTTTAATACCTATGTTGACATATAGTGGAGTGCCTACAAGTTCTTTCTTTCATCTTTTCAAGATTTTATCCATAAATAATATATTTTGTAACCTCTATATATCTTCATACTATTGAATTTTAGTATTTTTAATTACATTACATTGAAATAGCAATTACGCTAAAAATATAATTTCTTTAATGGCGATGATTTAATCATATGTAGCATTGTCATCCTTATTATTATTTGATAAGGATTTTTTCCCTGTTACTTATGCAATCTCCGCTTCTTAATATCTGCGGAAAATTTGAAATAGAGGATTGTTAACAAGTTAATTTCCAAGATCAAGAAAGAAGAGATTGACACTTGTAAAATCATTGACCATTTAGGCTGCATTAGCATTTAAATTTTTATGAGTGCTACAAATTCATTATATATTTATTAATTTTTTTCTTCTCTATGGTTATCCATGACTTTCATTTTTAATTAAATTACAACTCTAGTGGTATTCATCTAACTCTATTGATTATCTCTTGTTTTTCATTCATCATGTTGAGTCTTTGTTGCCTTCTAGAATAATGTAAGACATTGAAGAAACAACACTTTTGCTAATAATTATGATAGAGAAACGTGAGAATAATATTTATTATATTAATACACCTAATAATATATATTATTTTTTATTTGTTATATTATAAATGTAAATAGTTATTTTTAATTAAAATGTGATTTGTAAAACTTATTTTAGGCAAACTACAATGGTTAAAATATGCGACTTTCATCATAATTGTGTAAATAAATATCAATTTATATTTTTTTATAATTTAGTGATAAAATTAAAAATTTTCTTATTTTAGTGAGGTTGTAAATAATTGACTATGCTATACAAGTCTACATCTTATGTAAAATTTAAGATTTTAATGTTGATATTGTATAAAAAATAAACATATGTACCAATAATTGTGAAAGTCGAAGAGAAAAATCATCATAGATTATTGTTTAGTACAATTAAATTAGATCATAATACATTGATTGATGTTGTTGGCTATATAAAACCATTATTTTCCTTTAAAAAATTGCCAAAACATCTTTACGAGAATATAAATTTCCATCAGTTAACTATCTAATTTTTTTTATTAATCTAAAACTAATATAAAACTAACACAGTTAATTTACCAACACCCCTCCTTATTACATTAATCCAAACAAGAGTAGAAGTTTCAAGGATTTTAACTCAACTCTCTAGACACCTTGATGAAGCTCAAGAAATATCAAACTGATTGCATCAGTGGATCTCTTGACCATAAAACATAAAGTTTTCTTCATAATATGAGTGTTCCCACCTCACATTCATAAAAAAGACACATTCTCTCTAATATTCCACATATCCTTTGAGTGCATCTAATGAATCCTCTAGTACTGCACATGAGATTCCTTTTCACTAAATGTCACATTTCCTCCGAGTGTGTCCAATGCTTCCTCAAGTGCTATAAAAACAATCATCACTGATATGTTTGCACAGTTGAAAATAGAATGAAGAAGCCAATCAATGAGGGAGGTTGTAAAGAAAGATTTTTGAGAACATACAAGTATGCTTTAACCATTGTTTTGTCATTGATGTCAAACTTGCTATTTGGTGGTGAGACGACTACTTATAAGATTTGAGTACTATCACTTATTTGATTGATGAAGAGGATTTAATCAAAAGATGTAAAAACTACACCTAGAGGAAAGGTTGAGTTATGATTATGTAATGAAGTACAAGGACCAATTAAGATAGTGATGACATGATGCATTAATAATCTACTTAAGGTTACAAAGGCTGGTTACACTATGAAAGTTTAGAAGAACAAGTTACACAAATTTTGTCTACCAAGCTTGACCAAGTGGATAGTAGGTGCCAAGCAAAGTTAGTGCAAGCCAAGCGAAAAATTAGTTTGAGGTGAGTAAAAGTTCATTCTAGTGTATGCCGAGCAAAACAGTGGATGTTGAGTAAAGTTTAGTTGATGTCGAGCACCAGTAAACTTTAGTTGATGCCAAGTGATATTATAGAGGATGTTAAGGAACACAGTATGTGTCGAGCATTAAAAGGTTGATAATGCCGAGCTGTTGCATTATTTAAAAGATCATGGATTTGATGAATCTAAGCCAACAAGTTTATTTTCTTGGAATTTGTGAATTAGGTGGAAGATAAGGATGATGAGCTGGTGGCACTGAATTGAAGGTAAACCATTTATAGGCAAATTCAAAGAGGATTCTAGGAGAAGTTTCTAGAAGAGAGATGAAATTTGGGGTAGATATAGTGTATCTTACCTAATCCATTTTAACCTTGAATTGGATGATGGAAATGTTGGAATTGCAAGTGAGAAAGGAAAACTTCTAAGAGGTGAGGGGGGTGAATGAGGAGTTTAAACATGGACCCATAAAACTTTCATCATTCATACATTACATGCATTAACATACTGAAATAACATGTAAAGTAAATGCATCTAAAACATATATGTAATCAAACACACACATTTGACACTACATTTGATTACCCATAAACCATCCAAAGAGAAGGTAAAACTAGGGTGATGATGACACCCACAAATCTTCACTACTGCAGCAATAAAGTGTAGTCAATTAAGGTTACAATGGTTTGATCATGAATCATGATTTGCCCTATGAAAGGCCTGCCCTGTTAAAGGCTTACAAAGATTGTTAAATCCCACCTTGTTAGAAGTGTGCCTAGTTAAAGGAATTTAGATCATTCACTTAGAATGCCACCCTATTAAAGGATTTAGTAAAGCCTATTAGGACTACTCCGCCTAGGAGATTTAACTAAAATCACTTGTCAAAATGTCTCAGCATAGATCTTGTAGTTGACACTTACTTGCTTGATAATAGATCATTTCTATCCAATCTCTAATTAATCCTTCACAATTCGATGTAACAATGTTGTATCCCTTATCCTCTATTCTTCACTTAACTAATTTTGCAATTCATTCTCACTGCTAAGTCACCTTGAATGCTCTGAAAACTATCTTGTTCACTCCTTCAATCCTATCATTCACCCCTTCACACTATTGTCTACTCTCTTCTCTCTGTCATAAAAATTTAGGGCTTCATTCTCCTTAAGAAGATTGATGTGGCTTAGGGTTAGGTATGAATATATGGATGAGATTCATCCATTTTGCCACTTAAACCTTCTCATTTTCTAATTGGCTGCATGTAATTACATAGGGAATTTGCATGTAGATTCATCCTTTATCTCTATACAATTGAAATCTATCCTTATGTCAACTAAAAAATGGTTTATGTAGTTATTTGTGCCACAACAAACAAATATGTCTAATCTATGTTAGTCGACATATGTAGTTTTTGATGCTCAGCATATACTATAATTTTACTTTTGAATTGACACTTGAACTACTTGGCATCTACTATTCACTCAACAATTGAATCACTTGGCATGGTCTATCTACTCGGCACTTGAGTGACTCAACACATGAGTGACTCAACACATGAGTGACTTGACACTCATTGCAACTCAGCATGGTCTTATATTTACATATTATACTCAACATGCATTACTAGTTCGACATGAACTTAAGTGTGTTGACACTCAATTGTCAAAATAAATTTGAGATTAACAATCTCCCCCTTTGACATGAGTGTCAAAAATACTTGAATATACACACTAGTACATTTGCACTTGTTTTTCTACCAATTTTTTCGACCAAAGCTATGAATCCTTTTTTTTTTTGTTTTCATTCCCGTGTTGGTCTAAAATAGAAATTATATGCCTGCTTTGATCAAAATTTTGACCAACTTAAGTTTTTCCAAATTGAAAATATCGTAAGTTTTCCCAAGTTGGTCAAAATTTTGACCAACTTTGGTCATAATAGAATTGGTCATAAAAAAGAAAACTCAGGCTTTTAGAATGTTTTAAAATCAGGCTTATAATACTTATCGTATCCTGCAAGAAGAACGAAAATTCGCGGGGAATGAAAAATAATGGAAATTCATGGTTAATTTCATTCCCATGTTGGTAGGAATGGAAATTTCAGCTAATTTCATTCTCACTGGCTATGATGGAAATTCACAGGAAAATTTAGGGCTTGTTTTGCAATGATTGCGGCTAATATTGGGTTCATTTTGATTGCGGCTAATACTGGGTTCAATTTGCAGGTTCATTTTGATTACGACTAATACTGGATTTATTTTAGGGTTTATTTGCAGGTTCATTTTGATTGCGGCTAATACTGGGTTTATTTGTAGGTTCATTTGATTGCGGCTAATACTGGGTTTATTTTGCAAGTTCATTTTGATTGCGGCTAATACTGGGCTCATTTTGGGTTCTTAATCACTGCTAGTACTGCAAAGTCTGTATGCAAGCATTCTGGCAAAATTTGTCCGTGCCAGAATGCTTAGTTTTTTGAGCAAGTGTTTGGGTGAGTTTGTCCTCTGGCATGTTTTAGGTCACTGCAACATATTTTCATCCAGGTGTACAACATTCTTAACATTTAAAATGAGAGATTGTAAATTTGTTTAAGCTCTAATATACTCACATTGTTATAGCACACCTTTGCCAGATATATTTGATTCATGGTTGACTTGTTTTTTTGAGATGTATTTGAATGTGGGTCATAGAGGCTCTTTCAAATGCTAGCCATTGTCATTATATCATAAACACTCGGGCCCTTCATGTTTTGGATTACAAAACATACAAATTCTTAAGTTTCATGTGGGTTGGGTTTGAAGCTCCGTACATGTAAACTATTTTGTTGGCTACATATCATGCTTTTGGATTTGGTTTTCATTGTGACCAAGCACTTGCCTACACCTTGGGCATGATATGCAATTTTTTTCCGCTGGCATGAATGAACTCTGCTGTCAATTTTTGTGATTACATCAATTTTTTGATTTAAGTTTAACAGTTGTATTGTGAATTGACATATGTGATCTTGATTTTGAATCTCATGGGGAGATTTTTTATTTTGACACTTGAAGATCTTTTAACATATATTTTTAAATGGTTGGTTGGTTGGAACTTGTTCCTATTGGTTTTGTAAGTTATATTGTTGGTTACATTATTATATTTTCTTTTAAATGTTTTATGCTGAATGGTGGCTTGGAATTGGCCAATAATATGTAATGCCCCACCAAGGGATCCAAAAGAATTAACCTAAAGTTTTACCAAGTTTACTAAACACTTTTTTTTTAAAAGTAAGAAAATATAACATACACATCAAACACATAGTAGTGGAAGCAATAACATGTAATCATCAACAAACATACATAACAAGTTACATTCCTTAAGGATCCCAAGATGTTGAGTCACATTTAAATTTAATTAATTCTAAGTCTAACAACTACTACATCCACATGAAAGAATAATAAGAAAGTCCAATGTCCATAATATACATTTATCCGAATGCCGCTTGGCAAATTAATTCAGAATGCTCAATCATCCACTGTACATGTCATAGGGTATGAAAGGCTTAAAAGAATATACATATATAAAAACAAAGATACATCATCCTCGAATCCACGATACAAAGTACAGTAAAATAAATGAAACTCATCCATACATCCATAATGATATAACATCCATCATAAAATCTAACCATCCATCATAATAATCCATGAACAGAATGAAAGTATATGCCAACAAGAATACTCTAGCCACAGTGTCTCGGATGGATCTCAATGGTAAGAGTAAAAAGCACTACCACCCGATCACGTGGAACCTAAATGACCCACTCCCACCACGCTGAGGAGATAGTCTCAAGTCCTAAACAAGATATCAAAACACAAAACACAAGTACTCTCTAAGTCTGGAAAATCCTAAAAGTACACTAACTCAAAGGTTCCAACATAGATCGACATCTAGACCCAAAGGTACACAAAGACACGTAGGAAACCTACTATGCAAGTGGGAAAGTGTCATCGCAGAAGTGACATTGGAAGTTACTTGAGCAATCCCTTAGGAATCTCGGGTCCCCTATGATCCTGCGGCCACTAGTATCCTCTCATACTGACAAGGCATACTGCGAAATGCAAGGTCATAACCAAGCATTCTCTCTACCCCATCCTAGCCTGTACTAGCACTCAAGGCGTGGGAGAGAACATACAGTTATCTTATTAGGTTCATTTAAGTCAGTATTTAGGTGAGATGTTTTCACTTATTAAAACAACTTACAATGGGTTTCTCTAGGTAGCTTCTTAGGGCCCCGACCCCCATTGCAACCACTTCCTAACACTACACATAGATAACCTACCCTAGGCTCATGAAATCACAAATCAAAGAATCATAATAAAATCACCTCAATCCTATACAAGCGACTGAAAATATCATAAATATAATCCACAATCATCACATTAGTTCTCCATGAGCAATTGAATAGCATCAAATAATAATCATAATGATCACAACAAATCTCTATCAGCATCTTAAGGCATCAATGATAAATCACAATATCCAATGGTTCTCCAACGAGCAACTAGAAAGAATCTCAATAATAGAACACAAAACTGATCGAAGACTCCAAAATGGTCAAGTCAAACATGTCACAACATGACATCATCAAGAGCATAGCAAAACACTTCAGTCCCATTAAGGTAACTGGAAAGCAACCCAAGTATAACTAATCGATGACTCAAAAATGGTTAAGTCAGGTAACTCAAATACATACACCTCAGCTTCACACAAGGAAATTGGAAAGCAATAACAACTAGTAAAAACATCCATATCATAGTGCATTCCATCACATTACCATGGCCGGGTAAAAATATCGAGATCAAATCATCATATCATCTCATTCGCAAAACCCTCGAGCCTCTGGTAACGACCTAAACTGATCAACACTCTAGGACCACCCAAACCCCAAACACAATCAGTACCTAGATAACATCATAGTTTCACAGTAGGTTTGATTTGATACACATAGTTGAGTGAAATAGTAAGTTTTAAATTTCCAATTTGATATATGTTTCGAGTAAGTTTGTTCCATAATTCACCCTATCCACTTAACCCATTCTTATTCTAAATAGTTTGCACAAATTATACCTATTTGATTTAAGTAATTTTGCCCCAAGATAACCAACGAGTAATAATTTATTCAAATTATTAAATAGTATTTGTCGATTTCCAAATAGAATAATTTACAAGTTAATAAGATCATAAAAATTAATTAATCTTAGTTAAATAAAATTTTAACTAAATTAATTAATACTTACATATCTTTTTATTATTTTTAAATATCATTTAAATATTATTTAATTATTTATTGATTAAATAATATTAATTAAAATAATTATTAATTATTTATAAAAATACTAAATTTTAATAAATTTTATTAATAAAATCCATTAATTAAAAATTAACTAAATTTATAGTATAATTAAAAATTTATTAGCAAATTAAATAATCTTAAAAAAGAAGAAGCATATTTATAACAACTAATATTAATTAATATCTAAAAACTATTAACAAAGCTCATATATTAAAACAAACAACCTTGATATACATTTAAATTTCTTTTAAAAAAAGAAGAAGAAGTCCCAAGCGATATATGAATCGCTGACTGCAGTAATAGCAGCGCATGCTACTGTTGCAATCGTCCTGCGTCAGCAGGTACGATTGCATACAACAGTCGGCCTGCTATACTCAGTATTAAATGGGGGGTGCGTGGATAGCCCCACCCATTATTATTAATTTATTTTATTTTTTTAACAAATTTATATATTGTGAATCTTTTTAAAATATTGCTATTTAGTTAATAAAATAAATAAATAAATAAATAAATTTAATTAAATAACTCTCATTTTTAAATATATATATATAATTTGATCACCACATTACTCTGATAGAGGAAATATTATCAACTATCCAAATTTTCAATTTAAAATTTTAAATTCGAACCCTTCCCAAATTGAATCCTAATTTTCTTTATTCTATAAAATGAGGTTTTTATTTTGATAACTCTACTATTCTTCACGTATACAGAAATTAATTGACAAGCATTTGATAAATTTCAATATTGAAATGTTTTAAACATTCATCATAGAGAATTCAGGTCTATAATCCACAGACACGAAGAAGACAAGAATAGGAAAATTGCATAAATAATCAGCGATCAAGACACAAGACTCTACCTGATCCTATGCTAATACGAAATCTTCAAAAAACTATGAGAGAATTCGCTCCCCTTCAATAACTTTCCTCTGAAAAACTTTCTTAGAATTCTCCTTCTGAAATTCGCTGCCAAAAGATGTCTCCTAAAATCCCTGTCTCCAAAATTCTTTTTCAAATTCGCTGTCCCTCAAAAATGAATCCCAAAGTTGTGATAAGGAGTTTTTCTCCTCAAATCGGGGCACTAATTGTGCGTTCACCCGAGATGACTCTTTGCTCAACTGAGTTAACTCTAAAATTAACTTGTATTAATCTTTGCTTTATCTTTTTAATGCACGTTAAATGAATTATTAAATAACTTTATTTAATTTTCCAATTGACTTCTATTTTTAATCATTTATTACTTTTAATCCCATGCACACTTTATAACATTAAAACAACATTATTATTTCCACTTATTTTATCTTTTAATTAATTTATTTTATATTTTCAACTCATGCTCGCATCATGCGATCTAGAAACTTTTAATAATTTAATATCTTTTCCACTTTAATTTTATTTTAGAAACTTAATTGATAAAATATTTAATTAACTTAAATAAAAATAATATTTAGCATTTATTTAAAAATGAACTCTAAATACATTATTATTAAATTAAATAAATATTATCACGTTCTAAATTTATCGTTAAACTTTTATCTCTAAATTCAATTCTTTTTATTTAATTAATTTCTCAATTAATTAAATATAATTAAATATTAAAATGTCATAATAATTTTCCATTAAATTAAATCATTAATTAATCTTTTAATAGACTTAATTAATAGAAAATACACCAAAGACTCATAAAGACAACATACAAAAACCTATCATAGAAAAACACATATTAAATCAACAAAGGGTTATAATCACGAATTAACGTCATTTGACGCATTCGGAGGGTACTTGACTCGGATACTTGTCCTAATTATCAATTAGGACAAATGGCTAAAGGGTTTAGGATTTGGACTTAAGATTTATCTCCCTTCTCTTACCATTGAGATAATGCGATAGGGTACGCTCATCCTGGCAATTCAAAGAAGTCGATACCCGGTACTTGCAACCTACATAAAATCCACACATGTACAAACACAATATTATAAACTAAACAAGCAATGGCAGGAAGTGGTGCATCGTGTAGATCCCGACTAGCAGGTGACTACGACTCCCTTCCTTAACCACATTAGAAACACCATACATAAAGAAAACAAACATGCACACCATACACATGCAGTATGAAGTAAGTATCCATAAGAAAACACATGTGATAATAAACCATTTAATTAATCATCATCGATAATTGAAAACACTGAATAATCATCATACATATATGAAATATAGAGTACCAAGTAATCTCACTATATAATAAACTAAATATAAAGCAATATCTGATAATCTGAAAGTAATGCTACTAAACATCAAGTATAAAACTGCCCTAAAAGAGTTTGGCAATTAAAACAAAATATGAACTAGGTACAGGCACTACATAATATTTTTGAGTTCAAATCGTCAATGAGAAATTTAGCAGAGCCACACTCTAAATGTTAGAATCAATGAGGTGAAAACACAGACTCATCATTATTTGTTTTTTAATCGTTTGCAGAAATGACGGACTGTCATGTTGAAGTAGTTGCAAGACTCAAGTCCTTGGAAGAAATGGCAGCACCTATAATTGGTTTTCTTCAGAACCTATCACTTGTTCAGGAGCTTCGTTCTGACAAGTAGTACAATCTTCAGATGCTCAACGATCGGTATCAGGTTGGATGATTTTCATTGTTTGCTTTCTCTTTACTTCAAATTCATTTGATTCAAAAACCTTTAAATTGCACATTTAAGAAGTATTAATGAAATCCTTCTTACATGGAGGAGGGTATCACCACTTTAATCGGTTTGCTTCCCCTAAGTTCCTTTCTCTGCACGAGAATTGTACTTGAGATGCTGAAGTATGATCTGCACCAGAGTTTGGGGATGATTCCAGGGAAAACAAAAAACTTGTTTATTTCAAGTTAGTTTCAACTCAAGTTTGGTTCTGTACTCATTTGATGTATGCTTGTGTATTTTAGCAAGGTGGCATACAATTGGCTATTGTTTTCATGTCTTTAAAGTTGATTTATAGAAAATATGCGCTTCTTTAAACAATCTGTATATGTCATGTACTTTATTTTGAAATAGCCAAGTCCGTGCAGGTGTTTGTGTTGAGTCCAAATTCAGCCTGTTGAGTTTGAGTCTGGTAACTATGATTAGTTCAATGGTGCTGCTTCTAACCTTTTTCTTAATCTTAATCCTTTTGTTCAGTGACACCTTCCTGATCATAACTCAGTATATCCTTGAGAACTGCAATTGCTGTTGTTCAGAATTAGAATACTTTAGCCTGTGCCTGATTAAGTTACTTATCTGCCCATTCAATCATCAATAGTTTTCCACACTAAACTGCTCAGCTGTATGATGCATGCAGGTTTCTGACCATCCATAATATTGTAAAATTTCCTAGATGGCTCGGAGCTGTGCATACCGAGAGATGTTTCTTCCCATTATACAAAGTCAGTTTTTTGTGTTGTGGTTCATCCTGTTTTCAATCCAAGTATGTGAGGGCATTAGTGTTAAGCTCACCCACTTTGCATGCAGTTTTCTGATACTTTAACCTGTAAGCTTCTAGGTACGCTCCCTTTCACAGGTATGAATGTAATAGTATGCATTAATTTATTAAACTTATCTGTATCTGGACTCTTATCAGCAAATTTTTTCTATACATATATAAAATATAAAATAACTTTTTTCTCCCTCCATGCTTCTCCATAAAGAGTTTGTTTGACTTTTCTCCATTTCCATGCAATCTATATTAGCTTCTGTATTCTTGAACTTTGGTACATTTTATATTTTGAGTGGCTTGTTGGAAGTTATTGTTGGTAAAGTATGTCTATCTCTGATCATGATCATGATATGGTTGAATAAGTAAATTTTTACATAATATCTATTTGTATAAACTGATCCACATTTGCAAATCAGATTGGACCTAATCAAATAGAGGCATTATATCAATATGCCAAGTTTCAGTTTGAATGTGGTAATTACTCTGGGATAGCTGATTACCTATATCAATATCGTGCTCTTTGTACAAACAGTGACAGGAGTTTAAGTGCTCTGTGGGGCAAGCTGGCTTGATGCAAAATTGGGATGTCACTCTTGAGGAACTTAATCGCTTGAAAGAAATCATCGATTCTAAGGTTTTGTTAAGTACTGCTGTCTGTTTCTGTATGCTCATTTTGTACATGACTCTTTGCTTTTTCTAATTTGTGTCTGGAAATTATAGAACTTTGCATCACCTCTCAATCAACTGCAAAGTCGGACATGGTTGATGCATTGGAGTCTTTTTATATTGTTCAATCATGAAAATGGAAGAAATGGAATTATCGACCTCTTTTTCCAAGAAAGGTAGGCTGTATTGTTAATTTTCTGCTTAGGATTTTAGTTACTATTTGTTCTGAAATGAATTTTCTTTCTCTTAAAATGCTTGTCAGTGGTTTCAAACAATTATGTTATGCACCTTTTTTTAATCTAGGGAAGATGTTCATATAATCACTTTAGAGAAGGATTATCAGAGAGGATTATTTTCTCTGTCAACAAAGCATGATCAAGGGTTGGAATAGAGGGATTTTATTTTCAAAACTTCATTTTACAATTTTTGATTGCTTATGATGAACTTTTTTTTTTTTTGAATGTTATTGCTTGATCTAGTTTTCCTTTTTGTTATAGTCATTACATGAAATGGTCAATGTGATTTCCATTGGTAAATAATTATTGAAATAGGAAATCTGCATTAGTATTTTAGACATATTCTGTTGATTTCTTGGGTTTGATATTTTTTTGTCCATCATTGCAGATAAATAATGATTTATTATTGTTTCTTTTGCTTAATAGAAAATTTAGGCACCCACAATATACATCCCTAGAGCTCCAACATCTGTCCATCATGGTGTAATGTCAGATGAAAAATGACATTTTCACAAAATTTCTCTTGACATGTTTGGTCTAGTTCCTTCAGGTAAGCAGATACTTATTCTCTAAACAACCAAATTTCACAAAATAACATACCAAACAGCCAGTACGCAAAATGATATGCCAAACAGATAATACAGGAAATTGTTTTACACCAAGAATTCTAACCTTATTCCAGGAATGATAGAGCATAGAATTAATTTGGAGATGGAAACAAACACAATTAATTTAAAAGAAATTAAGACCAAGGCATCCGAAGGGGATCCAAGTGTTTGAATGGCTCTATTTGCGGACAAATCCTGGTGGTATTGCAGAGCAAGGCGTTAATCTATTTTTTATAGATTCTTCTGAATGGAAAATGCTTCCTTCTTTTCCCAGACAGGCATGCAAACTGATGTTGAATCTCTAGTTCTAAATTTTTATCTTGATCACCTAATACATTTTTTTAAGGGTTGAAGGTCACTTGTTTTAGTTTTCTTCTCATTGTTAAGGATTTAATAAATTTTAATAGGATCTAAAACCAGATTATTGTTCTGCATCATAGGAAAACAGTTTTCCTAGATGGAAGTTGTTGATGCCTACCTTGATGGAATTGGTAGCTTCATTCCTGCCTTTTCTTACATGAAGAATTTTAACTGTAGTTTGAAAGGATTGGACAGACTCAATTTCTTTAACAAAAGCTTATGATATTTATTTCATAAAGGGGTTTACTTTAAGCCACAAAAGACTACAGCTGGAGTCGGTTTCTCTATGATATCTAGAGCTTTCATTCACTTATTTCCAACAAGTGAAGCTTATACCTTAAAAAATGAGAGTTAACCTATTGAGGTTGGTTACTGTTGTTAAACCATAGTTCCCGTGTGATTACTACACAGCCCCCTTTATGCCAGCAACTTAAGGACTGCTTCTGGACATCTCATCCAAATTAGCTATGAAACTGTGCAGGGGGATTAAAATTTTCTCCCCATCTTCCAAGTTCCAAACCAATGATAGGGGACTTTGCTAGTTCTACTCTCACTATTAATTTGACATTTATTATATTTATTTAAGTGTTGTATTTGCATACTTAGTATTTCTATATCTAATTGTAGGTGTTTTCCCTTTTCTTTAGGTATTTGAATTCTATCCAGACAAATGGACATCATCTTCTACGATATGTTGCTACTGCAGTGATTATCAATAAAAGGAGGAGAAATATGATAAAAGAGTTGGTTAAAGTAATTCAACAAGAACAACATGCATACAAAGATCCCATCATAGAATTTATGGAATGCTTATATATAAACTACGATTTTGAAGGGGCACAGAAAAAGCTGATTGAATGTGAAGAAGTAAGTCAACATTATCTCCTTGAGTCCTGTCACGTCACATCTATGTAACCAAAGTCATCTGGTAAACTAAATCATAGAAAGAGTTTTGTGCCTGGTTGGTGCAGCTATTCAATTTAATGATTTACCTTATTATTTACGGTAGCTTACTGTTGAGAAGTATTCTAATTCTTCTTAGTAATCAACAATGAGACAAGTTATAAGCATCTTGTATTCAACTTCTGTGCACTGTTGCTAATTCTATTGTAAATAAGCCATGCAATTAATAATGTAAACATACCATATGAATTATAGTTTGCATCTAGGACAAATGAGTTCTACATCTTTATATATCTAATTGACACTTAAATTGGAACATATGGCAGGTAATACTAAACGATCCCTTTCTTGGCAAGCAAGCACAAGAGGGAAATTTTGTCACGGTGCCTCTGAGGGATGAGTTCATGGAAAATGCCCGTCTTTTCATTTTTGAGACATACTGCTATATCCATCAATGTATTGGCATATGGTAAGAGTATAAAATTTGCAATTTAAATATGTAACAATAGCTATTTTGTTAATACTTGCTCTGGTTTGTATTTTCTTGACATAGTATTGTTTTATCTACCGTGTCTATTGAACATTGTTTTTAAATGCTCAAGGATTATAGTTAGAGTATGTTCAACTATACAAAGAAGTTAAGAACTGTCCCATGTATAGGGACAGTCAAGAAGTGGATGCTGAATTATTGACTTGGCTGTGAAGTTTAGAGACCAAAGTCTGAATTCTCAATTAAGCAGATCCTTGGTATTTTTCAAAATGTATCAACATAATCCATTTATTCCTAAGTTGCTATTTCGGGTTTAGGGATGGGTTCGGATACCGGAATCTAGTTTGTGGATTCGTGGTTTTATTTCCGCATTATGATTCGTATGGGTTCTTGTGCATGTGTGTGTATATATGTATCAAACAGGATCGGCGAAGTCAAACTTCTCCACAAAGCAATCCAGCATTATGCTTCCGGCTGCCAGTGTTTCTCAGTTTCAAAACCAGACACAGGCAACAGATATACAGGCTGCTTTCCTGCAACAACAAAGATTTCATCAGACAGGTAATTCACAAGAACCAGCTTCCCAGCAAGTGAAGGGCGTTGCCCAATCGATGGATATAGAGTAGAACCAGCCAAGGCAGGTCCTGGGCTTTGATGGGTCGTCAAAAATTAATGCTCACATGAATAGCCATACTCATAGTTTGTCGCAGCCTGAAGTTTATCAGAGGATGGAAATAGATAACCACTTACAAAGTTTCCCAGGGGTGCAGTTGACTAATCAACAGGCAATGTTCCAAAGAGGCTCCAGCCTTAATCAGCAAAATATTATTGATAGCCATGGGATGCAGCAAGGTGATCTTCAAGTTGATCCCTTGATGCAGACCATGCGAAGCGAAGCCTAGGATTTCAAATGCAAGGAGTTAATCCTCAGAATGCCTTTGACCCCCGGCTGTAGGCACAATATATGAATTTAAGTACACAGGTTGAACTCAATCTGAAAACCTCTGCTTTCTCTTTAACCCATGTCATTCACGTCAAAGCCACAAATCTAGATACAATTTTCAAGTGCACATCTCTTCTTTTTCAATTGTTCACCTGTTTAAATGCTGATAAACCTTAATTAGCTTAGCAAACATCTAACTAGTTCAATATGTGGGATTTTCTGAAATGTTCTTTATGTTAGGAAAAATGCAACTGTGCCCTTAATATCATTCAATGCAATAGTAAAACTGCATATTTTCACTAAAATGAAAATGTTGGCTGATGATTCATCTGTTGATATTACTAGGATGCAATGATTCTTTGGCCTCAACAAGAAGCTTACTATTTAGGCTTAGATTCAATTAAAAAAAAATAGTTTCCCATTAACCTAAAAAAATGAATAGAAGCAGCAGTAGTGCAAGGGATGTTATAGAGGACAAATAGAGAATAATACAATGATTAAAGATCATAGTTGGAATCATATTGTTAGAGAAAGCATTGATAAGATACATGTGGCCTTAAATTGTAACTTCATCTCAGAACTATTTGCTGGAGGGCTTGGGGAAAGCCCGATGCAACTTTCTTGTTCAATCCACTGCCAAGATGACATATATTTTGCTTCATCCTTTTCACCATATGAAATGTTTAAAGATACATATAGAAAACAAAAGTTTATTATCTCTGCCCTGTAGAAACATTAATTCATAAGTGCAAACCATGAAGTATTTTGGACAAGAAAATTATATAAAATACAAAACACGTCTGCTCCCAAACTTTCTAGAATTATATTTAGTCTTAATCTACATCAGGCACGTATTAGGAGCCTTAGACATATCTGACTATTTTGTTCAAGGCATATTTAGTGGAAGTTCCTCTATATCCTCATCCAGAATTTTACTGTATTCTGCCTCAAAATTTTAATTATTTATGTTTAGTCTTCGAGAGTGAAATTAAACTAACAGAGCTACTGCATCGTACCATAACATGCATTTGTTGTATACATGCTTATTATATGGCATGTGTTTGACTTTGTACATTAATTTAATAATTAGTGATATGAATGTTGTGTATGCACATGATAAGTTTAATTAAAAGTTTTTAAGTTCTCACCTTTTTCACATAACCATTCAGCAACATATAGCAAGAAGATTTCTTATCAATACCATTCATCTACTACAGATTATCAATATAATTGCATATTCATTCCATCTAATGTACATTTTTCAAACACAACAAAGTCACTACCATTGTTATTATAGCATTTTGGCATTGGCTTATGTAACTGAACTAGTAAAAGTGCTTTCAAAAATGTTTTCCCATTTCTTCTACACCTTCTCTCTTTTTGATTCCATCCTTTTTCTTTTTTTTTGTTACACGGCTTCCACCATGTTCACATTTGTCTTATTTGTATTCTGACAATCATTGTTTTTTATTAGATACATCCTTGCAAAATAAACTTCACACCTTGCACACCTTATAGTCTGATATCTTTATGCTTTTGTTGCTTACATTTAATAGCTTGTATAACAATCCAACCCAAATTTTCAGCTCTGTGGCTGAATGCCAACAAGTCGTTAGAAAGTGTTCTTAACTATAACTTCATTTAGAGCTACCAAAGATGGAAAAGATCTGCAAGATTGTTTGTTCTTTTTGCGATAATGATAAAAGAGGTGGTCCAGGCAATTGTCAATTTCAACCACTGGTTTGGACAAGTTTTCTTCCCTCCAGCTTCATGTCTTTTGTTTTTTCAAGAGGAATTGAGAGAGCTATTTGGAAGCTATACAATTGCACAGTGATTGGTAGTGAAAGGGCATCTGACAATGTTTCTCAAAAAATGCATTTTTGCCTTGATTGAACTTTTATGTTATGAAATTGTTTGAGAATCTTGATTGTATACATAGTTGCGAACTTTATGAGAAAATGTTTTTATAACAACACAAATTTAACAGGCTGGAGAATTCTAGCCATTTGCTTATTTGTGGATGTCTGAAAGGTCTTCATTAAAGGCCCAAACCCTTGTTGCTGCAGAGGTCACATGATAATGGCATAATAGAGATTTTTTAATATTGTTTTTGAAGGGGTGTAATGATATAGGTGTCACCCATTTTTTGGCCCCTCCTCAAAACTCTCTAATTGTGTTCAAAGATGTATTGGAGTCGGTCAAATGAGAGTTCCCTGTCTCATCACGTCTCATGACACTCTTTCCGATGCTACATAAATAGGTATGCAGACTTCATTGCATGGTACACTTATGTGGAGAATTGTTCCACTATAAAACCTTATAGGAAACACTTAAGAACCTCTAGGCTGCCAACCACATATGCACACTCTTTTAAAGCCATTTGAAATAATTCTGATCAGTTTTGCATTACCTTACTCATCTGCATCTAACCAGCTGGAACATTTATAATTAAGACATCCTGACAATAGGCTGAATCTTCTTATGTTACTCTAGTGAAAGCATCATTGCATGGAGACTGGTCATTTTATTATAGCTGTTTCGAACTCCTTGAGCACTAGCACTCTAATAAAGAAAATTTCTCATGGCTTTGCAGTTTCCACCCTTTAGTAACCAGATTATTGGGTATTTCCATGGGTGATGTTTAAGGAATCATTACCAACAGACGTGAAAATATTTTGAAAGTGGCTTCTTTCCTCAAATTGGAAGTTTGTCCATTGAGAGATTGACATCAGAATCTTACAGCACACAGATTCTTTCTGTTTGTACTGATTATGTTGCTGCTGCAGGCATTTGAATTAAATTTTGTTCTGTTTAACTTTATGCAATCCATTGAAAGCATTTCTTATTTTTAGTTAGTTTCTAACTTTCTTGTGATTTTCAAACCTTTTGTGTTGAGAGTTTAACTTAATCATGTTTCAACAAGTTTCAGATAAAGGTAAAGGTACAACTAGCACTATCAGCTCTCTCAGAGTCTCAACAATTGTTTTGAAAGGGTGTTTCTTCATCTGCATCATTCGAAGTTGAGAAGAGGTTTGGGGCTGCTTCCAGGTTTTTACACTGAGTGGCAGATAATTTAAGAACTAAAACAACAATGTTGGTGGTTCCTGTGCTATGTCAGGAAATCTTCAGCTCCAAAATGCCAAAGCCGAACTGCTCATTTCTTTGTAGCACAAACACAAATTACCATATGTCATCATAGAAAATGTGTTTATCCATGTTGTGCATTGTGAATTCTTCAAATCCATCATCAATGCCATCAATAAAAATTGTGCCTCATTTGAGGGCTATTGCAAAATATTGGAGTAATGGACACTTCCTATTATCATTCCCAGGAGTTGGAATTGTGAATGCTATCCCAAAAATTTATGTTTATTCCCAAAATTCAAAATAGGATTGTGAGCTTTCAGAATTCAATATTCTTTCTGCAAGTTCAAACATGTTTTATAGATCAGAAGCATTTTCCGCATAGTTTGCAACAATATAATAGCTTTGTAGTTAGGGTCATAAAATAAGGTGACCAATGGCAACCTATGAATTTTTAAATTTGGTCTCTGTATGTTTAAGCTTTGGCAGTTTTCGTGTCATTAATCTTCTTGGACGAGGCCCTTTAGTTCTGTTGAAGTCACTTACAATGCCTTGTAAAGTGTAAACAGATTAAAGCTTTGGACTATAATTTTTTTCCTATTTTTTGTATTTTACTTTTCCTTAGACACTGGATTGTTTGGTATTAGTTATTTACGTTGTGGACTTTTCATGGGAGTCCCTTTTCTTTTGTGATAATTTGAAGATTTTTTTTCATAAGCAAAGTTGTTAAGGGATAAGTTGGTTACATCTTGACTCGTTGAATCTTTCTTAAGTTCTAGTCACTTGACTTTGGCCAGTTCTACACTAAGATAATTGAAATGCTGTGGTCAATGCTCTTGCTTTGCATTCTGTTACCTGTATGAAATTATGGTGTCAGAAATGATATTTAAAATAGAAATTAATATATGATGTGCAAGGAGCAAGTTAAGAAATATGCACATTAGTTACACCATCTATTACAGCATGACATTTCTAGTGCATGGTTATTTGTTTATTGATAGGTGTGCTTTTCTTAAAGAAAACTTGGCTAGTACATTATGCTAAAGCACAGTTGTATAGATCTGTTTTAACTCAATTACCATTCCTTGCTATCCCATGTGGAACAATATAATAATTTTATAAAAATCATCTTATTATTATCCAAAATGAGCACATCCCAAAGGTAGTTAGTCCAATGACGACATAGTGAGAGCTGAGTGTTTTCACCAATTTTAGTCAATCAACACGATTTTACATGTGCCCAGTGATTGTAAGTGAAGTCTTTTGAAAATTACAATATCAAAATTTTATTGCATAGAGAAATTTACATATTGAGGCTATAATATATGTTTGACAAAATGCTTGTTAGTTGGACAGATAGTGGCCCTGGAACCCTTCGTGAAGGCTGTAAACAGAAGGAACCTCTGTGGATTATTTTTGAAGTGTCAGGAACAATTAATGTTTTGTCTTATTTGAGAGTTTCCTCATACAAGACAATTGATGGATGTGGGCATCAAATAAAGCTGGTGGGCAAGGGCTTACATTTAAAAGAGTGTGTGAACATATCATTATAAACAATTTAGAGTTTGAAGGTGGCCGAGGGCCTGATGTTGATGGAATTTAAATAAAGCCAAATTCACGACATATATGGATAGATCAGTGCAGCCTTAGTGATTATGATGATGGACTTATTGATATCACACACCAAAGTACTGATATAACTATCTCAAGGTAAAGTAACATTTTTTTAGTTTAGTTTGATTCAAGTAGTGCTTTAAAGAGCTATCAGCTACCATAGGACCTTGAAAATAATAAGACAATTTATTAGCTTGTTCTTGAGACAGATAAATTAAGCATAAATTTATCTGTTTGTAGCCTTGTAGTTGTATTCTATGTACACACCTTAGTTTCATTGATAGTCACTAGCTTGTTTTGTACAAATGAAGGCTAAAGCTATTTGATGTACTTCAGTGACATTTAGTGAAAATCTTAGCTTCATTTTGATGTTTTCTAGATAACATGAAAAACTTGTGTATTTTTCTGGATCTGGATTTTCTTGCTTGTTTGATGTGAGTCCAAAGATATTGTCTCACTACTTAAAAAGCATCTTGCAGTGTTTGCTGTTCCCATTTTTAGTTAATTCTTGGTACTGGAACTCACTTGGTCTATGTCTGTTGACAAGTTTCAAGTGGTAAAAAATTCTGCGTGCTTTTATAAAAGTAGATGTCATTATTAGTGAAGAAGAGATCAATGCTTATGTATATTGTTATGATTTTTATGTTACAGTTTTGACTTTGCTTTCATGTTAGAAATTGCGTTCATTCTCATTTTAAATATGATTTAGTTAATAGTTTTGCATGTGGATAGAATGATTTGTATCCTGTAAGTTTGATGTGCAGGGAACACTCTTCATTTATTTGTAAGCAATGGTCCTGCATGTCATAACATACTTCTTGTGCTTTGCAAGCTATATTCACACTTCTGTAAATGATGGACCCAAATGTCTTTCTTTACGGTGTCCTGTCCCATCATGTGGAGCTGCTGTTGATGAGAATATGGTGCTTTCTTTGGTCTCCGATAAAGATAGAAAAAAATATACACAATACCTTCTTAGATCATATGTTGAGGACAATAAAAAGGTTTGATTATTTTCTTGGTCATCTTAAAGAAGTTAAATTTGTCTAATCACGGTTCTTACCTAGTTTGACTGTTCCTTTTGAGTGTCTTTGCAGAGTAGTTTTCTTTGTTTTTTGTAGCATCTTTTGAATAATTCTCTACAAATATACATGTTCCCATCTTAGTAATCTTTAGGAAGAGCACTCCATGTTCCCTATATTGGGATAATAATGATAATTTAATTATTGATGCTTCTTTTACATAATCTTATTTGATAGGATGTTATAGAGGAACACATATGAGCATATACAGAGTTTTTGTTCTTGGTTGTTTACATAATTTAGAGTATATGTTCCTTTTGTGCTAAATGTTTTATTGTTTATCAATTTAGATCTTTCTCTGCATTGTGGTCTTGTGTTTGTTATTAATAGATTTATCTTTATTCCATCTCCAAAGTATTTTTTGGGGTTAGTAGAGAGTATGTAATAAGTAATTTTCTTAAAACTGTTGTTTGGATGTACTTGTAGACCAAATGGTGTCCAGCTACTGGCTGTGAGTATGGTGTTGACTTCGTAATTGGAAGTGGGTGCTATGATATCACTTGCAAATGTTCACACAACTTTTTCTATAATGTAAGTTCTGTTATATTATGCTTAGTAATAGTCCTTCTGGTAGGTGCTTTTGTTTTCCAACATATTGTTCTTGATTTTAATATATTGTATTGAAACTTAAATAGTTTAAAATTTTGATTGAAACCTCTTTAGTGCTTCGAGGAAGCTCATCGTCCAGTTGATTGTGAGACAGTAGAAAAATGGATTTTAAAGAACAGTGCAGAATCAGAAAACATGAACTGGTAAGAAATTAAATATTTTAATCCATTCCCTTTTAATACTTGAATGCTAGCTTCGCTAATTATTCCACACTTAATTTGAATTTATTATGATGCTTTCTGATCAGAGTCGATGTGTCTTGTCTTGAGGATCTTAACAAGGTAGTATTAGGCCATCATCAACCCAATACTAGTCTAGTTAAGCTCCTTGAGATAGAAAACACAAATGATAAATGTGGTGCTCAATATTATATAAAAGATGGATGAAATGTTGTTGGCTACTTAGTGGAGCTTTTATTTCAAAACTGCAATAAGAAATTTTCAATATTAGCTGTCATAAACTTATTATAGGTTGAATATGCCTTCTGGTAGAGACATAAAACTTTATACAACAATAAGTGTGGTGAGATGTGATGCCACAAACATGACACATATGACTACAAATCATCTAGGAATAGTGGCGAATACATAAGAGGATCCTAATGGATTGTTCAAAATACTAATCCTGATGGTATCTATAGACCATTCAATTCAACTATGTATTTGTTGTAGCCTTCCTCCAGGAGGAGGATTCAGTTGAACTATTCATCTAGGATTCCACATTTTGCATGCATGTCTACCAGGGCAGTTGCAACTTAAACAAATATATTCTCTCAATATATCTATTTTGTGCATATCCAGCAACAACAACTTTTGATGACCACATTACATTCAGGCATCCTATCAAATAGTTCACATGATTTATCTATGCTTCCATTTTTCAAGCATGTCTCCCAGGGAAAATGCAACTACTTCATCTACACTGTCTGACAAAATCCTTTATGCTTTGATGGATGCCTATAGCTTATCCCAAAGCTCTCATTCGGCAGTTATCAGATGATCAATCAAGAGGAAACATTTGAGAGCTGAGTGACACAATTTTCAGATGATCATATGAAATGAAATAGGCGTGTGAGTAGAAAGAAACTAGAAAGACATTGTGCATAGATGAAGGAGTCATAGGTTGTTATTTGCAGCATCTGGGCCTGGAACACAAGTTCTAGCTAGACCATTTGGGACGTAGCCCTCAAAACTGTGCTGGTTGCAATTGAGATGTTCAATTCATTAAATGCATTGTCAGAAGACGGAAGCCTTCTTGCCACGTTGATGTACTATATTTTTTTAATAGGTGAGACAGGTGATTCTACAGTCACATATTTAGCCCAAGCATGTAATGAGGAAGACACACAAGCTCCCAGTGATAGAGGTACAACATCTTCCTCAACATCTTAATATGGCAGCTTGCTTTAGCTCTAATTGGTTTGTTACACAGCTTCCACCTGGTCGGAGATAGATCTGCAAAACTTTGAGGTAAAGTTTCTAATCAATTTAGATTGGAATAATATAAAATCCTTGACATTTATTTATATGGCACCTGTTGGTAGAACATAAACTGTTCTCCAGATTACATTTTTTCCACATATAATAGTTAAAATAAAACTTGATGGTGCAAAGAACAATGGGAAAAATAGTAAAGACTTTTTCTTGCTAAACAGATGATTTTAGCTAGAAGATGGCCAATTTTAACATTAATCTTATGCAATTTTAATGTGATCGGTATCCTTCTATAAGATGATTATTGTTCTGATCACTGGCTTTGAGTGAATGTGTTACACCATATAACAAACTTTTGCTTGATGTTGCATATAAACTTCACCAATAAGTAAATGTGTTCAACATTTTTCAAGACCTTGGCACTTGAGCTGCAGTATCCAGTCTAAGTGTTTCAAGTGCATGTACCATAAATTTTTATCCATTCAATTACATGTCATGTGTTTTTGTAGGGATCCAGACTAGTTTAAGCCTTCATCAGGAGAACATGTTCATTTCAAAGGATCAAATGCTTACAATGTTCACATTTCAGGTATCAGTTATGATTTCTCTCTACTCTCTTTTACATTGATTAATGATTTAAATCATTTTTAGGATTGATATGGTTTACATTTTTGTTTTCTAATTGATATGGTTTACATTTTCTTTTAGGAAGACTTTTGTATCAACATTTCAAATGATATTTCATAATCTATCTTCGACATTAACTAAGATCACATGTCAATTGAGCCTCTACGGTTTCTTTTCATCTAGAGACAATTTTAACACTTTGTGAACATTATATTATGGCAGAATAAAATAGCAAGGACAGTCTTGGCATCATCTGCAAGGAGCCATTGGGACAATTCAAAGCAATATGCTTCTCCAAGTAAAAATAAAGAAGCCGGTAAAAGAGATGAAGCTTCCTTCCAAGGGGCCAAAACACCTTCCACTCCATGTGAATCACGCAACTTCTCAACAAAAAGGTCTTCCACATACTAGTCAAATGAAACTAATCTCTCTGACCTTGTTGATATGGACTATGGTAAAATGTATGATATGTAAGTGTATGATGGAATAGAGCAAATCTAGAGCACCACTATAACTTATGATATAGAGGGATGGTGATATTAGTTAGTTGGAGGTCGGTTTCGACATTCCATCCATCCCTTTTTGGGTACGTGATGATAATTTTATTTGGTGGTTGTTGTTGAGCAACATAATAGTTCTATTGACATTATATATCAAGTAAATAAATGGCTTGACATTACTTAAACTTTTCATGCTATACATTTCTTTTTATAATCAAAAGGGTTGAAATGTGGCAAAATGGTCACCATTAAATGGGGACAATCCCTGTGGAAATTAACTGAAGTTAGTTGAATTGTGCAATAATAAGTCATGTTATGTGTACCCCATATGTTCAAAACATGAAAATCAGTCTTTTTATCATATGTTTTATCTTTTGGTGGGCCCTGTCAGCCATGGACTACCTTCATACAATCTACATGATTTGTCTCAATCATATAACTAATTATATATTCTTCATATTAGTTATTGTCGGTGTTTTTCAGGCATTCTATAAAATAGTTCACATGCCTTGCGTATGATATGACATTTTGCATGCATCCTGCACTCTCTCTCATCCGACTGATGATGAATTACATAGAGTGATCTGAAACCATGATGCTAACAAACACAATCAAATCCAAAATGAACTTGCACTACAAATAGATTGTGGAAATCTGATATTGGTAAAATTGCATGCATGTCTACTGGGACAATCACAACTTAAACATATATTTGTCCTGGTAGACATGCATGCAAAATTAACAATATCAGATTTCCACAATCCATTTGTAGTGCAAGTTCATTTTGGATTTGATTGTGTGTTTTTTAGAATCATGGTTTCAGATCACTCTGCGTAATCCATCATCAACCGAATGAGAGAGTGTAGGATGCATGCAAAATGTCATATCATAGGCAAGGCATGTGAACTGTTTTATAGAATGCCTGAAAAAAATTTACACTTAGCTGTTGGTGGAAATTTCCACTTCCATTGGTCAAAATTTCCACTAATGCCTAAATTTTTTTCTACCTTTGTTGGTCGAAATTTCCACCTTCATTGATCAAAATTTCCACCAACATCTAATTTTTTTTTCTACCTTTGTTGGTCGAAATTTCCATTTTCATTGGTTGAAATTTCCACCAATAGCTAAATTTTTTTCTACCTTTGTTGGTCAAAATTTCCATCAACGCCTAAATTTTTTTCTACCTTTGTTGGTCAAAATTTTCACCTTCATTGGTCAAAATTTTGACGAATTCCTGATTGAACTTAGGCAATGGCTTTGGAAGGTTTTCGACCAATAGGTTGGTCAAATTTTTGACCAACTAGTGAGTTGGTCAAAATTTTGACCAGAAAAATGTCGACCAATGGGTTGGTCGAATTTGGTTGAAAACTGGGTCAAAAATTTGACCAATAAAGGTCAAAAAATGAACGCAAATGTACTAGTGACATATTCAACCCGATCTTCTCGAGTATAACATATCCATGACTTGGCTTATATATAAAACTTCAAAATTTTCAAAATTTTGCAATAGCCTATGTACCTCAAAATTTATAACTCCTCATGAGTTAATATGTCTATTCTGTATCCAAAATGTATTCTCCATTCTAAGTAGATTTGTCTCTTTTGTTTGATACTCTTTGACTTCAATGCACTTATACTCTTTATGCTTTGCAGTAGCTAATATCTACTTTGCTTTGTTTCTATCTTTGCATTGTATTTCTCAAAAATGTATATTACTGGGGTCAAAAATTGATAACTCTTGATTGCTCCCCCTTTGTTCAAGCTTTCCCTTTTTCTATATTCATCTCTTCCCCCTTTCATCCTTTCATTTTTCTTACTTACCCCCCTTAACTCCTTACATATTTACTCCTTTTTAATCTATCTCCCCCATCTTATTTATCTCCCCCATACATCAGTTTCAAAAGAAGTTAGTACTAAAAGGACTACATTAGCATGAATGAAGATGTAAAATGTTGTTGAAAATTCAAGATTAAGCTTTTAATTTTTCGTGTTGTTTCTGAGCTTGAAAATTTTTCAATGGATGCCGAGTGGAATACTAGTTAGTGCCGAGCTACTAGATTATCTAGTTGATGTTGAGCCTATAGTAGCTACTGAGTGATGGTAATATCTATAGATGCTGAATGATTCTAAAATCGTGTTGATGTCGAGTTTACAACTGTACAAGCACTAAGCATTAATTGGAGGGTTTTTGAAGGGTATATGGTCATTTTTTGCTCATTTCTCATCATTTTGAATTCGAGCAAGAGCTAAAAGAGAAGAAGGAAATTTAGAGATTTGTTCAAAGTGACTAGAAAGATCTCAGAGATGATTTCACTCTCGTTCTTCAAATTTTAAAGGTATTTATTCACAAGCTGAGCTACACTGTTTACATTTGTAAAAACCCTAGCTTGTCACAAAAGTGTCTAGCTCAAGAAATGTAGAAGGGCAAGAGGTCTTTAATGTCCAATTAGTCAATAATGAGGTAAAACAACTAGATTTCAAAGCAATTCTAGATGTTGCATACAAACAAGACCCTTTAGGCATGTTGTCCATGATTCCCCCAAAAGTCATTATGGTCCAAGATGTTAGAAAATGTTATAACTACAAGATAAGTGGAATAGGTGATATGGAGATAAGAGAAGTCTATGACAAATTGTGTGAAAATGGCATCTTAAAAGAAGAATTCAAAATTGTCGAAGGAAAGGTTTTGAATTGTGCCCTAGAATTTCCCACTATATTCAAAATTGACTGGATAAGAATAGTACTGAGTTGAATTCATGATGGATCCCTATGGCTAGAAGGAGGACCAATAAAGATTTAAAAGAGAATAATCCACAGGGTGACTGGTTTCCCAACCCTAGATCGGTCAAAGACTTTGTGGAGTGATTCAAAAGAGGTAATAAAGAAGAATACTGGAGCAAAGTGGAACAAACATGGGATGACAATTGACACTATAATAGATCCACTACTAGACTTTGCAGTAAGGGTTATTTCTCATAAGTTTTATCAATCAAGAAGATTGAATAGTGTACCCTATATTACAGTGGATGTGGGATACACAATTGTGAAGAAAGATCATACCTATGATCTAGCTGAGCTTCAACTGCAACAAATAATGGAAAACCTTGGAGTAGTGAGAAAACTAAGAGTGTAGAGTGTAAATTTGGATCAATCCTAATTTTCATATTCTTTTATGTACATAACACATTCCCATCTTTTGGAAAAATAGGATGGAAGAAAAATAGGATAGTTGCTGCTCAGATAAATTAGGTAGATTGAGAAAATGGGTGAGAATTTTGAAACTATCATGAAAAGCTATTTTGAAGACTTTAAGAAGTCTATGAAGAAAAGGAAGAGAATACCTATTTCTTTGGTTGAACAATATTACAATGATATATGTTTTCTTGTAGATATTGATTTCACATATGTACATGCTGTCACACATAGGGTAAGATGGCTGAGACCCTTAGGTTATGGGATTAATGTTGATGAAGCCTCAACTACCATCATTGCATTTCTAGCTGAGGAAGTTGATAAAATAGCTAAAATCTTTGGCAATTATGATGTAATGAAGTTCAAGATGGAAATGGAATTAAAGACATCCTCTACACTGAAGAAGAAGAATAAACTAGTGAAGAAACTTAAGGCCAAATTGGTGAAGGTGTTGAAGAAGAAGAAGAGGATGGAGATAAAGAGGATGAAGAGGAAGAATAAGAACAAACCAAAGAACCTCTTGCATTGACCCAAGGCATGGGTGAGAAAAAAGAAGAAGAAGAAGAGGGTGCCGAGGAAGAAGAAGCCAAGGAAGCACCAATACATGCCAAGCCAAATAAAAGAAAGGCCAAAGCACAGCTTGTGGCCAAAGAAAATAATGTTGTAAAACCTAACCCAACAAAGACAACAACACCAGCCACTAGAGCAAGCACTCAAGCCACCACACAAAAGGCCAAGGAGAAAATAAAGTAGGCATAATAAGGAGGCCAAGAGCAGAAGAAACAAAGAAGGAAATATATTGCTCAACATGACTCAGATGAGGAAAGAACTAAATTAGAAGATACAAGCCAATTCAAAGTGGTAAGTCGTACACCACTTTCAGATCTTGAAAATATGTGTGAAAATATTAGAAATAATGCAGATCTATCTGGCCTTAAGAATGTAAATTTTGATAATTTGGGAATAAAGGAGAAAAAAGATAGTGGAAGAATCCCTATACACAATGATGTCCAAATTTAAGATTATGCCATTAGAATTTGCCAACTCAGTACCCAAGCCATTGTATGATTTAATTGAGCGAAAATGACATTTTTGTTTAAAATTGGAAAAGCAAATAAGGGAAACTAATGAAAGGGAAAATTTCTAAGGCAAATAAGAAATATGGAGGAAGGTTCACACCAAAGTATAGAGCCTTTAGCATTCTCCAAAATAACAATATTGAAGATGTTGAGAAGAAATCCACTCAAATGTGAAAATTAATCTATGGATTAACTACAATGAAGCAAGGAGAGAAGGACCCCTTTGAGGGTAAAAATGATGATAAAGAAGAGGATGACTAAGAAGATAGCAAGGAAGAGATAAATATAGAGGAGGAGATTGAAAAGATGGACACTGATATGGAAACAACTAAACAATAGCATGAAGAACAGAGTGTGCAAGACACACAAATGATGAGTGCCAGTCCTCCTCATGACACAAGTGCACATGCATATACTATAATTGTCAAGGATGTCTCTAATGCATCAGCTCAAAACATAAACCCATTGATTGCAGAAGATTTGAAGAAGATTCTAGATCAATCTACATTGCAAGCACAACTATGCACAAATCCAATTTTGATCAGTGTAGAAGAACTTTAGAAGGTAGTAATAGAGGTTACAAGGGATAAGGTGAATACACAAGAACCACCTTTTGTGATACCTTTAGTTATTAGTGAACAACCATTGATTCGAACAACTGTAGACACATCAATCAAGGTTGACACAAATGTTAAAGATGACAAAGTTGAGCAGAGGCAGACTGCCAAAGAAGAAGAAAAGGAGACAAAAACAAAGCAAACATGATAGATAGATACATCTATACCTGAAGCACAAACACAAGGTGTAAGTCATGTCATTGTAATATATCAAGATAAGTCTGAAGAAGGTGAAAAAACACCTAAGGTAAAAGAGTAGGAGGCCATTCAAGCATTGGTAACTTTACCAACATCAGGATCTTAACCTACACAACTTCTTCAAAAGCTGAGCACAGAAGCTATACCCCTACAAATCTCAGTGCTAGGATCAAGCTCTTCTAAATTTGAAAAGGTAATCCATTATGGTGATATTACTTTAGATGAAGAGATAGTGATTCCAAAATTTGATTATGAGACAATGACAATTGATCAAATAAGCATTAGAGAAGAAGAAACATCAAGAGATGCTTAGAAAGGAGTACAAGAAAAAGTAAGCACTACAAGAAATCAAAGACATCTTTTTAGATGCATTCAACTTGCCTACTCCTGAACAAACCAAGCCACTATTGGAACAATCATCAGATATTGTGGAGAAGGTTAATAATGAAGACCTGGATACAAATGCCAAACTTTTGGAATGGTTTGAAAGAAAGTTTCAAGGAAAAGTAAATGAAAAGATATCTGGTGATATGGAACTTACTCAAGTTGCATTGGCAACCAAGGTTAAGGATGTGAAGAAGGTACTTGAGAATACCTTCTCATTGTACATCTAACTATAGCGATCCCACACTCTTCACCCAAGACACTAGACATAGAATTCTAAGCTTGGAGAGGAATTTAAGCATATTAGATACACAGCTACCTAAGAACCCAACTCATAGTGAGAAGCATTTCTATACATTGCTTCAATCACAGAGTTAGCTAGCTATGTTAATAGTAGAAGAGGCTAATATAAGAGTCAAATTGACACAAATTTAGGCCTCTCTCACCCCACTGATGGAAATCCTCCACAAAGAAGTAGGATATGTAAAAACATTGTTGAAGAAAGATCCCAATCTTTCTACATTAGATGGCCTAGTACACCTTACAGCTGAGCTCGCTATCCAAGTTAAATCATTGGATGTTGCATGTGACAATTGAGATGCAACTCTAAAAATAATCATGGAAGTCCATAAATCCTTTTTGGACAAATACACTATAAGTGTATAGCCCCTTTGATATAAGTGTCAAAAAGGGGGAGATAAATAAGCAAAGGGGAGATAGATTAAGGGTGACCGCAAAAAGTTGGGTCGTAATTCCATGAAAGTCAAATCCATGAAATTGTACTTCTTAGAAACGAGTACCTGATTTTTACAAAATTGGGTACCTGTTTCTAAAATCAAGCTTCAGGCACCTGAACCAAAATTAAAAAATTGGGTACCTGATATGTAAAAGCAGATCGGATGCCTGAGGTGCTCAAATATCGGGCACTTGATTGCTTTTAGAATTGGGTGCCTGATTTCTTAAAAATTGGGTACCCGATTTGAAGGACTATAATGCCAATTTGTATTGAATTTAACTCTAATCATAACCCTTACTATCATCTTAACCTTAATCTTAATTTGCTAAAATCTACACCAGGTAATATATAAATAATTAAATAACTTTCCTATCTTACCTTGAGTACTAATTTTATAAATGTTAAACCCTAAAATTATAACCTTATTTATGATAAACTAAATTATCCTAGAGGAGCATCGTATCTACATCTACATGTCATGTACATGTGAATCTAAAAACATTTGTACATATCTAATTACATCATTTATTGCATAGGAAGGATTTAAATTTTTTAGTATATATATTATCCATGCATATCATATCAAAAGAATCATATAGAGATATGTCATTTACGACATGTCCATCATAGATAATCAAGAAGGGTACTTAGGTAAATTTTTATATATAACACTATATATTATAAGAAAAGAAAAATACCATACATAGGAGCATCTCATGTACATAAACTAAAATTTTTTTACCATGACACATGTAATAAGATCAAATAATATTTGTAAGATTCATCACATATAAGTTATCAATGTATAGGGGTGATATAATCAAAATATCAAAAAATGAGTGATATTAAAGCATTATATCTTAATATTTAACACTAAAATAAACTAACCCTTGGGTAACCCTAAACCAAATTGAATATATCAAACTAGAGTGAAAGGTAAACTTGGCCCTTAACTAATTAATATTATACTTATAAACCAAATTGAATTAAACCATGATCATAAACCTAATTATATATCCCAACTTAATAGTAGAAACATTGAATGTAACCGTGAATCCTTTCCCCAACCATTAACCAAATTGAACCGTTACCCTAAGATTGAACCAAGTTAAACGTTGACCTTAAGACTAAACCAAATCACCCTAAACTAGAACTCAATAATATATTCAACACTTTAAAACAAAATTCAAACCTAACTTTTTTGAATTAATGTTGGTTTTTGATCTAAAAGCTCTAATTATAATTCTATATCTAAAACCAAATTTAGCACTTTAAAACTTAATTCAATTTATTAACTCTTGTCCTTATTAAAACCTAAGCATGTAAACCTAATCAAATAGTACAAACCAAATTGAACCCTAATCCTAAAATTAATTAAACATTGATATCAAGGTCTCAAAATGATACATCATAAAAAATTTAGAAGAGACTTGAATGAATCAGGCATCTAATTAAGTAACCCTCCCTCACCACCAAGAGGTGGAGGTGGAGCATCAGTGTGAGTAGAAGCTTAGACTACACCCTTGGATGCCTAAGAATATATCTAAAGAAGTGAATAACTTGTCTTTCCACTGGATGCCTAAACCTTTATATCCTAAGTGAGTATATTCATCATGTAATATCTAATTAGGAGGGAATTGAAGCACTCTAACACCCCAATCCCTAACTAGATAATTGTGTTAGGGTGGACTAATTTCTATTTATCTTGAGTTGGAAGTGCCTAAAAGTTTTTTTTTGGAGATTGGAGATTCCCCTATTTGTTTCCTATTTTCCTGTATGGGTAGCCTAAATTTTTATTACCTTTACAGAATGGAAGGCCACATAACAAATTATTGCCTTATTCTATAAAAAGAAATACCCACCCCCTAGTGATATATAGTAAGATCTTTTTCCTAATTTTACTATCAATTTTTTTGGTTAGAAGATGATGATAGTTCAAAATGATTTAGAAGATAGGGATAAAATGAGAACCATCATTCCTAGAATAAAGATGTATTATTCCTTGATAAACCCATTTCTATCATAAATCAACTCCTCCATCCAAAAAATTAGTAATGAGAAATCCCTACATCAAGTAATCAATGGAGGGCCCATAAAATTGATTAAGTGATCAATGGAGGGCTCATAAAATCCCTAGGTTAAGTAATCAATGGAGGGCTCATAAAATTGATCCCCAAGGGGAGATAAGAATCTTATTAAAAATTAGAGATAGGACACTCCTAAATACATATGATACAAAATTCTTGCCAAGGTCTTAACCTCTAGACTAGAAGATATCCTATCCAAGATCATTGACCCTACACAAAATTGTTTTTTTTAAGGATATTTATACATATTGGAGAACTTGATAACCTATTGGAAGACTTTGGATTGGGAAACATTTCTAGGATGGAGTGTAGGCATGCTCAAGAAATTGATTATGAAAATGTCTACAAAAGGGTGGAACGGAGTTTCACTATGATGATTTTGCAAGCCCAGGATTCCATCCGATATTATGTTGACAAATGGTGTCCTCTCTTATGATTGGTGTCAGGGTTTTATCAAAGAAATTAATGGAGTTAGATCATAATTTTTAGGACTCTCTTGATCAATTATGAAAGGGTGTCCTCTTGCATCCTCTTTATTTTTTATTGTTTTTGACTCATTACATTATCTCCTTAGAGATAACCAGTTGTCTCTAAAAGTTAGAGGATCTACTCTCCAAATAATTAATAAGTATCTAACGTATAGTTTGTTGATAATATTTGTATTATTTTTAAGCTAGAAGAGTGCAACATGAGTCCTTTTAATGATCAAATTGGACCTCTTTTCTTTGTATTGGGTAGTAAGATTTATGTCTCTACATCTATCTTATTGGGGCTAAATATTGAGTCCCCTACCTTGTGTAGTAAATATGGTATTGGATGGAGATGTCATAATTAAGTGGTTAGGTACCTAGGGATTCCATTTGTAGTAAACCCTAACATATAAATGAAATGTGTCTTTATATCAACAAGAAAATCTTTGGAAAACTCAACAACTAGAACTCTAATTATCTCACTTTGGTTGGTAGAATTCAAGTATGTTAAAATATTCTCTCCTCATATTGGGTGTACTTCTCTTCTTCCTACTTATTTTATTTAAATCAATTTGGTCTTCTATATAAATCTATTAGGAACATTTTGTGGTCACATGGAAAAGGAAATATGAAGAATCGTGCTACTAGGAGTGGTTCACATAGAGAAAGGAGATTAGTAAGTTGGAATGAAAACTTTAAGAAAGTTCAAGGGATTACTTTGGCAATAAAATGGATAGCCAAAGCTTCATAAGGTAATGAATTATGGATTATGATTAGAATTAGGATTATTATATGGTTAGGGATAGGGTTCACATGTATTAGTTCATTACCTAACATGATCTACACTTATAGTTTGCATTAAAAACCAAAAAATATTTAGGATTCAAACTACAATCATAAATAATTTTTAATCAAATCATAATTCTATCTCTAAGCTTTCATTCTAATTGTAACCTTAACTCTCATCCTAATGCAATCTATTATATATCCTATAAACAATAGGACCATAATAAATATCCAAAACCTAAATATAATTCTAACTAAAACCATAATCCTAGGTAAGTTCCCTAACATTAAAGGATCATAATCATAAGCTTAGCCATCATGGAAACCGTTAACATAACAAAATTGTAAACTATAACCTTGTCATAATCTTAACTTTGTTTCATCTTGAGATGAACATATAATCCATAATGAGTTCATACAATCCCCCAGTGCCACAAAATAAGTGTACATGAAAGCAAAATTAGCTTGGTGGCTCCTGTTTTAAGAAAAGAAACCCTGAACTAACCTAGATATAGTGTTTTAGAGTATTATTTTATGATTAGACTTAAAAATTTGGTATTTAATGTTTAATTAGACTTAAGTGTTTAACTTTATTTATTTAATTGATATGATTTTAATAAAGATATGCGCATTTATATAGATCTAGTTGATAAATTTTAGATTTAAATTTTATTAAATAGTAATTTTGTCATGTTTTATGTTTTATGTTGTTTAAACATATATGCAGATTATATTTGATGGACCCACCGCCACCCCCTCCCATACCCCCACCTCTGTCCCCTCCATCTCCACCTCCACCTCCACCTCCACCACCCACTGTAGATGAGCTCCGTGAGACCATGAGGCGTAACCTCAATGACCTCATGCATGATATAGAGGTCATTCGATGTGAGAGGCACACAACACCCCCCCCCCCCCCCCCCCCCCCCTCATCTACTACATCTTGCAGATAGCATGCAAGGTGCAATTGACTCCATCCATCATTTTGATTCAGACATTGATTCATTTAGATTGTGGAGGGAAAGAAAGCGTGCCTTCTACTCTGACAGCTTATCATACAGAGAGGTTTATAACCTACATATAGGTAAAGGGAATTTTAAACATTATTTTGTAAACCCTAAGATAGGTGAATAAATTAATGATAAGAAACCTCACATTTCCATTAGGTGGTGTACACATCCACATATAGTAGCACATTGTTGGGAGTGGTGGTGGATGGTATTTGACCATCCACCACATGCTAACCATGAGGTGCCCATGTAATTCCTTAGAAATTTATGGGCTGAGTTTGAGTTGGGTTTGAAACCCAACTATTTTGGTATGAAAGCATTTTAGGGGGTTGGTAGAGGGATGCCTCAGGATAGGCCTGGGGCAAAGCTGAGCGATAGAACAAGAAACTGCAGGTGAGTTGAGCCCCTTGTACCTCTTCCTGTGCCCGTTGTGCTTGATCCTCACCATCATCAAGCAGTTTCATCTACTTTTTCCCATTTGAGTGCCCTTTCAAGCAATTTAGTATAGTAGTGGATGTAGGCGATACATGCTCCTCCACTTGGACATGTTTGTATTAGCTATGGAGGCATATCCATAGGCCCCCAGAGCGATCCTAATGTAGCACACGATGGCCATTATGCTGAGGATACAAATTTTGATAATGATGTCTATGCTGCCCATGGTGATGGTAGTGACGAGATAGACATGTCATCATTTGTTGACCTCATGTAGCAGGGAGAGCCTAGAGAGAGTCAAGAGCAGTAGGTAAAATTTTAATTTTAATATAAATATAAAGTAAACATAATTATTTAATTTCTACATACATGTGTAATTGTAATAACTATATTAATTTGTACTTTTGAAATAATAGAGGATGGATGATATTGTTCCTCCTAGGAGGCAGTATAGTCTTTTTTCGAGACCTACAAACGTTGGCATCCCTTATACGATATGTACTTTGAATTACACTGTAAAAATTTACATTCAAACTTGAATAAATAATAACATGTGTAAAGCTACTAAAGGTGATAGTATTGGCTGAGCTCACTATGGTTGCTGAGCATGGAATAAATCATGTGTAAGCTAAGTGAGTTGAAATTGCTATGATAACTGAGCTTACAACTATGTAAGCATTGAGCATTTATTGTCGAGTTTTAAGGGCTATATGGACAATTTTTGACTCATTTGAATTCATTCAAGATCAAAGAGAGAATGAAGAGCATGATGCAAATTGAGGGGAATGATTCAAGCATTTGTAAACTAGATTCGGCTACTGCTCATCACCAATCATTAGATTCATAAGGTATTTATCGTGTGCCAAGCTACGATGTCTGAATTATCACAAACCCTAGTTATTTTGAATGACATCTAGTTCTTCTACTACTGTTAGGAAGGAATGAAGGAAAATAAGTTTTGAATGTTTAATTAACAAGAAATGAGATTAAATAACCACCCTTTTGAGCTATTCCTAAGATTGCATACAAGGGAGATCCAACTAGTGCATTATCGATGATACCACCACAAGTTTTGATGATACAAGATGTAACATGTTGTTATATTTGTAAGGTTGGAAGTATTGGAGACATGGAAATCACATAATTGTATGGAAAACTATGTTTTGATGGAGTGTTGAAGGAGGAAAATAAAATTGTTGAGAGAAAAGGGTTAACTCGTGCCCTAGATTTTTTAAATGTTTTCAAAATAGAATAGATTAAGATAGTATTGAGAAGGATATATGATCACTTAGTATGGTTGGAAAATGGCCCTCCCAAGATCACTAAAAGGATCTTTCAACAAGTAATAGGGAACCCTATCCTAGATAGACCCAAGACCATGTGAAGTGATGTGAGCAAAGTAATTGAGAAGAATAAAGGGGTTGTATGGAACAAAAGAGGGATTGCAATTGATAAAATTTTAGATCCCCTAATTGCATTTGTAGTGAGAATAATTACTCACAAGTTCTTTCAATCTAGCAGATTGAACAATGTATCTTGTATAGATGTGGATTTTGGCTACAAGATAGTGAAGAAGGATCAGTCTTATGACCTTGCCGAGTTACATATGTTCCAACAGTTATTAGAAAACTTGGGAGCCATGAGAAAGAAAAATAGTGCATAATGTAAATTTGGTTCATTACTAGTTTGCATATTCTTTTATGCATAGAACATATTTCCTTCATTTGGAAAAGTTTCTTGGAAGACCAACATGTCTATTGCAGTTCAAATAGGAGAGTTTGTAGAGCAACTTGCAGACAATTTTGAGTAAGTCATGATAAGCTATTTTGAACAATTTAAGAAGTCTATGAAATAGAGATTGAGGATACTAGTTTCACTAGTAAAGAAATATTATATGATGATGTTTTTTTTCTAGTTGATGCTAATCATACTTATGTACAAGCAACTAAATTTCTAGGTTTAGATCACTGGTACATTTGCACTTGTTTTTCTACCAAAATTTTTGACCAAAGCTATGATTCATTTTTTTTTTCCATTCCTGCATTGGTCAAAAGTAAAAAAAATTATGCTTGATTTGGTCACAATTTCAACCAACCTATGTTTTTCGAAGTTGAATTTCGACCAAGTCAATGTTATAACAAAAAAAGAAAAAGTTTCATTCATTTGTAGGTAAAAAATGAGCATGGGCAATAGAAAAATTGGGACTTCATTCCTGCATTGGGTAATAATAGGAAAAATTCGCCTGTGTATTGGGGCTTTTCCCATTTCTTCTTTGTGCAGATCAATTGGCATAAGCTAAGTCCTGGGCATGGAGCTAAGCTAGAATTCCATTATTTTAGGTTCTTTGACTTCTCTTCTTATGTTATTTTCTTGTATGCCCTTGTTTTGAGTGTTGAGATTGAAGAAAATGAAAATGATGCTAAAAGCTTTTTGGGTGGTTTCATTGTTGTTGAGCTTAAATGAGGAGGAGCACAATCTAGATCTAATCAACAAGATTCAAAGGACAACAAGAAATATCATCGCCTATGAGGGTAAGAAACAAAAGAAAGAGGATTTGGCAGGAAGGAAGGACTTGAGCCACATCAAGTGCTGGTCGAAAGTTTGGGCAATTTGTCAGCTGACTCTTGGTGTCATGTCCATGGGATCATGTGGAGGCCCACTTGGTTGTGAAGCCTGGAAACCATCAGACCAAAAGGATTCCTAAATGTCAAAGGTATTATATGGGGTTTTCATCTTGTAGATTTTTTCTATGTGTTTCTCTCTCATTGGGATGTTTATAAGCTGCTCTTTGATTTCTTTCTATTTAGGTATTTGGATTGATTTCAAAAGGCTTATCATTGCTTTCCAACTTAGATTTCTACAGTTCAACATTCAAAAGGATTTTTTTGGAATCAATAGTTAATAATTTAAATTAGATTGACATCTCAAGGTTTTAAGATACAATTTATTGAGTTGAGTCACTCTTTTTATTCAGTTATTAGGACATGCTTCAGAACAAGTGATGCTATTTTCTTCACCAAATGTAAATTAAGTTCATCACTACTAAATAAAATTAATATAGGACCATGAAGTTGCTACATTTTTATCCTAATGTAAGATCTATCTATGAAAACTTTAGCAACCGGGTCTGAAATAAAGATTCCCACTCTTGAAACAAAAAATTGTTACATTAAAGTCCATCTTATTATTATTATTTCTTTGAGAAATGAGGTCTGTATGCTACCTATCTTTTACGCATCACGTAAATATTCTGTTATTCTCTACCTTAGGTATTTCTTGTCTATTCATTATTTATTTATTTGTTTCAATGTCAGTACTATTTGAAACACTAATTTTGGTCATGGAAAAAACATAGGAAAAGAAGAAAGGCATGGGAAGAAAGTGTACAATGAAAAAGAGAGCTCTTCTGTATACCATGGTGGGTCTAATGAGTTGATATATGATGTCTTTAGGAAGACAATGGAGGATAGACACGAGGTATGCTCTCATTATTATCTTACTAGCAAGTTCAACTTTTAGTTGTAATCATCACATGTTAATTTCTAATAACTGATTCTTAAGAAGATTAATGTATGCTATTGATAATTGAATTATAAATTTGTTAGTCCTTCCTGCCCATAGGCGTGGACTAATGTTTTCTCCTAACTTTTCCATTTAATTGTTCCTTAGGAATCATTCAAAAATTAAAGTAATCCCATCAAATAAGCATTGTTTTTCATTTTCTATTAAATATTAGTTTTATTCTCAAATTCGTAACTGTCTCATTGGTTTGAACTTACTTTCTTGGTAGTCTTTTATTTTTTGGAATGCAAAATTATACTAAAAATATGTATGCCCAGATCATTGAAAGAAAACCACGCGTGCTTTGTATAACCCACTACACGTGGCTTTGGCATGCACTCATCACACTGGTGTCAATACTATTACTATGGTTATGTTTAATTTATTTTGCAAGCGATTCTATTTTTGAAACACATAAAATACAACTTCAGATCAGTAGGTATTGCCATTGGGATTTTTATCTTTAACATGATGATTTTCATTTCTTTCTTATTTCCACAGTAGATGAAAATCACTTGTTCATCCTCTTTTGCACTTATATTGCAAATATTTTTGTGATTAGATTGCTAGTTTGAATGTTTCCCCTTCCAATATTCTTCCTTAGCACCTTTCGTACTTCTCCCATCTGAATTTTACTCCCCCATTCCATAGTGGAAAAAAAAAGATTTACTAAGGGTTTTAAAATAATAAATTACACCTTTTAAATATGTTCACTTAAGTTGATAAGAAATTCAGTAAAATTTGTTGTGTGTATTGCATGCAAGTGTCTATCTTCATGCGATAGTTTATCTAATGATTAGACTTATTGTGTTTTGTAGGTATGCTCATGAGATAGTTTATCTAATGATTAGCCTTATTGTGTTTTGTAGGCATGCCTACCAAGGCATCTCCAATATTGATAATTTTTTTTTGATTATGCTTATATAGGTTCCTATAGTAAAAAATCCCTCATTCTACTACTGGCAGTCAGAAAACTAGGAAACACTATAAATCTAGGCATTTGCAATTCCTCTACAAGGTGGTTATAAGGCTATAGATTTCCCTCCTCCTTTCCAAATATATCTATTTATTATTGGCCCTTTCATTTAAATTCTTCAACTATTCCAAGGGTTGTTTTAGTCCCTTCGACAAAGGTCGGGTTTATAATTTTCTATCTATGATTTCTCTTCCTTGTCAAGGGTTCAGATTTCTTCTGTCTAGCTCGCCTTTGTTATCTCCTAATATGCTATTTCAGTTTTGAAGGGCTAGAAAATAGGGGGTCAAACTATAGAGACACATCATTTACCATAGAGCCAAACATGGTCCTATCATATTATGGTTGCATAGTTAAATGCAAGGCCGAATGTCATCTCAATCCTTTGGTACAAACAACAAGTAGACTATGTTACATGTCTAGTTTTGGCCTCAATGGTCCATTTTGTAGAACTTTATATATTCTCCTTAGACAAAATAAACTATATGGATCACTATTAACAATAACACACACTTGGAAAGAAAAATATTCACCACCTAATAACATTAGAGTCAATACTATAATATTATTTTTCAACTTAACAATAAATGTGCTCACCATGAATTATTAGTTGACTTGGATTTTTTTCTAATATAATGTAAAATACTATTCAAAGGAGGCTAAATTTTCAAAAGCTTTGGTACTCTAATATAGTAGTCATTATCATATATAAAATTCTCTACGTCAATAATAATTCTAAGCAAAAAGTATAACTCTCTAGTAACATGTCCTCTAGATGTACAATAAAGTATAAGATAATAAAATCAATTAATCAATCAATCAGTACTTTAAGAGGTGTCTTTAAAAAAATTATTACCCAAAAAGTCTAAATTTTATAAATGCTATAAATAGAGAGCTACCTATATCCTAACATTATATTTGATTACATTATATCATGAATATGGAGCAAACTACATCTCTTAGCTATGCCTTTGAGCATTTTAAGATTAGAAATATGGAGTATAGAAGTAGCAATGGAGTATAGAAGTAGCAACAATGATAATTAGTATTTGAAAACCATCACATTTCTTTTAGTTGTTCACATAATTGCACTATTCACTTAGTTCATCCTAAGGATAATTGTTATTAGTTCCATTTATGAGTTTGAAGACTCATTAGCTAATATAGGGAACCTACTTAAATCTAGTTATGGTTTTATATTTGCAGTCACTAGTATTCCCTATTGAGATACCTAATTGTAACTAAGTTTTTGACCAGTGGAAAAAAATAAAATATTAATATAATATCTATAGTTCTAGTTTGATTAATTGCATGCATCTAGGAGTATATATTGCACATGTAGTCTTTGATATTAACAACTTGTCTAGATAGCATACTCTCGATCAATTGATCTAATAGTTCAATTTAAGTGTTGCATAGTTTCTAAATAGGATAAATGAGCTCCTTCCAACATATATGTGGCCTTTAAATGCATTTGTATTTTCTAAAAGTTAGATTTTGTTATAGTTTCATATAGGCAAACATAATATGAAATAAAGATCTTAGGGATATAATCTATTTAGTTGAAGGTGTAATGATATTTCTATGATTTTGATAGAATGTATTACTTTCTTTGATAAGTCGAAGCATATGATCTATCATTTTTGCCACCATATTTAAGGAGACTTGCAAACTATAGTTCTAGAATGAATTTTATTGTTGTCAATTCCGCAGTCTTTGAATGCCTTTTTTTTAATACACAAGTAGATACCAATTATTGCAAACTTGATCCTAAGCACTCAGACCTAATGGTTCAAGGATTTTAAGGAGGTTTATGGTTCTAACACTCAAGAATGGTTTGTAGTTTATAGTTTCATTGTTGTGGCACTCAAGATTGGTTTGTATTTTATAGTTTTATTGTAGTCAATGTAGAGATGTAACTTTATTTATTTTTATGAATTGACTAATTTCCCATTTTCCCTAGGGATATCCATAAACATAGTCAAACCTTCTAAACCTCTGATCATCTAGGAAATTAAAAAAGCCTCCTTGAGGTTGGTTTTTTTTTAATGTTTGCATTATGTTGTTTTATAATGATTATATATTCATTAACATTCAAGATTTTTCCAATTTATTGTATCATTGATGTTGTTTGTTGTTAATTCAAGAATTCAAAATTTATGCAACTTTAATGTATCTTGAATGTTGGTTTGTTGTTAATTCAAGAAAATAAAAAGAAGAGTCTGGACATTCAATGCAATTTTCCCATAAGATGTTCACCATTCTATTTATCTACACATCCAAGTAATGATTCATGTGATTTTGATGATGTTGGTTGTCTGGTCAAGTTTAACAAACTCTCTCAAAGCAATGACAAGCTTATCCAAAAAGATTGTCTAAATGTCTCAATTGTATATGCAGACTATTTTTTAGCTGCACTAAATTTTTTAAGAAACCTTGAGCATTATGGTGAGCTATATTTTAAATGCTTTTATGTTAACTAGGATGGTATTCATCTTATATAAACTCTACAGAGCGGTGACATAGATGTTGATTAATGGAAAGATCACCATTCCACCATTGAATTCGGTAAATAAGGACAATAAAAGTCTAAAAAGAATCTAGGTGTTTCACTTGAATTTTTCAATAATTTAAAGTTATTATAATAATAAATGAATTTTCAAAAAAGCCTCATGCCTCTTGTCAAGGTTGTCCTAGCTTCTCAAGTCTTGTATTTATTCTTGCACTTTAAGCAAAACTTCTTCTTAATGGCATATGATAAACTCTAAGAAAGGTAAAGTATTACATATAACTCTAGAATTTCCTCATAGTTAAATCTAAATTCCAGATCCCAACATCCTTCCGGCTCATCTAATTCCACATCTGTAAGAATCTCTTTCCTTGTATAAGACTTAGAATTCTGATTAAGGAGATTTTCCACACCTTCAAGAAGAGAAAAAAGTCCCTTCATCTCATCATTTCCAATAGGTTCATCAAAAAAACCTCCCTTATCCTAGCCCAAAAGGCCTCTTCGAGGACTCTACCTCTAACATTGAGTTTTGGCTTCTTAACACTCTGATAAGAAATATCAGTTTGTTGTGCTTCCTTATTTCTTTCATCTAATTACATCTCTTTGGGATCAAAATCATAGTTAGCAACACCATTATACACAGATTCATCATCATGATTATCATCAGAATCAGACGCTTCATTTTCTTCATTGTAACATGTAGTTGGGTGAATCAATATTTTTATAGATTTAGGACATGAGCAACTCACTCATACACTTTAGAATCTCAACTTGACCTTTTATTTATACCATTCATATTATCAAGTCGACTCAATTACAAGTTAAAATTACCAATAATCATTACCATAGTTGGCTAGAATCAATACTTGAAACAATTAAACTTCATATCCCCAAATTAACAAAATCCTTCATTAGCCAACCCTGCTTGGTAAACATTGATCCTAAAATGATTTCCTATGTTGACCAACAGAAGCTTGGTTAACATTGCAATCTTGCAAAATCCTTTGGAGACCGAGTGAACTTAGTGAACACTAACTTTCCTTTGTTAATCATTAGAGCTTGGTTAACATTGCTTTATTTCAAAATCTTCTTCGATGCCTGAGTGAGCTTGGTAGACACTGTCTATGAAGAGTAATTTCTAGGAATGCTCGGTAGACACAGAAAATTGCCTTATTGACCAAGTAAGCTTGGTAAGCACTATCTAACAATTGATATGACATTTGTGTAACATCAAAGACAACACACAATTAGACAATTGTATCCAACAATCTCCCTCTTTGGCATTTATGGAAACACAACATGTCATAGCACAATGAAATTTGAAAACAAGACTTTTTCTGATAGAAATTTTCTCCCTCTTATATTTTATGCCACAAACTTCTCTAATGCATTAATCTTCCTCTGTGAAGGAATTGCATAGCTTCTTCTCCAAATAGATATGACAGTAAACTCTCCCTCTTTGAAAACACATGCCAAAGACAACAATTCATTTAACAACCTTGACAAGAGGCATGAGGATTTTTTGACAATTCATTTATTATTATAATAACTTTAAATTATTTGACAACTCATGCAACTTGGTGACTGAGGAAGACTTGCGAGTAGTAGTCTCTTGATTGGCAGATGTGTTTGGAAATGTATCAAGTTCAATGTAAAAAAATCTCCTGTAATCTTTTGGTTCCTTTTTTCTTTCTTCTTCATTCCTTTTTGCAAACTCATCTACTTTCACATGTGCACTTTCTATGATTTTATGAGTAGACAAATTCAAACATCTATATGCCTTACTCTTGCAAGAACATCCTAAAAATATACCTTCATCACCTTTTACATCAAATTTTCCTTTTCTAGATTCTTCCAAGATATAACATTTACTTCCAAATACTTTTAGGTAACTTATATTGGGTTTATAGCCATACCATAACTCATAGGGGGTTTTGAATGAGTCCTTCTTCAACTGTACTTGGTTTAAAGTATGAACTATAGTGTTGATAGCTTCCTTCTAGTATTTGATAGCAATGTTCTTTTCAATCATTAGAGTCCTTGCACAATCCATGATAGATCTGTTCCTCCTTTCGGCTATTCCATTTTTCTTGGGAGTTCCAGGGGCTGATACCTATCTTTTGATTTTTCTTTCGATGTAAAAGTTATTGAATTCATTGGAGATGAATTCACCAGCTCTATCTGACCTTAAGAATTTCAATCTTTTCCTTGTTTCCTTCTCTACTCTTGGTAAATACCATTTGAATTTCTCAAATGCTTCTAACTTCTCTCTTAGATAGATAATAGTCATCATTCTAGAGTAGTTATGAAAAAAAAGAATGAAGAACTTTTCTCCACTATAGCTCTCAATTCCAATAGGTCCACACAAATTAGTATGCACAATTTTGAAAATATCTTTAGACTGATAGTTTTTACTTTTAAAGCTAGTCTTACCCATTTTACCAATCTGACAATTCTTGCATAAACCAACATCAGGTTTCTTTAAACTAGGAATGCCTCTTACTTTCTTGAATTTTCTTATTTTTACCATGTTATCAAAATTTACATGACATAACCTTCTGTGCTATAACCAACTTTCTTCAACTTGAGCAATAAAACATGAGCATTCACCAAGATCAAGATAAAACAAGTTACCTTTTGTTTGTTTGCTTGATCCAATCAGTTTTCCTTTGTCATCCAATAGTCTTGCCTTGCCATGCATGAATTCTACCTTGGATCCAATGTTGATTAGTTGTGCCACACTCAATAGAATATGTATTAGTCCTTCAACCCAATAGGAATTATCACATACAATTTCTTTGGTTAATGAGATTCGTCCTCTCCCTTTTATGCAACAAGGTTCATTGTTTCCAAACTTTACACTACCAGCATCGTAGTCTTCAAAGTGTTCAAACTTTGTTTTGTCACTAGTTATATGATGTGAACATCCATTATCTATAATCTATGTATTATTTTTGCTCACATGAGAGATAAGTGCCATCTTATCTTCTTCATCATCATCAGATTCATCTTTTGCAGTAATGTAAACTATTTCATCTTCACTATTATTAGAATCCTTAGTCATAAAACATGTTTTCTTACCTTTATCCTTGAATGATTTGAAATCCTTCTTGCCATTGCACTTGTCACCTTTCTTCTCATCCTTTCTTTGTTTGTTTAGACACCTAGGTACAATATGACCAATTTCTTTACATGAAAAATAGATTAGGGGAACTTTATCTTTGTATTTTCCTCTACCTCTAGAATATTTCCTTGCAAGTAGAGCTTCAACAACTTCAAGATCACTATCAAAACTTTCCTCTAATTCTTCTTCACTTTCTGACTAAGTGTCCTTTATTTTCTTTCTTTTTTCTTTAAGTGAAAGCTTGGCCTGAAATACAGATTCAATATTCTTGGAAGTTGGAACATAATTGTCATAGTTATCTAGCTAAAATGATGTCAATATTCCTACTAAGGTATCCAAAGTTATCTTATGATTTGTCTCACATCTTCTTTCTTAAATTGTAGATACTCTAATTGCATAAATGGGAAGCAATGTTCTAAGAACTTTACTTACAACTGTTTCTTCCTTGATCTCTCCTCCAAAAGCTTTGATTGCACTAACACTTGCTTTGATCCTTTCAACATATTTGGTAATGTTTTCATCCTCTCTCATTCTCATTTGATGAAATTATCCTCTAAGGCTTTCTTCTTTGGTTCTTCTTACATTTTCATCACCACCATAGATATCTTTTAGTTTGTCCCACATTTCAAAGGTAGTTTTGTAATCTTTGATATCATCAAATTCCTCATAGCTTAGAGCAGACGCAATGTCTATCATCATGGTGTTACATAGAATCTTTTTCTCAACAATGTCACCAATAGATAATGTACCAGAAGGAGTTGTGTACTCTTCATCAAGGTATTTCAATCCTGAATCAACAATGGAAGCTAGATGAAGTCTCATGAGACCCTACCGTGCTGAAAAGTTATCTCTATGAAGCCTTGAAATTTCTCTTTTTTAAGACATCCCGATCCTTAGCTTAGGTCCTTGAAACCCTTCCTACAAGCACCGAGATCTCTGATACCAATTGTTGGAAATATAGATGGAGTAATTGAGAGGGGGGGTGAATCAGTTAGCACAAAAACAAATCCACATATCCCTTAGATGTCTAATGAAACTATTTACTACGGTCACTTGGTAAACATACAAAAAATGCTATAACTCGGTAGATGCAATGTATGTTATACTTTAATAGATCTTTAAACATTCACAGTGTACATGCAAGCATAAAAGAAATAACATGAACACATGAGATGCAAGATTTAATGTGGAAATCCAATATGGGAAAACCACCAAGTAACTAGCTACTAATTTTTGTTCTTCTGAAGTGAGCCCTATTAGGAGCCAACTTAGTTAATGGTTACCAAACACACTGTTAGGTGTGACCTTGTTAGAGGGTTTAATCACCCTATAAGAAGTGGCCTTGCAAGAGGTCTTTAGAATAATTCAATAGAACTATCACCTTGTTAGAGGATTTACAACTAGCTATTAAACCAACTCTGCTAAGAAATTTTGGAATCACTGCTACAATGGTAAGAAAGTAACAATGAAATGACTTGAATAAGATGCCATTGAATTGCTGATTATAGATCTCTATTCTACTTCACACTATATCCTTCCTAATAGAATATAACTTTGTTTCTCCTCAAGGATATTTGACCATCCTTCAAATTCACTCACACTTTCCTCTTCAAACAATCAATACACTTGCATACTCACTCATACACTTTAGAATCTCAACTTGACCTTTTATTTATACCATTTAGATTATCAAGTCAACTCAATTACAAGTTACAATTACCAATAATCATTACCATAGTCAGCTAGAATCAATACTTGAAACAATTAAACTTCATATCCCCAAATTAACAAAAACTTTCTTAGCCAACCCTGCTTGGTAAACACTAATTCTAAAATGATTTCCTATGTTGACCAATGGAAGCTTGGTTAACACTACAATCCTATAAAATCCTTTGGAGACTAAGTGAACTCAGTGAACACTAAATTTCCTTTGTTAACCATGAGAGCTTAGTTAACACTGCTTTCTTTCATAATCTTCTTTAACACCTAAGTGAGCTCGATAGACATTGTCTATGTAGAGTAATTTCTAGGAATGCTCGGTAGACACAAAAAATTGCCTTGCTGACCAAGTGAGCTCGATTAGCACTATCTACCAAATAATATGACATTTGTGTAACATCAAAGACAAAACAAAATTAGAAAATTTATCCAACAAAGAAGACATTGTCATGGAGTTGGGGTTGATAGGAGGTTGTTGGTTGATAGTTCCTTTGAAAATTTGGTCACTTGTATGCATTGAAAACATAGGGTCAATCATGATTAGGTGTATTGATCCAAAACAAGCATATGAAAGTTTTTGATATGTCATAGAACTTTGAAAAGGGTGTCTAGATATGCTATCATCTTGTCAAGTGTTGTATGAGAAGATGAAGTTATTACCATCCTAAGTCTACTACAGGGCTATTGGATAGGCTATTAGGTCTTTGCAATAGTTTGAAAGAATTTTGCTTCCATGAATGATCCTTGTTATGTTGAATGCAAATTTTATCTTCATATCAATATAATACTCAAATATTTATTCAATATTGATGTGCTAATTGGTTATACACCAATTGGATATTCTATTAATTGTAAATAATTTCTAAATGACCATAATACTTTCCTTTCCTCTCTGTAATGTCTTTTAATTCATATTACCAACTTACCTTAAGAGTGATAGCCTTCCTTAAGATGGTGCAAATATGAATAAATTATTACTCCCAAAATTATGTAATTGTTTGGTATTAAATTAGATGCTGGTCAACTGAGCTATATCAGTTTTTCCAGACTTGTGTAGTATATTTGTGGTCACAGTGTTATCCTTATCTATTTTTATGGGGTTATAGAATCATTATATAAGGCTCATCAATCTCTATGAACTATTTATTTTAAATAGGCATCTATCGATATATTTATTTCCTCTACTACATATGAGATGAAATTCTGATTACATTCATTGATAGTTCTCCAATACAATGAATCTGAGATTTATATATGAAAGAATAGATAAAACTTCTATTTTCTTGGATGAGAATAATAGTAGTGATTTATGCCTTTTTTGAATTTAATTATTTTGTTCATTCCCAATTTGTCTTATGTTGATTTTCCTATCATTCCAATACTACGTCTGTAAGTTTGACCCTAAATTTGGAATATGTACACCACCTAGTTGATTGTCTTTCTCTTTGATTGATAACATTTGAGATATGTTTCTCTTGTCATAGGCCAATACTTACATCCTTGATGAATGAAAAATTTCATTAGTATTCAACCATCTTTCATAAATTAATCTGCATGCATAATTTATGATGTGGATTGTATTCATTGATTAGTTCAATTATTCTTTCTATGCATCCTTTGAAAGAATTCCAATTCCACTCATATTCCTCAATTCTTTTGGTCCATCACTGACTTATATATTGAAACTTATGTGTCTTTTACTACCTCTACTCCAAATGTGTTGGATCAATCATTTCCAATCATTGAATTGTAATCTTTTGTTGATTAGGATTCTTAAGCATTTTTTGGAAAATTTTTGTTGATTGTAGAATACTTCAAATACTATCTCAAAAAGGAATTTCACTTTAATATAAGAAGATTTTTCTCAACATTTCCCTGTACAAATCTAGATCTATATTGCTAGTTCTATGTCTAAGGGGAGGTATGCAAATTTTTGTCAAGACCCTCACTATAAAAATGATTACCCTTGAAATAGAGAGCTCTGAAACAATTGATAATAGTAAGGCCAAGCTCTAGGATAAAGAGGGATTCCCCTAGACCAGTAAAGATTGATCTTTGTAGGAAAGAAGCTAGAGGATGGATGGACTCTGGATGACTACAATATCCAGAAGGAATCCACTCTCCATCTTGTGCTCCATCGTAGGGGAGGTATGCAAATTTTTGTGAAAACCTTGACAGGCAAGACCATTACCTTGGAAGTCAAGAGTTTAGATACAATTGACAATGTCAATGCCAAGATAAAGGACAAGGATGGTATTCTTCCAAACCAATAGAGGCTGATCTTCATTGGCAAGCAACTAGAAGATGGGTGTACCTTGGCAGATTACAATATCTAAAAGGAGTCCACCCTTTATATTTTTCTTTGTTTTCATGGTGGGATGTAAACAACGGTTAGATTGTCATTTGGGATGAAACTTTTGATTAAGCTTGCAAAGAAGAATCTTTGATTTCATATTTTAGTATTTAGGCCTGTTTATGCAAGAGTTAGAATGGCTGATTCAACTATGATGTTTTGAAATAGTATATAATGGGATACTTTTTGCTAGATATTATATAATGCAGTACTCACTACTAGATTTTCTATCTTTGATTTTCAATTGATATGGAATTAGTGCATATCATTAATTATTTTTGTTTGATTTCCCTTAGCAGATTTGTTTGACGTGATTGTTTTATAATCCTAAAATGTTTTTTCTTGTCTTGTTTTATAATCTTGAAAGTACTTTCCATATAGATCTGCTCTTTACTTTTAACATTGTTCCTTAGTTGGTGCACATATTCAATCTACATCAATGTCAGTACTGCAGAATAGTTCCTATTTTTAAAAATATATAGTTTTGAGAGATATGGTAGATGTGAAATTATAACCAGGCTCTTATTAGAATTGTGTTGACCAATAGCAACCTTTATCAATCATAGAAAATTTTAATGCAAGGTTATGAGAGAAGGCACAACACATGAGAGTGAGACAACCATTTGAATCCCAAGCTATATAGAGTATAGCCTCACTTATGAGGCCTAAGGAATTTCAAGCTAACCATTATATTTCTACTTGTGTTTCATTCTGCTCCAAATTTGTTAGAGAATAATGAAACTAAATCCTAGTATGCACCTTTTTGATGGAATCAGTAAACGCGAAACTTGCATATGGATGCACATCTTAAGATGTTGAACAAGCTTATATATATATATTAATCAACAATTAAGATAAATGATAATTGTTGAGATTTTAAATTGATTTGAAACATCTGATGATATTTGGTATGTGCTTGTGCAAGCTAGATGGTGGGAAGGAGATACTTAATTAGGGCAAGCCTAAGAATAAATAGGCCCAAAATAATGCATAGAGAAACTATGCAGCTTTAGTTAGAGTCTAGACAACAATGTGCATGGAACCAATAATTTAAATTAGTTATTCTTAGTGGTCATTTTTGGAGTTTTATAAGCATTTGTAGAAATTTCAAGGTTTCCAAGAGGAAAAAATGTGTGTTTGAGGTGCCTCTTGAAGGTAATAAAATAAACTTTTTACTTCATCATTTTTAAAGTTGCCTACATTGCCTACATTGTTAGTCTATGCCTAAAAGAAAATTAAGTGTTGAACTAGACTTAGATGGGGTTAACCACTATCTAATGAATGCCACAAGAGCCATGGTTAAATGCCACAATCAATTTCATGTTAATTGGTGGTAGAAGTATCAATTTTCTCTTCCTCAATTACTTCCAAGTTTGTCTTAAATATTTTCTTGGTTTTCTTAGTTGGCACTAATGGTAGGAAAGCTTGCATTTGATAATGTTTATCAGCCAAACAAAGAACAATGTGATAATATTTGTAAAATATGGAGCTTTTGTTCTTATGTATGATGGCAGAGAGAGTAACACCAGTAAGGGTGGCATTAACCAAAATTAGGTTCTTTATTCTTGCCAACAACAATTATTTCCATTCATATCCAAATAAGTTAATGAAAGATGCTACAATGACTTAGATCCAAACCCAAGCTGTGTGGTCCATGCAATAGACTCTTGTCAATAACATAGGTAAACTAGAAGTTGTTTATTAAAATTCTCCAAAACTACAGATATATTTTTGTTTGAAACATCTTGCCTTTTTGTTATCATAGATGGTAAAGTACCCTCCATATAGATCTGCATATATATATATATATATATATATATATATATATATATATATTTACATATGCTGTAACAAAGAATTGAAGGTTTTGGTTTGAATTATTTCAAGAGATGTGTTTTATAATCCTGAAACTTTTTGTTTGTCCATTATTGTAGATCCTTAAGCAATCCACAAATAGAATTTCTTTGTTACTGTTAAAAGCATTTTTTGTGCTAGTGGTTAGTTATAATTCTTTATTCAGTTATTGATAGCTTGCTATCTACTAATTACCCTCAATACACAATTCTCTTGCAATCACAAACTTTCAATAAACAATAGCTTAGTAATCTTGAAACTTTGTCTTCCCATTGTTGTAGATGGTAATGTACTTTTCATATAGATCTTTTTACTGTTAGTAGTATTATTCAGTTGTTTCAAAGTTTCAGTCTACAATGATGCCATTACTTTAGAATTGTTCTTGTTTTTAAACTATAAACAAAAACAAGCTTAAATGCAATCTGCAATTCTATCTATAGTGTTTTAAGAAATATGCTAGACATGAAATTATAGCTAGATTTTAATTAGAACTATGTTGAATTCTATCAACTTTTCTCAATCATAAGAAATTTTAATGCAAGGCTATGAGAGAAGGGCACAACACTTAACAGTGAGGCACAATCTCCTAAAGCTACTGTAAATGTCTAAAACTTGAATAGAGTATAAGTCATCTCAAGGTTATGGATTTTAGAAAAATAAAAACCTTGTGGAGCTGTATAATTCACATCACAATGTTCAACTCCTATTTTTATGAATGCAAAAGGCATAGTAGAGTTCCTTAAGACAACAATTTTTCCTCCATGCAATGCTCCTCTATTCCTAGATGGGTTATCTTTGGGTTCTTCAATAGTCCCTCAAGGTAGGGTTTAAAAGGAATCTGGAATAGGCTACCCTTTGTTGTTATTTGCCTTCTATATGCAATAGGGTGCCCTAGTAGGGGTTCTCCCTACTTGTTACTGTAGATAGATGCCCTACTAGTCGTTCTCCCTACTTGCCACTATAGAAAGGTTCCCTATAGCTATTCTACATTAATGCAGATTTCTTCCTTTTATTCTTTTAAAAAGTCATTGACGTGCATTGGAAATTGGAATATTCACAGATGACATATTGATCTTATTACTTGCTATGTGTCAAATATTCTATATTCTTCCTCTACTATTTTCTCTTCTAATGTATTGTGTCTATGGGGCTGATTTACCGATGAAGGTATTATGTTTTGTGATGATTGAGAATGTACGACTATATGATTTCCTTGCTAGATGTAATATCATAGATATGAACATCTGATCAGATGCTTCTCTCAGATTGATGTTCTCTACTATGTCTACTCTAACAAATGTGTATCACTAATTATTGATATAACAAATACATCATTGTTTCTTTGAATGAGTCTTGATTGCTATTTAGTTTGGATTTTCTCTGTTCCTATTTGATGTTATTGCTAAGCATATATGTATTTATTTCTAGAGTCGTTGACAAATGATCAGAGATGTGTCAAGTCTGATGTGGCCTCCATCTTTTGAATCTTATTATTTTGACTCGCAGCAAAGATGTTCTTCATTTATTGTCATGCTTTGGTCAAATTGAATTTAAGGGTGGTTTAGAGGTAGTGGTGGAACTTGTTGATGAGCACCCCACCCCATCTCACCCCAAGTGTAAAGAAGACTATTATTGCCTATGACATCTTTTAGGGAACTGGAAAGGTAGTTTGTAGCTCTAATTAACAAATGGAGAAACTTTAGATGTAGGTTGTGGAAGGAGAATTCAAAATTTTTAGTCCATTCTAGAAGTTAGAGGTTAAGGCAACAAATGAAGGTCGAGCTGGTTATAGTTTTTTTTCATATGAGTTTCAATAAAAGATGTGTAACTTATTCAGTGTTTTTAATATATACAATAAAAATTGTGTTTTTAGTATGTTTGTGACATCTTAGTATCTTGGTAGTAGACAGTGACGCCATAGCCCATGAAGATAGTGGCCACTTTGAGATTGGGATCATTAAAGAAAAACACCTAATATGTATATATCTTATATTTCACATTTAACCACACCTTCCCTTCATTAATTATTATTTAAAATTGCCAATGTATGCTAATCGCTACCCTCTTTGTTCATAAGAGTTGTTATTCAAGATTGTCATTAACTGTTATTTAAGATTGTCACTAACCCTTTTTGTTCACAAGAGCTATTATTCAAATGATTAAATCCTGACTATAACAAGCCTGGATTAGATTAGTGAGAGCCTGATCCCAAATATGTGTCTATTGCTCTATCTTTAACATATCTCCATAACCATTATATTCCATATGATCTAAGAGAGAGTCCATGGGTAGGCATTTGTTGGGGGATTCACCCACTCTATTTTTTTTAAAACAACTTAGTTTGGTTGAAATTTTGATCATCTCCTCATGGATTTCCACCAAGACTTGGTTGAAATTTCTACCAATTCTTGAATGTTTTTGACCAAATATTGGTGGAAATTTTGACCAAATCCTAAAAGTTTTCTATCAAGAATTGGTCAAAATTTTGACCAATTCTTGAAAGTTTTCAACCAAGAACTAATCAAAATTTCAACTATTTCTTGACATTTTTTGACCAATATTTGGTCAAAATTTTGACCAAAAATGGCAGATTAGAGTTAGTAGGGACAAACAAAATTTGATGAATGCAATCATCAAAATTTCAACCAACCTGCTAGTTGGTCAAAATTTTGACAAGAAAAATTGCCACAAACTACTTGGTCAAAATTTTGACCAAATTTAGTCAAAAATTGAGTTAAAATTTACTAATCAATGGTTTAGGCCATTTCCCTATGAAATCAATGTGGATGAGGCATCAACAACCATCAAAACACTATTAGCAGAAGAAGTGGACAAAAGTACAACCTCATTTGGCAACTATGAGGAAGCTAAATCATGAATTACAATATATTTGAAGACAACTTCTGTGGTGAGAAAAAAGACTTGTGAAGAAGCTTAGAGAAAGATTTAGTGAAGAGGGAGAAGAGGAAGAAGATGAAGAAGAAGATGAGCAACTAGATCAAGCCCGTCTTGCACCAACACAAGGTCAAAGAGAGGACTAAGAAGAAGAGGAAGTGGAACATGATGAAGGTTTCGAGGAAGAAGAAGCCAATGAAGCACTTAAGCCTACAAAGGAGAAGAAGATAAAAGATAATGAGACAACAACAAAGAAACCTAAGAAGGTTATGAATCCTACACAAGAAAAGCCAGTAGTACCTATTACTAGGGCTAGCACAAGAGCTACTACAAAAAAGACACATGAAGCTGAAAAACCCAAAGGCAAAATAAATACTACTACCATAGAGAAGAGTTAGCAAGATCAACCAAAGAGGAGGAGGTATATAGCTCTAGATGAGTTAGATGAGGAGAAGACTAAATCAAATGACAATAGTCAATTCCAAGTGGTAATCCATAGTCCCTCTTCTAATTTAGATAACTTGTGTGATAATATTAAGAACAATGCAGATTTGTCAGGGTTCACACAAGTTGAGTTTGACAAACTTAGAAAGGTATAAATGAATAAGGTTGAGGAATCTATGTATAGGATGATGGCCATATTTAAGACCACCACTATTGAGCTTGCTAACTCTTTACCTAAAAGTCTATGTGGCAAAATTGAGCAAAGGTGACAATATAGTTTAAGTATTGAAAGGAATACCAGGGAGACTACTCTAGCCAAAGTAATGTTAGACTTGGATAAGTCATCTATGACTAAGGCCATTAAAAAATACAAGGGGAAATTTTCTCTCAAATATATAGCCTTTAACATTTTATAGAATAATTTGAGGAGATTGTCAAGTAGAGAACCTAGATATAGACAGTTATCTATGGACTGACAATAGAAAAGGTAATTGAGCAAGAACCTAAGGAGGTAGGTGAGAAGAAAGATGAACAAGAAGTAGTAGAGATTAACAAGGATGGATTTTTCAAGGATGGACATGAGGGAGGCATTGAAAAAGAAGTAAATATAGAGGCTACACTTGAAGAAGAGCAATAGCAAGATCAAAATGTACCCAAGGTACATATGCCAAGTGCTAGTCCCCCTCATGTGGAAAAAGGAAGTCAACAAGAAATTATCAAGAGAAAGGATGTTTCTGATAGCATAGTGTAGAAAATCAATCCTTTAAAAGAGGATAATTTGAAGAGGATACTAAAATATTTACATTTACCTGCTAAATTATGCACTAATCCTATATTAGTTAGCATAGATGAGATTGATAAAGCATTAGTAGGGGAAAAATAGAACACTGACACATCTAGTGTACCCCTTTCATCTACAGAGACAAGAGGTCTAGATGCACAATAGGGTCTAACCAGTGAAACTCATGTTTTATTGCCCATTGTAGCATATCAAAGAAAGGACACAGTAACATCACATATCAACACATTGGTGCCAAATGCTTCAGTACAAGAAGTATTGATAGTTGAGAAGGATGGGACACAAGTCCATATCAGTTAGGAAGGAAGTCCCACACCTATCACATAGGCACAGTGTGAAGAAGAAAAAATAGTGAAGGAGAAGGATATGAATGAAGAGTAAGTTTTGACTATGAAACCAGAGGAACAGATGGAAATTCAGACATTGGTTACTTTACCAATCTCTATATCTCCTATTCCTAGTCAAACTCTTCATAGGCTGAGTGTAAATGCTACACCATTTTAGTCACCAAGGCCTAGTCCTGATACATCTAAGTTTGGAAAAGTTACATCTTATGGAGATGTCAACTTAGATGAGGTTATTGAATTTCCAAAGTTTGATCTAACAAAAATCAACATAGAAGAGATGAGCATATTGCAAGAAGCTCTAGCAAGGAAGAAGAATCAAGAGTTACTTAGAATGGAGCACAAACAAAGACAAGTGCTAGATATGACATCAAAGACATATTTCTTGATACATTTAGTCTCCCAACACCTAATGAAGAAAAACCTATTATTGAGCAACTGGGTGAATTTAGTGGATAAGATCGGTGATGTAGACCTAGACACAAATACTAAACTTTTAGAATGGTTTGAGAAGAGATTTCTAACATTGTACTAAGACATGTTGACTTAGTGACCAAGATGGATGATGTGAAAAAGGTGTTCAAGAATATATTTTCTCTATACACAAAGTTTTGTTATGTGAATTTGTTCACACAATAAGCATGGAGGGCTATTGACCGACTACAAGGAGATTTAAAGATAACATGTAATATTCTTCATTTGTCTCCTGGTCATAGTCATACTCATTTTCAAAGGTTATTATATACTCAAGATCAGCTAGCTACATTACATGCACAAGATGCAAATACTAGGGCTACCTTGATAAATATTCAAGCCATGTTGACCCCACACATGGAGCTATTAGACAAGGACTAGCCTTTGCAAAAACATTGATGAAGAAAGATCCTCATCTTTCTAATCATAAAGGCCTAGTAGACCTTGTTGCCAAGCTAGATGTTCAAATTTAATCTCTAGAGGTAGCGTGCAACAATTGGAATCCAACACATAAGATTATACTGGACGTCCATAAAATTTTTTTTCAACAAATACTCTCTTTGTGTCCCACGTCATTTTGCAAAATTTTGATTTTTTTAAATTTTGTATATGAGGTGAGTAAATATTATAGATTATCTGAGTTATGCTCAAGTTAAGCATATATATGCATGAAATATATATATTTTTAACCACTCATGTCAAAGGGGGATATTTTTAATCTCAGATTGGTTTTGACATATGAGTGACTACACACTTAGTCATATTCAAAAAGTGCATGATGAGTAAGTAGTGTATGTTAAGCATAAGTTTTCAGATAGTGTAATATGAATGAAATATGTAGTATGTGATGAGCACCAATATGTGTTGAGAAAGTTAATATATTCCAAGTGATTTAGATGTTGAGTGAACAATGGATGCTAAGTCATTCAAAGGACAAGTTACAACATTGAAGATATAGTAGATGCCGAGCATCAGAGGCTTCAAGTGTTGAGTAAATAGTTTTGGACATAGTTGTTTGTAATGGCACAAAATTCTATGTAAACCATTTCTGGGATGACTTAAGGATTTTTTTGTGATTCTAGATGATAAAAACAAATCTATATTGAGAATCCCTATGAAGTACATGCAACCAAATAGATTGAGGGATGTTCTAAGTAGCAAAATGGGTGAATCAAAATCATCGATTCTGACCTAACCCTTAGTCACCTAGGTATTCTTAAGGAGGAAAAAACCCTAAAGAGTTTAAGGAGTGAAGAGAGAAGTTTTCATGTGAAAATAGAGAATTCATGGTGGCTAAGGAGTTGTGATTGAGATATGAATTGCAGAATCAATTAGATAGAAAAGAGGAAAGCAGAGAAGATAGAAGTGATATATCTGATTAGAGAGGATCAAGTATACATTAGGAAAGATGTAATTTGATATCTGGTAGAGAGGTGCTAACCAAAGGATCAAGGCTACAAAATTCTAATAGGTGAATTAGTAAAATCTCTTAAATGAGTAGTCCCAACAGGCTTTTGTAAATCCTTTCACAGGTGCTTACTTCATTGTAAGTTGAATTCCTTTATCCATGCAAACTTATAATAGGGTTTTGAAATCCTTTAATAAAGTAAGATCTAATAATCTTTGTAAGCCTTTAACGGGGTAGACCTTTCACAGGGTAGATTATAGTTTATGATCAAACATTGTAACCTTTATTGGATACACTTTACAACTGCAATAGTGAAGATTTGTGTGTGTCATCCCCACCCTAGTTTTAGCTTCTCATTGGAGGGTTTCTAGGTAACAAAATATCTTGTGTCATATGTATTGAATATTATTTATTTTCATGCTATGGCTGAATATGCTTAGTTTGGTATTTCAGTTTCTCATAGTTTAATTTCCCTTTATTTCCAACACCTTCTCTAATTTTATATTTTTATGAACATTATTCAAATCCTCATAATCAAGTAAGGTGTATCTCTTTCTAACTATGCCCTCTCTAATTTTCCCATCCTCTTCAACAAGTCTTAACTTTATTTCCTATAATTTTCCAAAAAGATGATATGGAATACTTCCCTTGAGTTTAACTATATTTCTCTTAAACTTAAAAAAAATTTCACAATTGCATTTTCTAGAACTGTCTCTAGTGTCCCTCTCTATATCTCAAATAGAATTTTTCTAACTTATCCAAGTTACCTTCAAGTTCAATCCTCTTTGTTATTTTCCTTAAATTTGGTTTCCACTTATTCTTTTCTATTGCTAGGTCCAAATGTGGTTTCTCAGTCATTGTTTCTTCAACCTCTTCTTCTTGTTCGTTCACTTCATTTTGATCCTTCTTGCCTTTCCTTCTAAGTATCAACTTTGGTTTCTTAAGTTTGATCCATGTGCCTTATCATCCTATCTTGCCTATTTATTTGAATTTTCCTATTTCATAACTATTGGGGAAGATCTTGTCAATATTTTTGGTGCCACATTAGCTAGAATAACCTATTCATTAGTAATCACAATGTCATCTTCATCTTTCTCTTCTTTTATAGTTGCTACTACTTGTGAGCTAGTTCTTTGTTGTTTACTGCTAGAGGATTCAAGTTTAGTCTGAAATTACATTTCACTAGCCATCTCCTTATATTCCTACCATTCATACTTGCTCATACCTTGTTCATTTTCTATCTCCTCAACCATTTTTCAGAATTTTCCTTTCCTAGTTCCACTATATATTTATTTCCTAACTTTTCTTGACTTTTCTTTGTATGTTCCCTATCTAGGACATGTAGTGTCTCTCTTTGATTCCAAAAATATTTTATCATATCCTTATAGGATATTTTCTATAACCTCATAGTACATATGGTGGATAAATATTTGTCTAGGTTTAACTACTTCCATGTAGGCATAGTCAGTCTCAACCATAATGCATATTAATTCTTCATACTTTTCTATTGTTGATCTAGGCATCCTAACCCTTTATTTAATTTCCATCTAGGAACCATTAATAGTATAAAATATATTTGCATTGATCATAGATTTTAGTTACCTATTATAGTACTCTCTAATCAAGTCCATTGTGCATCTTCTAGTACTCCATTTACTATTTGGCATATTAGAAAATCTATGTAGAAGATGAAAGAATAGATACACAACTAATCACCCAAATTTGAATAGTGTGTACTTATGTTACTTAATCCTTTTGAATTTTTTGAGTAACTATTGTCTTGATATATCATAGACATTAATCTTTTCTCTATCTATAACCATCTTGTAGGCAACATTTATTAATCCAAGTGGAATTGAGTTATGTATTGAACTATAATTCATCTTATAAATCAAGAATATTTTTAATAATATCACACCAGTTTGTTTAATGTTTGATATTCTCATTCCTCTTTCTTCCTATTTATCACTAGTTTTCTTCTCCACCTCTTTCTTTATAAAATTTTCAGCTATACGTACAATTCCAATGTTTCTTAGTCCAATTACTTTGTGAATTAGTTCATTTTTGATAATAATTGGTTGGTCTCCCACACACATCATGTTATCATGAATTCTCCTTAACACTATCCCAATCCATTCAAGTTCATTTAATTCCTCATAAAATATTATAAATCTATTGGGTAGTTGTAAGAACATGGTGTGCCAACTATACCCTTAAGTGGAAATGTAAAACCAACAAATCAGATTTATGTCAACTTGATGGGTAATTTTGAACTAGTTATGAAGTTTTTTTTTTCTTTTAAAAAGAATATAATCTATAGGAAATTGGACATAGTTTCTAAACTACTAGGTTTTATTTAAAAATAATTTTGATCAGTCAAAAATTCATATTTTAATGCAGTAAACAAAACTTTTAGGATAAAAATAAGAAGTTGGTGTATGTCTGACCACCATAGTCACAATAAAATTACACACACACACAGACACACAGACACACACACACACACACACACACACACACACACACACACACACACGGTCTTATTCAAAAATAATTTTGATCAGTCATAAATTCTTATTTTAATGCAGTAAACAAAAATTTCAGGATAAAAATAAGAAGTTGGTGTATGTCTAACCACCATAGTCACAATAAAATTATATATATATATATATATATATATATATATATATATATATATATATATATCTATATATATTCTAGATATAAAAAGTAGACTCATGCCTGGATGTGACACATATTTTTAGGTATTTTTATTCTAATAAAATAATTAATTATGATTTTTTTGCTACAATATTTTTAGAAAAATGTTCTCGTGGCTGATCACATTAATTAATTAATTTTTTTATCAAATTTAATTTATTTTTTATTGTAGTAGATGAAGCATAGGATGTGATTCGTCATTCGTATTTCAAAAATGTTTTATAGCTTGAAAGCTATAGCTATTTTTCAATCAGTATCTCAATCAACAATTTATAGCTAACTCCATTAGAAAATAAGTAACTGAATTCATAATCTGATAGAAACTATATTGATGCAAAGATGAGAACATTATTAAGAAACCCTTTTCATTTCATCTAATATTGGTGAAAACAATTTTTTCAACTACATGCTAGAAGTTGAAAACTTAGTGAAAAAGGGTAAAAACATGTTTTTCGGGATATTTTTTAGCATTCAACATGTAGGCTTGTTATACAAAGCACCACCAAGCCTAAATTAGGTATCTAATATATCAAATACCCTATTTTTCTAATAAAACAAAACTAATTTAAATTTTAAGAACATAACTTAATTTTTTTAAATAATATTACTTATGACCTCTTTGGAGAACCCTTAATATTATTTCCTATAGGGTCTTAGGACCCTTAAACACACATAATGGTTTAAAAAGATAAAAAAGGGTTACAAGGTACCCTATGTTCCCTTTTGACCCATTCAAACATATTATCTATGTTTTTAGGGACCCTAGGCTAGAAATGGTCAAAAGGGATCAAAGAACACATTATCTACATTTTTAGGGGTCTTATAATTCTTAAGAATACATAATGTGATTGAATGGGTCAAAAGGAATCATAGGTTATCATATCACCAACTTGAACATATTATCCATATCGTTAGGGGTCCTAAGACCTCAATGAACACATAATATTTGAATAGGTAAAAAAAGGTCATAGTGTACCCTATAACCCCTTATGACCCATTCAAGAAGATTATTTATGTTGTTAGGGGTCCTACAACCCCTAAGTACACATAATGTGATCAAATAGGTCAAAATGGGTCATTTGGTACACTATGACCCCTTTTTACCCACTGTAGGACATTATCTATGTACTTAAAGGTCCAAAGGAGTTACATGGTATCCTTGACCCCTTTTGAACCAATCAAACATATGAGATATATCCATAGGGGTTCTAAGACCCCTAGGGACATATGTTGTCATCGATTGATCTAAAAGGGGTCATAGATTATCCAACGCCCATTTCAACCCATTCAAACATATGAGATGTGTCACCAGAGGTACTAGGACCTGTAGGGACACATTTTTTGTCAAATGGGGTGAAAAGGATCATAGATTACCCTATGACCCATTTTGACCCATTCAAATATATGAGATGTGTTTATAGGGGTCATAGGACCCCTAAGGACATATGTTTTCGTGGAATGGGTTGAAAGGGATCATAGGTTTCTTTATGAACCCTTTTAACTTAGTCAAACATATGAGGTATATTCTTAGGGATCCTAGGACACCTAGGGACATATGTTGTCATTAAATGGGGTGAAAAGGATTATAGGTTTCCTTATGAATTTTTTGGATCCATTAGAAGATGTTATATGTCCCAACCCTTATGGACATAAATTATCAATGAATGGGTTGAAAGGGGTCATATATTTCCCTATGACCCTTTTGAACCCTTTTGAGCATGTGTGATATGTCCTTAGGAGTCTGAGGACCCTTGGACACATATGTTATCATGAAATGTGTTGAAGGGATCATAGGTTATTCTATGACCCCTTTTAACCCACACGAACAAATGAAATATGTCACTACGAGTCCTAAGACCCCTAGGCACATATGTTGTTATGAAATGTGCTAAAAGAGGTCATAGGATTCTGAATCATGTGAACAAATAAAATATGTCCCTAGGGGTCCTAGGACTCCTAGAGACATATGTTGTCATGAAATTTGTCGAAAGGGGTAAAATGTTATCCTATGACCATTTCCAACCCATATGAACAAATGAATTATGTCCCTAGGGGTCCTAAGACCCTTAGAGAGATATATTCTCATGAAATACATCAAAATGGTTCATAGGTTATCTTATGACCCCTTTCGACCTATATGAATAAACCAAATATGTAAAAAAGGGTCATACGTTATCCTAGACCCCTTTTGACCCATATGAACAAATGAAATATGTCCCTAGTAGTCCAAGAACCTATAAGCACATATGTTGTCATGAAATGTGTCAAAAGGTGTAATGGTTTATTCTATGACCCCTTTCGATCCATGTAAACAAATAAAATTATTTATTTTATGATACTTACATCATACTTACCAGAGGCACATGCGTTGTGATGAAATGTGTTGAAAGGGGTTATAGATTATTCTATGACCCCTTTGGAGAAATAAAAACAAATGAAATATGTCCCTACGGGTCCTACTTAAGAACATATGTTGTCATGAAATGTGAAGAAAGAGATCATAGTTTATCTTATGACCCCTTTTGAGCCACATGAACAAATGAAACATGTCCCTAGGGATCCTAGAATCTTTAGGGACATATCTTGTCTTGAAATATGTTGAAATGGGTCATAGGTTATCTTATGAACTCTTTCAACCCATATGAAAAAATTAAATATGTCCCTAGGGGTCCTAGGACCCCTAGGTACATATGTTATCATGAAATGTGTTGAAAGCAATCATAAATTATCTTATGACCCCTATTGAACCATATTGACATACAAAATATGTCCTTAGGGTTCCTAGGATCCCTATGAACATATGTTGTCATGAAATATGTTGAAAGGGGTCATAGATTATCCTATGAACCCTTTCGACTCATATGAACAAATAAAATATGTCCCTAGGGGTCCTAGACCCATAGGGATATATTTTATCATGAAATATGTTGAAAGTGGTCATAGGTTATCCTATGACCCCTTTTGACCCATATGAACAAATGAAATGTGTCCCTTGGGGTATTAGATCCCTAGAGATATATGTTATCATGAAATGTGTCAAAAGGGGTCAATGGTTATCCTATGACCTCTTTCAACCCATATGCATAAATGAAATGTGGACATATTTTTTCATGAAATGTGTTGAAATGGGCCATAGGTTATCATATGACCCCTTTTAACCCCATACAAATAAACGTAATATGTCCCTAGGGGTCTTAGAACCCCTAGGGACATATATTGTCATGAAATGTGTTGAAAGGGGTCATAAGTTATCCTATGACCCCTTTCAACCCATATTAAAAAATGACATATGTTCCTAGGGGTCTTAGGACTCTTGTTGACATATGTTGTCATGAAATTTGTCAAAAGGGGTCATAGGTTATCTTAAGACCCCTTTCGATTCATATGAACAAATCAATTATGTCTTTAGGGGTCATAGCACCCCTAAAGACCTATGTTGTCATGAAATATGTTGAAAGAGGTCATAAGTTATCCTATGAACCCTTTTGACCCATGTGAACAAATTAAACATTTCATTAGGGGTCCTAGGACCCCTAAGGACATATGTTGTCATGAAATGTGTCAAAAAGGGTCGTAGGTTATCTTGTGACCCTGTTCATTCCATATAAACAAATAAAATATGTCCCTAAAGGTTCTAGGGCCCTTAAGGATATATTTTCCTATGACTCATTTGGATCCATATAAATAAATGAAATATATCCCTAGGGGTCCTAAGTCCTATAGGGATATATGTTGTCATGAAATGTGTCGAAAGGGGTCATAGGTTATTGTATGACCCCTTTCAACTCATATTGACAAAAAAAAATATTTTCTTAGGGATCTTAGGTCCCCTAGGCACACATGTTGTTGTGAAATATGTCAAAATGGGTCATAGGGTACTCTATGACCCCTTTTGATCCATTTAAATACATGAGATATGTCCTTAGGGGTCCTATGATCCCTAGGGTCATATGCTATCATTGAATGGACCAAAAAGGGTCATGGGTTACCTTTGGACCAATTTTGATGCTTTCAAACATAATAAATATGTTCCTATAGGTCATAGGGTCCCTAGGGACATATGTTATCATCCAATGTATTGAAAGGGGTCATGGATTGCCCTATGACCCCTTTTGACACTTTTGAACATGTGAGATATGTCCCTATGGGTCTTATGACCCCTAGGGACATATGTTGTCATTGAATATGTCAAAAGGGGTCATATATTTCCTTATTATGCCTTTAATTCATTTTTTAACATGTGAGATATGTTCCTAGGGGTTCTATGATCACTACAAACATATATTATCATCAAATGGGTTGAAAGGGGTCATAAGTTTACCTATGATCCATTTTGATGCATTTAGTCACATTATATATGTTCATGGGGTCCTAGGAATTTTAGGAACATATCTTATCACAAAATGGGTTGAAATGGGTCATTGGATAGCCTATGACCCCTTTTGACCTATTAGTAAGCATATTTTTCTTCGCACAATAAACCACCAAAAAAACCCTTATTTTCCCAAAAATGAAGACATAAAAAGATACCAACAATTGGGTCTTTTTTCCATTGAATTATGTAAGTGCCCCCTAAATTTTATAGGGTACGACTCTTCGATTGGATATAAAATGAATAAGATTTAAGAAATGCTTTTAACCTTAAAGTAAAGGCTACCCTCACTATTCTTGGATAGGGGGCAAATAACCATTACCTACTTCACATATACACCTCATAGCCAAGGTAAAGACATACAATCCTTTACTCTGTTATGAGTTAAGAGTAAGTTAAGAGAACAAAAGAGACCAAAAATACATAATAATGATACACTTTTAGCTCTTGAACAAAATTGATGCATAAGAAAATAAAGTGTAAGGAAACTTGCAAAGAAGAATATAACTGTTTCCACATAACTCATAATAGATCTGAAATAAATATGCAATTGAAATCCACATGCAAGAGAATATAAAACATACCCACAAAAATTGTAACACAAGATATACCTTGGGAAATCCTCATTGAGGCAAAAAATCAGCCTCCAAAAGCATCCATCATAATGTATTATTCAATAGAAAACACCATTGCAATACAACCATGGAAGCCTTCAAAGCCATAGCCATTGCCAAGCAATCCATGTGAACAAATATGAATCTACACATCCCATGCCATGCTTCCAAGCTTCACAAACACTCCCTTAGCTAACCTATCAAGCCTTGTCCTACTCGACTCTTTTCCTTTTTTTCTTCTCTCTTCTCACCCAACAACTACTCTTGTGGCTGCTTACATAGTAGCAAGTCCCACAAAACCACCAAGTGTTATTACATAAACCATGTGCTAAAACCATGTGATACCTAACCCATTGACCTCACATTTAATATTAAAAATTTAATTCCTTTCTCCAATATTAAATAATTACATGAAATACTATCACAATGTTACAATACAACTCATTAAGTATATCCCATAGGAATATCTACATGTTGTATGTCCATCTAGGTGCAACTTTACATAATAAAATAAAATAACACAATATAACAATATCATGCAATGTGTGCAACACTGATTATCTCAATAATCTCCCACTTGTATACATTGCATAGGGTCAATTTGTAGCCACATAAATGAACAAGGAAACAATCCCCCTAGCACATTTACCATTATGGATCAAAGTACATGAAGTTCTCTATTCTGGTACCTACAACAAAATTAAGGTATCTAACATCTCAAATATGAATGATCTCACCTCCAATTATGCCACTACCATTAGACATACTTAGAAGCCATCCAACCTATTGAATTAGAAGATCATAAAATCTTATACCAACTAAAATTCCAAGCAAAAAACCTAATCTAAAGGTAAATCACATATATCCATAGTTGTCAAAATATCCATAGCTAAAATAACACCCACAAAAAGTGCCAAACACATCCAACTATCCATACCCCAGAAGGTATACCAAGTGAATCTCACATCATCAATATATCTAATCTATAACCTACAATCACAAGCCTTAAGAGTAATACCTATCACATATGTACCAAGAAGCTCCCACAGTAAAAGATATTTTCAAATTTATAACTAATCCACTCACACCATCTCAAATAAATGAATCCATGTAGACTCAAGGACATCCACAATACATAAACTGATAACCTGCAAGAACAACTCTCATAACAAGTCTCCAACAATATCCCAAACTCTCCATGACCAATAGAGGAAATAGATAAAGGAATAACCATGCCATCTCTCACATGACATCCATGAGCACAAACCAATAATCACAATAACCTATCTCAAATACAATGTAAGAAAAATTGAATATCTAGGAAGATAACCAAGACCAAAGAGAATTTATGCAAATCATAACTTATATCATGTCCTACTAAATATACGTCAAGATGTAAATTGTACAACTAAGATGTCCTCCATAAAACCCTAATGAAAAGCCTCAACAACATCCAAACCATACTATATAGCTAATCATAGATGTAAGCCTCTCACAAGAAGATTAAACTCATAAACCATTCCTAATCCAATGAATATGCCCAATATAAAACCATCTCCTAAACTTAGTATAACAACATATGTAAATGGAGATAACCAATGCTAAACCATCTCTCAAATGAAGCCTCTAGAATTAACTCATGTGCCATAGCTCAAGATCCATATCCATGAAAGACAAGCATAAATATAATGCACCTAAGAAAAACAATGGGCTATACCTCTCAAGTAGAAAATCTACTAAGTAGACCAAGAGTGGGGAATGAGAATGTTCATCAAGATATCCAAGCAAACAACTTAGACTCATCTACAAAAAATCTCCTCTCAATTCCATATCAGGTGAATGCCCCTTAGACTTTCTGTTGAATCCAAATAACTATCCCAAAAAATACTTCTCTAATCCAAGAGAAATCAATGTCACCACTATCTCTAAGTATCTATGAGCACTTGTAACCAATCAATCCATGCCAATTCTGTTATCTTAAAGAATAAATTTGACAACTGAGTGTCAATACACTTAACCAAGATCAAGAGTAAGTGCTGAGTAAGATAAGGTTCCAAGTGATAACAAGTGCCGAGTGTAATAGGTGCCGATTGATAACAAGTGCCGAGTGCAACAGGTGCCGAGTGTTAACAAGTGCCGAGTGCAATAGGTGCCGAGTGTTAACAAGTGCCAAGTATAACAGGTGCTGAGTGTTAACAAGTGCTGAGTACAACATGTACTGAGTAATATAGTTTTGTTCAGGTGCCGAGCTATCCAGGAAATAGCATGTTCCAAGTATTAGAAATACTTCAGGAGCCAAGTAACTCAGTAGATCAGCATAAAATTTTGAAATTGCACAAACTATGATGCAAATAGTTTTTGTAGCCGACAGAAGGTAAAATTCGAGGGATTTAATGATATAATCGAATCTTTTATTTTTTCGAGCAATTCACATGCAGCCAATAAGATAATGGCATGCAACCAATCAGTAAAAAACAAGTATTGAGTGAGAAATTGAGAATCAATATGGATTGTAGATCCAAATCAAACCCTAAGTCTTTGAAGTCTTTATAAGGAAGATGAAATTTCATTGTAAATATACATATGGAAGGACATACAAGGGTGCATAAGAAAATTTGTTTTCAGAAGCAAGGGTTATCAGATCACAAAGGATCAAGATTAGGAGAAGGCGAAAAAGGAGCCTGCATTTAGCAATCAAGGATTGTAATCTATCAGGTTTATTGTATCTAATACTCTCTAGAAATTGTATTAGAATGAAAATCCTATGGTGATAGGTTAGCTTTACAACTATTTTGTAAGATCCTTTTGATTAGGTGATTAAAATCCTTTAACTGGGTGACACTTCATGTCAAGTGTTTGTAAATCCTCTAACTAGGTCACTATTAATACAGTGTAAAGCTTTTAACAGGGCAAACCATTAGAAGTGGTTGAACAATATTGCTGCAGTAAATATTTGTGGGTATCATCCCCACCCCAGTTTAACCTTCTTATTCCTGGAGGGTTTCTGGGTTACCAAATTCCAGTGTTATGAGTGACTGATGCATGAGTTTTGTTAAATGTTTATTTGATGTATTTACATGCATGAAATTTACTTTAAGTTAGAAGTTTTATTGACTAAAGTGTGATACTTATGATTCACCCCCCCCCCCCCCCCCCCCCCTCTCATAAGTACTCTTTCCATATTTGAATATTCCAACGATTGGTATCAGAGTAAGCTAGGTTCTCACAAGGAAAAGCCTAACAGCTTGGAGGAAAAGATCTAAAGATGGAAGCTTTCAAACTTGGAAAGATCATTGAAAATCAGGTGATAGATGTGCAACTTGCTCTGCATAGCTTGGAGAAATTCAAAAACAAATTGAGAAACTCATTAAAAAAAGGAAGGATCTAGCCATAGCTGAAAATAATATACACTACAAGGAGATTGATACCACCAACATATTTTTCAGTGGAGACACTAAAGAGTTTGATGCAGCAATAGCAGAACTGATGGAGAAAAATAAAATTCAAGCAGATGAGATAAGATCTCTCAGGATGGAACATGAATCATAGGCTATAATGATATGTGAAATTACTAAACAAAAGAAAAGAGCAGTTGATGATAAGGTCATGATGGAAAATGACAAGAGGAATCTTGCAAACAAACTTGAAGAAAAATGTACTGAATTGACAAGGATCTCAAACATGCAGATGGATACACTTGCTCAAATGATGAATCTTCATCATGAACTCAATATGAAAGATATTGAGATCTCTACTTTGAAGATGCAGAAGGAACAAATGCAGAATGAATTGAATAGAGAAAGAGAGGTGGCAAAAAATTTCAACAAATCAAGTGAAGCCATCAAATATTTTGAGCAAATACTGAAATCTCCAAGACCAACCCATGATACAACAGGGCTTGGATATAATAGCACTGAAGTTGGAGAATCATCAAAGAGTGCAGAACAAAGAAGTGAAAAAGGTAAAGATGTTAAACCTACATGTCATTTCTGTGGAAAGAAAGGACATACATCCAATGTCTGTAGAAGCAAGAATGCCCATCAACATGACAAACCCAAAAGCATAAATCATTGTCATAAATGCAAGAAGCAAGGTCATCAAGCATATGAATGCAGAATCCAAACTATCAAGACATCAAGATTTGATGGACATTGTTATAATTGCAAAAAGTATGGACATAGAGCTTTTGAATGTAGATCAAATTCTATGTGGACAGTAAATCAACCAACAAAGCCATCAAACCATGAATTTTGGGATTACAACACCAGGTATAGCTGTCACTATTGTCAAGAATATGGACATATCCCACAAAACTACATAAGAACACATTTTAGAGGGAACTACAAAAGATGGTTGAGTCAAACTACATGTTTCAGTTGCTTAAAAACTGGTCATGTCAGCAGGAATTGCCCAACAAGGTCAAAGGCATCAAGTTCTAAGTTCAGCAATGGAAAGGCAAAGATAGATGTTGGACATATCAGAAGTGAAATGAACAAGACATGGCGGAAGAAAGATGAGTCTAGCACATCAAGTACAAAGATCACTTCACCTAATAGGTCAAGTGATCACACTTCATCAAATTAAGTAAAGAATGAGTGTGTGGGATTGATAAACCTAGTTACATCATAAATCAGTCTCAAGAAATATAAGAACTGCAAAAATGAAATTAGCATAAACAGAGACGCTAAGTCAAAATTGAGAATTTTTGTGAAAATCTGACAAAGTTTCCTTCAGGAGTCGAGTTGCTAATAATGATCGAGTTGATAGTTGATGTCGAGCTATGAAATATCAATAGGAGCTGAGTAAAGTAAAACACAATGGGAGCCGAGTCATGACAAAACTTTTCAAGTGCCAAGTAGACAGTTAGCAACGTACTAAGCATTTATTACTCTATTTTGAAGGGTACATAAATTCAATTTTTGATCATTTTCCCACCATTCAAATGAGAAGCAAAGCCAAAAAAAAAGAGATCAGAGAAGATCAAGATCAGCCCAGAAGCCATTCGTGAAGATTTCAACAGCGATTCAAGACAAGTTTCATCGATTTAAGGTATTTTACTTAAGTGCTGAGCTACGTAGGACTTATAAACTTGTTTAAATCATAAACCCTAGTTTGGCAAACAATGACATCTGGGTCAAGAACCACTAAGGGTATAGAGAGTCATGAAGTTCAGTTGGTCAGCAACGAAGTTAAACTACCTGCATTTAAGCCCATTCCAGAAGTAGCATACAAGAATGATCCTGCAGGTGCATTATCAGTTATTCCAGATAAAGTTGTTATGGTCCAAGATGTTCGCAGATGTTATAATTGCAAAATTGGTTCCAAAGGAGACTTAGAAATTCATAATGCATATGATAAACTATGTGAAAATAAAGTACTAAAAAATGAGTTTTCAATAATTGAAAGAAAAGGATTGACCAAAACCCTAGCATTTCTGACTGTTTTCAAAACTGAATGGGTACGGATAGTTTTGAGCCGAATACATGATGGAGCTTTTTGGTTAGAGTCAGGACCAGTAAAATTCACCAAGAAAACTGTTCATAGGGTTACTGGTATTCCAACCCTAGATCGACCAAAGACCCTGCGAAGTGACAAAAGGGAAGTAATAGAGAAAAATACAGGTGCCAAATGGAACAATAGAGGAATGACTATCGACACAGTCACATATCCCCTACTAGATTTTGCTATGAGAATCATTTTGCATAAATTTTATCAATCAAGCAGGTTAAATAGTGTACCTTGTATAGTAGTTGATGTTGCATACAAGATAATCAAAAGGGATCACACTTATGATTTGGAAGAACTCATGTTTCAATAGATTAATGAAAATTTGGGAGCTATAAGGAAGAGCAAGGGAGCTCAATGCAAATTTGGATCAGTTTTGATGTGTATGTTTTTCTATCTGATGAAAGAATTTCCTTCTATGGGTAAGGTAAGATGGAATCCAGATAAAACAATTGTTGAACAAATTAATGGATACATTGAACAGATGGGTGAAAATTTTGATGCCCAAATGACTGGTTATTTTGAGGATTTCAAAAAGTCCATGAAACAAAGAATGAGAATTCCAGTCTCATTGATTGAGAAATATGAAAAAGATATTTGTTTTCTTGTAGATATAGATTATACCTACATATAAGCAGTTATACCTAGAGTAAGATGGCTTAGGCCACTAGGTTATGAACTTGATGTTGATCAAGCCTCTGCAGCAATAATAGCTCTACTTGCAGAAGAAGCTGATAAAAATGCAAATTTTTTTGGAACTTATGATGTTGTCAAATCAAAGGTAATAACAGATTTGAAGACTGCTTCAAAAGTAAAGAAGAAAGAGAAAATGGCAAGACAAATCAAAAGAAAATTTGGCATGGAAGAAGAAGAAGGAATAGCAGAAGAAGAGGGAGAAGACATTGAAGGAGAAGGAGATAAAATTCAAGGTCAGACTCAAGGGTCAGGAGAAGACAAAAAGGAAAGTGCTGAGGTAGAAGAAGCCAAGGAAGCATCAGTTAAGAAAAAGACCACAACTCCTTCTGCTCCTAAATCCAAGGGGAGAAAAGTAGCTGCCTCTGCATCAAAGAGACCTACCACAAGGGCTGCAACACAAAAAGCCCAAGAGGAGGCAAAAGGAAAGAAGAAAGAATCAAAGAAGACTACTGCTGAGTCAAAGAAAAGGAAATTTATTCCCCAACCTGAAATAGATGAGGAGAAAATAGAGTCAGAGGATAATAGTCAATTTCAAGTGGTAAGACACAAACCCCAGACTGCTGTTGATAAATTATGTTCAAAAATTAGAAATAATGATTTAAAAGGTCTAAAGAACCCAAATTTTTCTAAGCTCACCAAAGAAGAGCAAAATAAATTAGAGGAATCTGTGTATGCTATGATGGCTGAGTATAAGCACACACCTCTAGAATTAGATGAATCTATGCCAAGAGAATTGTATAAAATTGTAGAGGATAAATGGAATTTTTGTTTACAACTGGAAAAAGAAATAAGGGAGTCAAAATTAGCTAGATTGTTGCTTGATTTGACTAAAGATCAAATAATAAATGCAGTAAAAAGGCATAATAACAGATTCACTCCCAAGTATAGAGCATTCAACATATTGCAGAATAAAATTGAAGAGGTAGTTACTAAATCCACAAGATTGTGGAAAATAGTTTACAAGAAAATAGAAGATGTATATAATGAAGAATATAAGGTAGAGGCAAGTGCCAAGACAAAGGAAAGGAAGGTGTCAGAAACCAAAGAAAAAGAGAAGAAACTAGTGGAGGAGAGTAAAGAAGAAAAGGAAGAAGAGACACATAATGAGGAGAAAGAGGAAGAGAAAGATATAGCTGAGCCACAAGATCAAAGTATGCAAGACATACAGGTATCTCCTCCTAGTCCTCCTCATGCCACCATCACACCTGCAGATATCATAAAAATAAAGGATGTTACAGACACTTCAAATCTAAACATATATCCATTAATTGCAGAGGATTTGGAAATCCTTGACCAATTGTCACTAGTAACAAAATTAAGTTCAAATCCTGTATTGGTCAGTGTTGATGAATTACAGAATCCAGAAGTTAAAATAGAGATAGTCAAGGTAAAAGCACAAGTGCCACCTTTGACCATACAAACTACTGGTATTCTATTCCTTCCACCACCACCTCCACCAAGTATAGTCACTTATACACTCCAAATGCTGAGTATAGCAGCAGGGGAAATAAAAGAAACATCTAAAAAACCAACAAGTTCAATCCCACCTAGCATTCATAAAAGGGATATTCAAGTTGAAGAAAAAGATGAGACAAAGAAGAAGGAGGAGACTGCAATACAAACACTGGTTGAATTACCAAAATTTGGTACTCCAACATAGACTCTTCAGTAGCCGAGCACAGATGGATTACAGCTGAAAATTAGAACACTAGGCTCGAGCTCATCAAAGGCAGTCAGGAGACTTCACTATGGAGTTCCTGAGCTTGATGAAGAAATAAAAATCCCATATTATGAATCTAGCACTCTTACTGAAGAAAAGATTAATGAAATTCAGAGTGCATTGGACAAAAGAAGGAGACAAGAAGCACTAAGAAAGGAATACAAGCATAAGCTTACATTGAATGAAATTAAAGACATATTCATGGAAGCCTTTTGCTTACAATCTCCAAATGAGTCAAGACCAATTATAGAGCAACTATCTGATATAGTTGACCAGGTGACTAATGAAGACCAGGAAACAAATGCCAAATTGCTTGAATGGTCAGAAAAGAAGTTCCAAGGTAAAGTAAATAGTAAAATATCTGGTGATATAGCACTGTCACAAGAAGAACTGGCAAAGAAAGTTATAACAGTTAAAATTGTACTAGGAAACATCTTTTCCCTGTACAACAAGTTGTGTGATTTTTACACATTCACACAAGACACTAGCTAGAAAATACCGAGCTTGGAAAATAATCTGAAATTTTTTAGCATGCAACTCCCCACAGATCCAGCTCAGAGTGAGAAGCATTTTGTCCAAACACTTCACACACAAAGAGAGTTAGCTATCTTAGTAGTAGAGGAGGCAACCACAAAAGCCAAATTGATACAAATTCAATCGTCAATAACTCCTCATTTGGAACTACTTCACAAGGAGTAGATAAATGTAGAGACAGTCCTCAGGAACGACCCCAATCTTTCTTAATCTGATGGACTTGTACACCCAGCAGCAGAGATTGCCATCCAGCATAAGACATTGGATGTTGCATTAGCAAATTGAGATGTAGCTCTGAAGGTACTCCTTGAAGTAAATAGCACATTTTTGGCTAAGTATGGCATTTCATTGTAAAGACCCTTGACATAAGTGTCAAAAAGGGGGAGAATAAGTAATAAGAGTTAAGTACAAGAATGAAATGATAAGTATGATAAAAGGGGGAGATAGAAAATTTTGGGAGCAAATTTTGAGATAGAAAATTTTGAATGTAGGATAAATTAATGAGTCACATGGATCTTAATTAAGTGTTTTTGCCACTCATGTCAAAGGGGGAGATTGTTAGCTTAAAGAATAAGTTTGACAACTGAGTGTCAATACACTTAACCAAGATCAAGAGTAAGTGCCGACTAAGATAAGGTGCCGAGTGATAATAGGTGCCGAGTGTAACAGGTGCCGAGTGATAACAAGTGCCGAGTGCAACAGGTGCCAAGTGTTAACAAGTGCTGAGTGCAACAAGTGCCAAGTGTTAACAAGTGCTGAGTACAACAAGTGCCGAGTGTTAACAAGTGCCGAGTACAACATGTACTGAGTAATATAGTTTTTTTCAGGTGCTAAGCTATCCAAGAAACAACATGTGCCAAGTATCAAAAATACTTCAGGAGCCGAGTAACTCAATAGATCAGCATAAAAGTTTGAAATTGCACAAACTAGGATGCAAACAGTTTTTGCAGCCGACAGAAGGTAAACTTTGAGCGATTTAATGATATAATCGAATCTTTTATTTTTTCGAGCAATTCACATGTAGCCAATAAGATAATGTCATGCAACCAATCAGTAAAAAACAAGTATTGAGCGAAAAATTGAGAATCAATATGGATCGTAGATCCAAATTAAACCCTAAGTCTTTGAAGTATTTATAAGGAAGACACAATTTCATTGTAAATATACATATGGAAGGACATACAAGGCTGCATAAGAAAATCTATTTTCAGAAGCAAGGGTTATCAGATCACAAAGGATCAAGATCAGGAGAAGGTGGAAAAGGAGCCTGTATTCAGCAATCAAGGATTGTAATCTATCAAGTTTATTGTATCTAATACTCTCTAGCAATTGTATTAGAATGAAAATCCTATGGTGATAGGTTAGCTTTTTAGCTATTTTGTAAGATCCTTTTGATTAGGTGATTAAAATCCTTTAACTGGGTGACACTTCATGTTAAGTGATTGTAAATCCTCTAACCAGGTCACTATTAATACAGTGTAAAGGCTTTAACAGGGCAGGCCTTTAATAGGGCAAACCATCAGAAGTGGTTGAACAATATTACTGCAATAAATTTTTGTGGGTATCATCCCCACCCCAGTTTTACCTTCTTATTCCTGAAGGGTTTCTGGGTTACCAAATTCCAGTGTTATGAGTGATTGATGCATGAGTTTTGTTACATGTTTATTTGATGTATTTACATGCATGCAATTTACTTTAAGTTAGAAGTTTTATTGACTAAAGTGTGATACTTATGATTCACCCACCCCCCCGCCCCCCCCCCCCCCCTTCCTCATAAGTACTCTTTACATATTTGAATATTCCAACAAATTCCAAATGTAACATAGAAATATCATGAAGTACCCAACTTATAATCAATGTACTCAATACCAAGAAACTAAACCAAGATCATTGTCAAAGTTCCAACCATGGCCTCAGGAACATAAGTGATGAGCCTATAAAATATCATATTTATATCCTTTTATTATAACACTTTACCCCATGGTTTCAATATATTCTCAATCCATTTACATACATGAACTTGATTTATGAAGCATTAACTATGATAAATGATTTATTGATTAGCATTTGTATGTGTAGCTAGTTAATGCTAAATTGTGATGATTTATTGTGATAAGTGATAATTATTGAAATATAAATATCTTGAGGTGATTAACATATTTTTTTTGAGGTATTTGAGTCATTCATGTAGCTGGAAAGAAGGAGAAGCAAGTTGACGCTTGTCAATAATCAATAATTACAGGAAATGAAGAAAAGTCAAAAGTCAGTTTTAGAAAAATAGGCATATCTTACTCAGATTTTTATGAAATTAAGAATGGCTTATGGTTTTGGAAAGATAAAAAAAAGGAGCACAAAATATTTTGAGAATTTGAGTTGGTTCAAAATAGTTAATTAGCACCATGAATTAGAAGTTGATTGAGGAAAAGGTGGCACATTTTTTAGGCAGCATAAAATCATTTTCAGTAAAATGACCATAACTTCTAGATTTCTTCATAAAATTCAGATTTTCAAAATGATATAGAAAGGTGAAAAGGATGAGAATAACATGGTAAAGTAATTTTATCTTATTCATAATAATGAAGGAGGACCATGTGTCTAAGTGGATTGCTAAAAATGTGAAACATAAAATTAGCACACCTAGTCATTAGTTTTGTATTAAATATATTCCTTGTTTAAAGGAATGATGAGACACTTGTTAGATTGTTTTTAGGTAGTCAATAATCTTATATATTTGAAATTGTAATCAAGTATTTGAGATAGATGTAGACATATATGAAAAGTTTTAGTTTGTAGTATACAGTTCCTTCAACCATTACTGTGCAGTTTCCTGCAACCATTACTATGTATTTAGATTTATTTCTAGCATTGTTATAGTTCATATTTTGAAATGATAGAATAGCTTAGAGAGTTTCATGGTGCATAAAATTTGTAGAATTATTTCAAGTACACATCCTTGGGTTGATATTTTAAATGAACCTTCTCTATTAGAAAGATAACTACTCATTTTGGATGTCCAATCTATGAGTTTTGTTTGTAAACCAAGTTATTGATCTAATTGTGAAGACAAAATTTTTGGCACCGTTGCTAGGGACAAGTCAAGCTATGAGATTCTATGAGCTTTTAGCTACTCTTTGTAATTTTTCTAGAATCTTAGTTCCTTTTCAAAGCACTTAGGATCATAGAAGTTTGTAGCAACACGAAATTGGTTTTAGATCCTGGAGAATAAGAATGAAGATCTATTATAATTTTAAGTAAGTTTGGAAATAAATGAAGACATGTTCTCCAACATAATAGAGGAATTTTTTTCACATATTGATGAAAAGTGTTGATTTGTGAGGAGGAAAATGAAAAGAGCCTTATTTTGCAAAATGATAAAATCACCATACACAAGGTTGCTATTGAAGATGAATGTGATGTCAAATTAGAACTCCTACTTCAAGAAGAGAGTTGTAATAAAGTGAAAATCAGTCCTCCCATGCATAAAAGTAAAGAAGATATTGAAGAAGATCATTTTTGGGATGATTTAGAAGAGTTTCATTTAAAATTAGATGTTAAATTAGCATCTCTTGTAGAGAGAAACTATGAGCCTTATGAAGATGGTGCAAAAATTTTCGTACCTTTATCAAATTAGCCACACAAATTAGTTTTTCAAAGTCAAGAAGAGGGTGAAGAAGTAGCTCATCTACACAAAGCTAACAAGGAGGGTTCAAAATTTTTTCTTTCATGAGGGTGTCCTATTAGAAATCTCATTCATATGGAGGAAAAAATATTATCACAAGCTATTGTTGTAGAAAAAGAAGAACTTGCAATATAAGACAACACTACATACGTAGCTGCACCTAAAGGGAAAACATTTCAGCTTACTTATGCACTTCAATATAGCAATATATATTGTCAACATGAAGTTATAAGAGAGTTTGTTGATGTATTTCCAAAAGTATTTTTGTTTGTGAAGTTTCTATTGATGCTAAAACTATTTCCAATTTCTCATAAGCATGTGAAGCATTGGAAGATTTTGAGAAGAGGAAGATACTTCAAAGAACTAGTTAATGGATTTGTTTGAGTAGTTCATGTAATCTGGTTAGTGTAGGTTAGGGTAGGTTTTCTATTCAATAAGTGTTGTTACACAATGTCTTAGAGTTAGTAGTTGTGTAGTTTAGTTTTTTTTCTACTTCTTCTTGTCTCATTGACTATTCTGGAGGAGTTTATAGCTATTTGGTTAGTTGCTCATATTTCAAATCATTTTTCCAAGGGTGTGAGTTAGTCAAGTGTCTAATTCTAGAAGAAAGTCTTTGCATACATTTTCAAAGGTTTCATTAAGTAGTTGAGTCTTCATGATGTCAAGAATGTTTTATTCAATAATGGTGTCTAGTTGGTATTATCTGTAAGTTTCATGTTGTAACAGTTCATCCTAGAACAACTACTATTTGGTTTTAACAATTATTCATGCAACCACTACTCTTTGATTCAGAAGAAAATCCTATAGCAACTACTATGTGATCCAAAAGAAAACATTCAAAAAGTATGAAGATAGTACTCATATTAAATATGTGATACTCTTTGAGGGACCTAAATTTCAACAATCAAGGGACTTGTACTTCCAACTTGTTACAAAGTTTGAAGCCACTCACAACAAAAAATGGTACTATGTTTATGATTTCCATTTATTCATAATATTTATCACTTTTAGTAATTGATTATTTATGCATTGCATTTTGTTTTTCAATTATCATTATTGTAATTATATGCTTCATGAGTGATTTGATGCTAACCTCATACATACATTATCGTTTGAGGAAAAATAACCATTTAGTTGGGGGGAGCACATACATGCCTTGTGTTATTATCATAGACCATTCGAGGATGACATTTCATGAATATTTTTAGGCTATCTCCTATAGTATTGGTGAAAAATATGTAGATAAGAGAGGCAAAAAAAGAGGTATGGAATGATAATAGCTTTCATGACTATCTAAATGCCTATCCCTTGTTTGAGGACAAGCAAGATTTCAGCTAGGGGGAAATGATGAGCCTATAAAATATCATATTTATATCTTTTTATTATAACGCTTTACCACATGGTTTTCAATATATTCCCAAGTCATTTCCATACATGAACTTGATTTATGAAGCATTAACTATGATAAATGATTTATTGATTAGCATTTGTATGTATAGCTAGTTAATGCTAAATTGTGATGATTTATTATGATAAGTGGTTGTTATTGAAATATAATTATCTTGAGGTGATTAAAATATTTTTTTTGAGGTATTTGAGGTGTTCATGCAGCTGGAAAGAAGGAGAAGCAAGTTGACATTTGTCAATAATCAACAATTGTAGGAAATGAAGAAAAGTCAAAAGTCAATTTCAGAAAAATAGGCATATCTTATTCACTTCTTAATGAAATTAAGAATGACTTATAGTTTTGGAAATCTGAAAACAAGGAGCACAAACTCTTTTGAGAATTTGAGTTGGCTTGAAATAGTTAATGAGCACCATGGATTAGAATTTGACTAAGGAAAATGTAACACATTTTTTAAGCAACATAAAATCACTTTCAGTAAAATGGCCATAACTTCCACATTTCTTAATGAAATTTAGATTTTAAAAATTATTTAGAAGGTAAAAAGGAGGAGAATAAAATGGTAAAGGCATTTGATCTAATTCATAATAATGAAGGAGAACGATGCATTTGAGTGGACTACTGAAAATGTGGAATAGAAAATCAGCACACTTAGTCATTAGTTTTGTATTAAATCTCTTCCTTGTTTAGAGGAATGATGAGACACTTTTTAGATTTTCTTTAGGGAGTCAATAATATTATATATTTGAAATTTTAATCAAGTATTTGAGATAGATGCAAACATATATGAAAAGTTGTAGTTTGTAGTTTACAGTTCCTGCAGCCATTACTATGTAGTTTCCTACAACCATTATTGTGTATTTAGATTTATTTTCAGCATTGTTATAGTTTATATTTTGAAATGATAGAATAGATTAGAGAGTTTCATGGTGCATATAGTTTGCAGACTTGTTTCAAGTATACGTCCTTAGGTTGACAATTTAAATGAACCTTCTCTATCACAAAGATAACTGCTTATTTCAGATGTCCAATCCATGAGTTGTGTTTGTAAACCAAGTTATTGATCTAATTGGGAAGCCAAAAATAAGCATGAAAACATGATCTAACCATGTCAACCAAAGAGATAACATGCTCCATATGAACATACTATAAAATGTCAACACTCTAAATATGTATCGAGTATAATATGACATAAAAATGAAATCATCCTCATATCGAGGATAACATGCCAAATGAAAGAATAAACCACACCTTGACCAAGAACCCTATAAGTCCTCAAGATGCAACCCTCTCCATACACCATGAAGAAAAACCATCTCCACATACCATGAAGAACCATATCCACACACCATGAAGATAACTAAGAACTCCATGAGTCCTTAAGATATAACCATCTTCACAAACCATGAAGATAACCAAGTGCACCATGAAAATGTTAAATACGCTTCTTGATCAATAGGATCTAAGCCAAACCTCCAACATCTAAAAACACTCATTAAATATATCAATGCCAATGACTCACACTCAACTATGGTACCAAGTCACCCATGGAATCATAAACTTCATCTCCTATATGAAGATCCTCTAGGTCTACACTCACACAACCAAAGTGTCAGTACCAAGTGAAATCAAGATCTCCAAAACCAAGAAGATAAAACCTAACTAGAAAATAATCCTATACTATCACCTCATCACTATCACAAGCTCCCACTAAACTGTGTATCCAAGCTATCCATGAGATCATGATAAAAAATCATCCTCTAACCATGAGAATCAACCATGGCATCAAACCATCAAATAACTCAAAGTGCACATCATGAGCTCCTCAAAAGAAACCAAATAACCATGATCCTCAACTAGGAAGATATACCACCATAACTAGATCAGGAATCTATACCAATAAGCATAAAGAATGTACCTGTATATTCAATCATGTCATCTCAAAACCTATGGCACCATAATCACATCCATTAATTAAGCATTTGAATCTTAATATGTTTGACCTGATAGCATAAAATAGTCAACCACAACTCTCCACCATGATTGTACTTGGTAACAACATCTCATCCCTTCTACATGAATAAAAATTAGTAAATCATGTGACTTAGGGCATAGACAACCCAAATCCAAGCCACCAATTTGAATATGCATCAATAATGAAAAATCAATGAGCAAAGACAACCCATAACTAAGACATAAATGTAACCTATAAGTATAGACTACTTACAACACTGCATAACTTGTAGACCCAACAAGTCATCATACATATCCAAACCAAATATTGATAACAATATCGTTATGAGACCAATTTGAAATAGGAACTAAGTATACAATGACATCAAATCCAAATCTCCAAAATATACAATGTCATAAATTCACATAGTTATAATAGTCAATATATATCATAAATTATTTAGATCAATATATCACCAAATAAATTATGTCAAATTACACCAAATTGGAATCAATATGTTGATCTTTCCAAGAGCTTTTCATTGACTACTTGGAGTCCAAAATTTGACTCTGTATGCCCAAGTTATGCCTTAATCTATGCTCAAAATAAATAAAATTTGACTTCTAGGCTCTTAAAACTTGACAAAATATCAAAATCATAGAATGAAACCTACACCAAGTTTTAGTGCTTTGAATTAACTTTTCAATGCCTATAAGAAGTCTAAAATTTCATATCTTGAGAGAAACTTATGGCCATTTTACTAAGACAATATTTTTACTATTTTTATTGTGATTTTTATTATTTTAATATTTTTTTTGTGAAAAAAGTTTTGATAGGATTAAATTTGATGACCATCATAGGCTGAAATTAAAAAACTCTTTCATTTCCTCTGAACATGGCCAAACTAGGGCATATTATATATCAAAATTGATGGAAATGTCGACCTTGATCCAATGGTGAGGTCTATTTTTGCTCAAGAGGTCTTTTTTGCAAGCTCTCCCTAAAATCCTCATTTAAATGAAACATCCAAAAAATCTTTTTGTCCAATAATTTCACATGCCCAAAATCTATCAATATCCCATCATAATAGTAAACCCAAAACCCTCAAATCTAGAATAAACAACTCATATGTCCTACGCTTTCTTTTAAGTTCTCATGCATTCTCATGGGTTCAATGTAGGGTAACAATAATAAAATCATAGCTCTGATACCACTTGTAAGGAAACTTGCAACAAAAAATATAATTGTTTCTACATAACCCATAATAGATTTGAAATAAATATGCAATTAAAATCCACATGCAAGAGAATAGACAACATATCCACAAAACTAGTGAGACAATATATACCTTAGGAAACCCTCATTGAGGGAAAAACCCAACCATCAAAAGAATCCATCACCATGTATTATTCAGCAAAAAAAACCATTGCAATACAACCATGGAAGCTTTCAAAGCCATAGCCATTACCAAGCAATCCATGTGAACAAATATGAATCCACACATCCCATGCCATGCTTCCAACCTTCACAAATTCTCCCTTGGCTAACCTATCAAGCCTTGTCCTGCTCAACTCTTTCCCTTCTTGCCTTCTCTCTTCTCACCCTAGAACTATACTTGTGGCTGCTTATGTAGTAGTAAGTCCCACAAAACCACCAAGTGGTATTACATAAACCATGTGCTATCGACCCATTGACACCACATTTAATATTGGAAATTTAATCCTTTTCCCCAATATTAAATAATTACATGAAATATTATCACAATTTTACAATGCAACTCATCAAGTATATCCCATGAGAATCTTTACATGTTGCACGACTATCTAGGTGCAACATTACATAATAAAATAAAATAATACAATATAACAATATTATGCAATATATGCAACACCCATTATCTCAACATAAAGATCTTTAAATACTCCATGATTCACACCGTAACCATGAAATAACGAAAAAAAAATAGTCTCAAAATTCTTCAAGATATCATTTCATTTCAAAAATAAACATATCTTAGAAAATAATGTATAGCATCATTATTCAGAAAATTAAAAGCAACAAAGACTACTATTTATCTTTGCTTTCCTTTCCCCTCCCAACATACAATCTAGTAAGCTAAGAAAACAAAAAGAAATACTCCCCCTATCATGCAGCAATCCCGTGTGCAGAAAAGTGTAACCCCCTCTCCTACTTGGTGAAGCATATTTAATCTCTCTTATTCCCATAACATTTTAGTTATTAACACAACCATTTATTAGTGAGGCCTTATTTTATCTTTTTCTCGATGGTTATATTCTAGTTGAAAACCATTGAAATAATGCTCCTCCATCTAGTCACATTAGTTTTACAATGTATATGCATCTATTGGGGAAATGGTTGCCCACTAATGAAATTTAAATTTTATGTCTATCTCATGGCAATTGGTATAAATCATTATGATGTGTCCGGTCTGTGTATTAGGCATGTGCCCTCCATATATTGTTACCAAGGTTATATGAAGTTTGTTAAGAAACTAATTGACACATGTGGATCTAGCTAAAAGCACAAACCCGTGTCACCCTTTTGTAAAGGATAAGGCTAACAAAAGTATAACTTTTCAACTTCATTGACATAATACTGGTATTATTATTTAGAATTTAAAAATAAAGTAAACTAATGAAATGTGTAGAAATGGAGGAAGTTTAGGATTATAATTTTTAATAATTATTTGGAATAAGAATTTATGTATTTTCCTAATTTTTATAAAAAAAATTTTAGTTGCTGAAAAATACTAAAAATTAGGAGTATAGTTCCCACCATAAGACTATATGGAAATAAACTTATTTCCCTTTGATCTTTGACTATGTTATAGATAATATCTATATCTAGAACAATCAAAAATAAAAATTGTCTTTAGACCTATATTTTCTCTTTTATAATGATTCAAATTTCAATTCACCTGAAATCAATACTTTTCATCTCCCACCACATTTTTCGAAACAAATCTATTCTAACCATAAGAAGAATTATACATTTTGGAAGAGGACTCTCTCCGAGCTAGAACATAATATAATTTTAAAATTTTTTATAGATGATTTAATACTTTTTCCTTTCTCAAAATTGACATCTTTTCAAGTGTTAAAATACGTGCATGCAACATTTTTCAGGTATAATATATTATATCTAATTAAAATAGCATAAACTCTATATGAGAATATTGTTAACTTTGAGCTCTATAAAATGGTGTTTATATGTTATTAAAAATATATCATAAAAAATAGTAAGAGTTATTAAAAGATCATTTTTCTGAAATAATTGTATTTCTTTAGTAGTTGGATACAAACTAGTATAAAACATGAAATCTATTAGATTTTTGGATTTGATTGTGTTTAGTTTTTTTACATCAACGTTTTGGATCATACTACATGATCCATCATTAGGATGCTAGAGAGAAAAGAATGTAAGATGATGGATCATGTAGTATGATCTAAAACATTGATGTAAAAAGCCTATACACAATTAAATCCAAAAATCTAAAAGCATTAGTATAAAACATGCATTTAATAGATATTTTCAATTGGAAAAGTGTGGGACCATATATAACATAGCTAGAATGAATTTATTTAGATCATATGTTTCAACAAAATTGATTTTTAGATAGAAATAATCAAATTCAATTGTTCTGATAAGTTAGCCTGAAAGGTGACATAGCTTTGTACTTTTACCCATCTATTGACCCTTCAAAATTTTGTAGACAAGTTGATAAGCATGAATTTATTGCATGTGGAGGCATTGAAATTTAGTCAAACATTGCTCATGCACTATTATCATTTCTACCTATGACATTTAGTCAAACATATGGCTAATGACCATTGCATTTCACTTGTTAGATATGTTCCTCTCTAGTTGAAGACCACTTAATGAGGATTGTCTCTTCTTCAAAATTTAGTAGCTTTGATAATGTGAAGAATGAACTTTTAATGCTCGGTCAATAGGTCACATACTCCTCACCACAAAATTTTTCATCCTTTGTCTATGTTATGCATATGTTCCATTAGATATTTGATACATCCAAGACCATATATGAAAGCCATTGGTATGACAGATGGTGTAAAATGTGGACTCCACATTGCAGTGCTTTCTCTATCTCACCATTTAGATCTTTAGTCAATGGTCAAACACTTCACAACTAGGGTCTTGAGGATGATTGACACCAATGGTTTTGAATAGAGATTCAATTCCAATCACCTTTCTTTTCATGGCTATTAGTGATGTAGTTGTTTGGAGATCTCCCTAACATGATGTTGTTTGAACATATATCCTAGAATCTTCAAAGACCCAATCAAAGATACTGAATGATCTTGATATGCTATGGGAAACTCCATGTTATTAATTTCCATAATTTGTACAAAAATGATATGATTTGATAGCATAGAGTTTCACATTTGGGTTAATTGTTCATATTTACATCCCTCATGAAAAGATTCCCTTTAAACCCACAACCAAAGATTCTATGTGCATCCAAATCAATTTGTTGAGCAAGATGAGTACAAAATTCATATTGAATACTATTTGGATCTTGATTTTGGGCATCCAAAGATGACTACCTACCATTTGGCATTTTATCAATCACTTTATAGACAATTTTTGGATTTCACTCTCGAGCACTAATTATTACCACTATGACCTCCATGTGGTAGATAATGAAAATGATTTTTTGCATTTACCCAAATGTATCATGGCCACTTTCTACATTTCATATGTCCATTATGTTATTTTGATTTTTGAATGATGCTTCCATCTATTAGGAATTGGGGATTTTATATTGTATAATAAGAATAATGTATTGACTTCAAAGTTGGAGTAGAGAGTTGTCACTTCCCTTAGCAAATAAAACGTATAATATGGAAGATATTATGAAAAAAACCCATGAGTTCTCATGTAACTTGGACTGTGAACTTGAACACAGACTGCACTTCTATTTTTGATATCTATTGGTTAAAGCTTTGTACTTTTGATTCGCCCCCCCCTCTCAAAAGTATACTTCCCACTTGTAAATCCTAAAAATTGGTATCAGAGCCAAGTTCTTATCAAGAGAAGCCTTATAGCTTGGAGAAAAGATCTTGAGATGGAAGTCTACAAGTTGAAAAAGTCCATTGAGAACTAGGAGATTTAGATACACCTCTTACTACAACAATTGGATAAAGCCAAAAATGCTTTGAGGAGTTCACTAAAGAGAAGGAAAGAGATTGCCATAATTAAGAATGACACTCAATACAAGGAGATTGAAACCACAAAGTTATTTTTAGATGGTAACTCATGTGAGTTTGATACAACAATTGTAGATCTCATGGACAAGAACAAAGCATAAGCTAAAGAGATCAGAAATCTCAAATTGGAGTAAGAATCATAAGCAATATTGCTATGTGAAGTGACTAAACAAAAGAAGAAAGCCATTGAGGATAAGGTCATGATTGAAGAATACAAAAGAATCTTGTCAAATATATTGGAAGAAAAATCAACAGAGTTGTCTAGGATCTCAAACATGTAGTTGGATACCTTGAGCCAATGATGAATGCCCATCATGAGTTAAATGTTAAGGACATTGAGATAACTACATTGAAGTTGCAAAATGAGCAACTAAAAAATGACCTAAAAAGAGAGAAGGAATTTGTAGAAAGCTTCAACAAGCCACATGAAGCCATCAAGTACTTTGAGCAATTATTGAAATCTCCTAGATCTAGTAAAGACACATTAGGCTTGGGCTACACAAGCACTGAAGAAGGAGAGTCATCCAAGATCGTTGAACAAAGGAATGACAAAGGTAATAACTTTAAACCCACTTGTCATTTTTGTGGCAAGAAGGACATACAACTAATGTTTGTAGGAACAAGAATGGTAGTTAGAATTCCAAGGCAAAGAATATGACACATTGTTACAAGTGAAAAAAAAAGGTCATTAGGCACATGAATGTAGAACCAGGACTATGCATGCACCAAGATTTGAAGGACACTGCTACAATTTTCAGAATTTTGGACACAAAGCCTTTGAGTGCAAATCCAAGACCGCATGGACATCAAACAAGGGAAGAATTCATGAAAATTCCTATAATTGGGACTACAATACAAGACATAGCTATTACTACTGTCAAGAGTATGGACACATTACTAAAAATTTCATAAGAATATATTTTAGTGGAAGCTACAATAGATGGTTAAGCCAAATTACATGCTTTAGTTGTTTGAAGACTGGTCACATTTTCAAGTACTGCCTAACAGGATCAAAGGCACCTAACTTAGATTGAAATAAGGGGAAAGGTACGATAGATGTTGAGCACATTAGAGGAGAGATGAAAAGACATGGAAGAAGAAAGATGGATGCAATACATCAAATGAAGGGATCACTTCACTAAAAGGGTCAAGTGGTCATATTTCATCAAACTAAGCAAAAGAAGGTATGTGGGACTGATATTTAAATGCTTTATCATACATTATTTCCTAAAATAAGTTAGTACTAAAAGGGATAGATTAACATGAATAAAGATGCAAGGTTAAAATCTTCAAAGTTTTCACATTTCTACCGAGTAAGAAAAGTTGCCTTCAGATGCCTAGTGAAATTCTAGTATATACTGAGTTATCTGCCAAAGTCAGTTGGAGCCAAGTTAGTAGTGGTTACTGTGTAAAAGGAAATTCTTATTGAAGCCGAGTAAGGGAAACTCCAATGGATGCCAAGTGTTGGAAAATCAATGAAATCCGAGTAAAGTAGAATTGCATAAGGAGCCGAGTGGATAGATGTATATGCACTAAGCATTAAATGCTATGTAATGAAGGGTATAAAGTTGAGTTTTCGATCATTTTTCATCATTGAAAACAAAAAGAAAGAGTGAAAAGAGCATAGAAATGATTTCCATGTAGAGATTGATGCTTGTGCAAAGTTTCTAGCTAAGATTCAACATTATTTTGTCGATCTAAGGTATTTACTCAAGTGTCGAGCTATGCAGTTATGCAGTTTTTATATCTTGAAACCCTAGTTTTTAGAAATAGAATCTAGCTTTAGGAATCCCAAGGACAAGGAACTATTTGAGGTTCAGTTGGTTAGTAATGAAGTGAAACAACCAGATTTTAGACCAATTATTAAAGTGGCTTACAAAAGTGACCCTACTAGCACTTTATCTATTATTGCACCTAAGGTTGTTATGGTACAAGATGTTAGAAAGTGTTATAATTGTAAGGCTGGAGCAATTGGTGACATGGAGATTTGGAAAGGCTATGATAAACTTTGTGAGAATGGGGTATCAAAGGAAGAATTACAGATTGTTGAAAGAAAGGGCTTAACCCATGCCCTAGATTTCTTCATAGTTTTCAAGACTAAATAGATATGAATAGTTTTGAGCCAAATTCATGATGGATGCCTATGGTTGGAAGGTGGACCCATCGAGTTGTCAAAGAGAATCATACATAGGGTGACAGGTTATCCAACCCTAGAATGGCCAAAGACCCTGAGGAGTGATTCAAAAGAAGCCATAGAAAAGAACACTGGGGAAAAGTGGAATAAAAGAGGCATGACTATTGACACAACCAGAGATCCACTTGTAGAATTTTCTATCAGGGTCATATCTCATAAATTCTAGTCAAGTCAACTGAACAGTGTACCTTGCATTGCAGTTGACGTAGGATACAAACTTGTCAAAAAGGATCATACATATGATCTAGCGGACTTGCAACTACAATAGATTATGGAAAATTTGGGAGCAATGAGGAGATCCAAGAGTGCTCAGTGTAAGTTCGGATCAATTTTGATATACATATTTTTCTATGTATAGAATGGATTCCTCTCTTTTGGTAAAAGAAGTTGGAAGACAAATAGGTCTATAATAGTACAAGTAAATGAGTACATAGAGAAAATGGAAGCCAATTTTGAAACCTTAATGACAAGCTATTTTAAAGACTTTAAAAAGTTTATGAAGCAAAGGCTTAGAATACTAGTTTCTCTTGTGGATCAACATATTAATGACATTTGTTTCTTAGTTGACATAGACTACACTTATATCCAAGTAGCATTACTAAGGGTGAGATGGCTAAGGCCACTTGGATATGAGATAAATATAGATGAGGCCTCAGCAACAATCACAATATTTCTTGTAGAAGACATTGATAAAAGTACAAAACCCTTTAGCACTTTTGATGTTTTAAAGTCTAAGGTAGAGATAGAGTTGAAAACTCCTTCAAACCTAAATAAAAAGGACAAATTGATCAAGAAGCTTAAGGCCAAATTTGGTGAAGGGACAATAGAAGCAAAAGAAGAAGAAGATGAAGAAGAAGAAGAATAGGGCTAAGAGCCACTTGCCTTGACACAAGGCATGGGAGAATATGCTAAAGAGGAAAAAAGAGCTAATGAGGAAGAGCAAGCCGAGGAAGCACCTACCAAGCTAGAGCAAAAGAAAAGAAAAGCTTAGAAATAGCCTACAGCTCAGTCTAAGGGAAAAAAGACTACCAAGACAAGCCCAACTAAGCCTACTATAAGGGAAAGTAAAAGAGCTATAACTAAGGAGGCTAAGGAGCAAGAAAATAAGAAGGCTACTAAGCAACAAGGTCCAACAAAGAATAAACTAAGAAGAAAATATGTTGCACCTCCTGAATCAGATCAGGAAAGGACCAAATCTGATGACAACAACCAATTTAGAGTGGTAAGTCACACCACCAAGTTTGATTTAAAAAATATATGTGATAATATTAGAGATAATGTAGACTTATCTGGCTTAAAGAGCATTGATTTTAATAATTTGAGTAGAGGAGAACAAAACATGGTTGAAGAATTAGTCTACACCATCATGGAAAAGTTCAAGAACACCCCACTTGAACTTAATAATTCAATGCCCAAAGAGTTATATTCTATTGTTGGAAATAAATAGCATTATTGCCTTAATATGGAGAAAGAAATAAGAGAGTCAAAATTTTCTCAAGTAATGCCCAAGTTCACAAAAGGGAAAATAACCAAGGCCAATAAGAAGTGTGGGAGAAAATCTGCACCCAAATATAGAGCCTTTAACATTCTTTAGAATAAGGTTGAAGATGTTGTTAAGAAATCGACTCAAATGTGGAAATTAATTTATGGTCTAACAACTGTAAAAGAAGGAGAAGAAGATGACAATGAAAAGGAAGGTGAAGGTGAAAAAGAAAAGGAAGATAATACAATAGAGAAGGAAACTCAAAAAGATGATATGGCAACTGCTGAAGAGTTGCAAATAGAATAGAGTCTCTAAGACATACAAATTCCACCTCCAAGTCCTCCACATGACACCTCTACACCTACAGAAATAATAAAAGTAAAGGATGTTCCTAAGAACTCTAGTTAGAACATAAACCCATTGAATGTAGAGGATCTCAAGAAGATCCTTGACCAAATAACTCTACAAGCTCAATTATGTAGTAATCCATTGTTGGTTAGTGTAGATGAGTTGCAAAAAGCAATAGTTGACTTGACTAGGGACAAGATGCCAACACAAGAAACATCTTCTATCTTCTTATAGCTACAAGTGGATAACCTAAGAGAAAGCTGAACAAGATACGTTAGCTAAGGTTGACTCCATAGTTAAAGTCTCTACAACTATCAAGGAGCCAGTAAAGGATCAAACAAGATAGATGGATACTTCTATTCCTATTGCACAAGTACAAGGTGCACCACCACACATAATATTATTTGATCAAGGAAGATTAGAGGAGAATAAGGATACCCCAAAAGAAAAGGAGCAAGAAGCAATTCAAATTTTGGTTAATCTACCAACCTTTGGGTCTCCAACAAAAATGCGTCAAAAGCCAAGCATTGAAGCAATACCAATTCAAATTTTAGCACCAGGCTCAAGCTCAACAAAGGTTGCAAGGGTACTTCACTATAGATACCCTACACTAGATGAAGAAATAGTCATTCCTAAGTATGACTATGCAACCATGAACATTGATCAGATCAATGAAGTGCAAGAGGCACTAGAAAGAAAGAAGAAGTAGGTGATAATTAGAAATGAGTATAAATAGAGGCAAGAACTAATTGGAATAAAGGATATATTCTTAGATTCCTTTAGCCTAAAATCATCTGATGAAACAAAGCCCACTATGGAGCAACTTTTAGAAATAGTGGACTAGGTGCAAAGTGAAGATCATGATACTAATGCAAAACTAATGGAATGGTTAGAAAAGAAGTTTCAAAAAAAGGTGAATGAAAGAATATCCAATGAGATATCACTATCACAGGTAGAGATGGCTAAGAAAACTAAAAAGGTGAAGGAAGTACTTGAGAATATCTTCTCATTATACACAAAATTGTGTGATCCTTCCATCTTCACACAGGAACCAGCCAGAGAATAATGAGCTTGGAAAGGAACTTGAAGATATCAAGCATGTAACTACCTAAAGATCTAGCTCAAAGTGAGAAGCACTTTAACACAATGCTTCACTCTCAAAAGGAACTAGTTGTATTAATAGAAAAAGAGGCTAACACTAGAGCCAAATTAGTTCAAACTCAATATGCCCTAACCCCTCACATGGAAATTTTAAAAAAAGAACTAGCCTATGCATAAAATGTGATAAAGAAAGACCCAAATATTTCTACATTAGGTGGCTTAGTTCACCTTGTAGTAGAGACAGCTATACAAATCAAATCCCTAGAAGTTGCAATACAAAACCAGGATGTTGCTCTGAGAATTGTAATGGAAGTGAACATGACCTTCTTGGCAAAGTAGTCAGTCAATGTATAGACCCTTTGACATAATTGTCAAAAAAGGGGGAGAAATTAAAAGAAAAAGGGGAGAAAATTAAAATGCGAGAAGGATACTTAATCTACAATGGGATACATGTGAAAGGGGGAGTGATAAAATAAATAGAGAAAAGAAAGGAGTAGAGCAAAAAAGGAAACATGGCATAATAGGATACATCAGATAAAGAGTATCAGAATTTAGAATAAAGAGAAGGAAAATTAGCAGAGGCAAATCAATATACTTAGAAAGATTTTTGTTATAAGGATATGGCACATCAACTTAGGGGGAGACATAAAAATTTGTGGTATATAGTCTTTCACAAAATTTTTGAACAATTTTGAAGTTGTAGGACCAGAAAATGGGTTAAATGCATAACATACTATGTGCAAATCACAAACTCAATCAACATATATTAGCACCCACTAGTCTACCATGAAAGCCAAACTAATCAAAAGAAAGCAAACATAATTAAAAACTCCCTTTTCTGTTTGTAGCTCCCATGTCCTTCTTTCTTCTCCAAATGATTGTAGCTCCAATTTGAATATAGTGCACACAAGATTGAAGCAAAATCCTATGATAGGGATAAAGCCATGAGAATACTTGAAGTGTGATTTAATGTGAGAGCAAGAATGCAAAATGCAAAGAAGTAGAGACTCAAAGACTCAAAGATTTGGATTTTCAAAACTTAAGCATTCAGATCTGAAATGAGAGGGAGGGTGTCCATTTTATAATTGACATGGAGGGTGAGAGCATTGGATTTTTCACCCATAGATATGCGATGTGGCAAGAGATTCCTATGACGCATATGACAGAACATGCCAATTGTAATATTCTATGACACATGAAAGCCAAACTTGGCTAAATGTGGAAGAGAATCTATGACATGTCATAAGACACCTCAACCCACTTAAAGCCAAGAATCTATGACGAATAAGCCAAATAGGGACATGCGTAAGAGGTAAGAATATTTGATTATGAAAAATCTTAGCCAAGTGTCAAAGGAGAATCCATGAGGTGTCATATCCAAGTGTCATGATGATGCAATATTTTATGGAATATTTGAATTAAAAATCCTCTTATTCCACAAAATAAGAATTAGTAGAAAATGGAATTAATGATGGAAAATGGAACTTAGGAAATTAAGAATTTCCATGGTTTGAAAATAATGAATCAATTAATTAATAAAATTAATTAATTGAGGATAATAATTAGGAAGAATAATTAGAAAGAATAGGATTAAATTATGGGTTATTTAATCCTATAGAGAAAATTAGTAGATGATCGGCCAAATTGATTAAATGAATGCGACTGTACCCTTTGATGAAAATGTGATGATGATATAGATCGAATGAGATGATGACCAATAGATCAAAGCCATGATCAGATTGATTGATTGAAGTTGATAATATTCCAAGGACACATGACATGAATTGGTTGATATGTAACATTTAACCGACATTGTAAATGCTACAGGATTGAAATTGATTCATAAGGTTTGATCATAATAACATTGATGGACATTGTCAATGTTATTAAAATGGTCAATGATGCCATGATCTGACATTGAAAGCCTCAACAATGTCAAATATTGGATGACATGAATGATAGTTTGACCTAGCACTAAGAGCCATGCCAGTACTAAGGTCAGATTGATAAGATTGATAAGTTGATAGGTTTCCAAAACACTGAAAGCCACAACAATGCCTAGGATAAGATAAATGATGATCAATTTGGGATGTTTGATATGTTTTGGGTTGATTAGGACTGATTTTGAGTGATTTTGAGTTGATTTGGGGTGATTTTGAGTTGATTTGAAATGATTTTGAGTTGATTTGATATGATTTTGAGTTGATATGAAATTGATGTGAAAGGGGATACAAATGACAAAATATGGTCAATCTGGCCAAAAGATTGAAGTTAGTAGAATGAGAAAATGGGATAAATTAGTATGAATAAGTGATGAGGTCATAGATGTGAACCATTTTTGAGCATCTACATTTTTCCCCTCTTTGATACAATGTGACTTAGAGCGTTGTATCAAAGAATAACTGATGAGAAAGCCACAACATGCCCTAGTAGGGATGATATATATGGGTGCCCCCTTAAGAAATTGAATAAGATAAGCATATGATAAGTCAATCTATCAACAACAAGAATATAAAACCATAGCAATTGATGGAATTAAAATCAGAGCTAAAATGTGAAAGCTATGAGGCCCAAGGTGTAGAACACGGTCAATCCGGAGCCCGAGAATAATTGCATGGGTTACAACTCAAGAAAGACACAAAATGATGCAAATGATAGTCCATGTTGTGCAAAATGAATATATGAATCCAACACAATTGACAGATTGCAAATTCGAGTTAAAATGCAAAAGTTATGAGCTCTGGAGTGCAACATATGGGCTCCGGGAGCAGTTCTGGGTATCCTAGGTCCCCAACTGTGCCCAAAACTCAACCAAGTGCATCATTGACACACTTGGTAATCCCAAGTGCATCATTGATGCACTTGGTAAGCCCAAGTGTGCCATGACTTTACCAAGTGCATCAATGATGCACTTGGGAAGCCCAAGTAGTCTCAAAAAGTGTAAAATGTGCCCGAGAAGGCCCTGGGGGCCAAAATAAACATGACGAGGGGCAACTAGGAGCCCAAGAGTATTTTAAAGGATTAAAACTCCATACAGTGACCAAATAATGAAAATGATAGCTCATTTTTTTTACAAGAAAGATATGAGTCCAATGCAACTGACGGTTTCTAAATCAGAGTTGAAACACAAAAGTTATGGCCTCCGGAGTGCATCCTAGGGGTTTTGAGAGCAATTCTGGATAACCTAGGTTCCCAAGTGCACCCAAAGTATACCAAGTGCATCAATGATGTAGTTGGCATGACCAAGTGCTTCAATGACACACTTGGGAACCCCAACTATGCCCTGAAAGTGTAGATTGCGCCCTAAAAGGCTCTGAAGCCCAGAATTAGCCCGATTGGACTCAGAATGACCTGAAATTGTGCGTGTATGCCCAAAATGATGGAAAGATGTCATAACATGAGGGAAATCATAAAAAATGGTTGCATTTGGTCAAAGATGATGGGACAAATGTCATACTAAGGTTGAACTAGGTGGAAAGCCATAGAAAGTTGATTGACAGTGTAGGATGATGCAAGAATGCATGAATGCAAGATGAAGATGATTTGGTGAATTAGAAGACATGATCTCAGTGATGGAGAATGAGATGAAAAAGAAAGATGAGATGAGGAGATGTTAGTATGATGGAAAGAATTTTGCTTCTAGAAAGTGCACTATATGTCAAATGGAGCTTTATTTTGATATGGCAAAGGGAATGCAACACATCATAGCATAAAGGGCTAGAGTGCAAATGCAAGCCTTTTGCGTAAACAAGCATGATGCAAACAGAGAATGACCTTATCCTTCCTAAGGAATATGTACATTCCCTAGACTCTCAAAGGTACATTGAAACAAACAAAAATGGAAAAAGATGACCATGAACCATCCCGACCAGTCTCATAGATTAGTTTTATATCATCGAGTGGCATAGGAACATGATCAAAGAAAAACAAAGCAAAAAATAAATCACTCACTAAATAGCGTGAGCCAATAGCTATCCTTGTCCATTATTACATTCTTGTTAATGTTTTAGGTGTGTCGATAGTGTTTGACATGTTGATAATGTGATAGTTCTGGTTGTGGATTCAGTTGATAAGTTCATAGTGATCTATTGGATTGATTGTTGGTTCACGTTGGTCAGATAGTGTGATTGTCTTGAAAGTGTAGTGCTTTGAGTTTCAGTCTACAAAGTGCAAGTGTCTACAGAAAAGGGATGGTTATCCATAGCGAATATGTACAAGGTTTATTGCAAATTTTTGACAAGTTTTGTGATTTTGAGGGTTTTTTGGGTATATTTGATTTTTTTTGTGTGACTAATTTCTTTAGGTCATTTTACGATTTTTAGGGTTTATTTAAGGACATTTTATGATTTTTAGTGATTTTTTCAAGATCGTATTTGAATTTTTAAGGATTTTTTTAGGACATTATGTGACTTTTAGTGATTGTTTCAGGATCGTATTTGAATTTTTAAGGATTTTTTCAGGACATTATGTGATTTTTATAGATTTTCTCAGGATGTTTTATGATTTTTAGGGATTTTTTTAGGATCATATAAGCATATACAAGTCTTAGCTCCAATCAGTTATGCGATAGGTCCAATAGATAAAAAGTGCTTAGGGATATGCCCCCAGTTCAAGTTCAAACTCATGCACCATGTAGCTAATATGCCCCTAGACAAGACACAAACTATGTACAAAGGCCAATGACAGAGTGTGTATAGATTGGTAATGCTTGGCAAGATAATAAAGGACATTAACTAGTTCATGAGCCATGGTCAAGGAGCCAAGGATGTTTTGCAATAGGAAGAATATGATCAAGGAATGACAAAGGGGGAAAAGACCAGATGGAATCCTGATAGATGGAGGAGCAATAACTGATTACTCATGGCACCTGTTTGCCAAGTTTTTACCATGGTACTTGCCCAACATGCCTGTTTGCCAGGTTTTCACTTTTGGATGAAATTTTTCTCTTGACTCAAATTTTCATGCCAAGATGCCTGTTTGCCAGGTTTTCATCAAGGCATCCATTTTTTTGCTTTTTTCACTTTTTTTTTTTTTTTCATGACTTTTTACTATTTTTTTGATATTTTTTTAGGACTTTTTGCTATTTTTTTGATATTTTTTCAGGACTTTTTGCTATTTTTTGATATTTTTTCATGATTTTTAGATGGAATCAAGAATGTCATTGACAAATGCTGAGAAGATATCTATTGTTGGTGCTGCTAACTAATGAGCTCTGAATCAATGATTGATGATAACTACGCAAGATTTGTTCCAAGTTTGTAGCTAAAATCAAACCATTGGAAAGGGCTCGAGATATACCATCATGTACCATATGTAAGACAATGTCTATCTCTTGCGAATCAAGGTATCTAAGGGTAATTGGGTCAATGGAAATGTTGTGTGGGATGTCACTAATGATGACATATGCAAAGGCTTGTTGGATAAAGGATTGATTTTGGTTATTGGACAAATTAGGTAGCTAGATTTGGGGATTAAAAAAGGGATAGAAGGGAGGGTTGGGAGGGTTGAGACCAATTACCTTTCGCATGAACGCTGATCGAGGGAGCTCAAAAAGACTTTGTGTCATGTTGAACACCGGAACACTGATATTCATGGCATCATATTTTTCATTTTGTATCCTTGGGAGCTTCTTAGCTTTTTATTTTCTATGGTATAATGGTGCCTTTCGGTTTTCACCAAGAGACCTATGCTTGTTATTTTTTTCTCTTTTGTAACTAGAAGGTGGAGTTGGCTCCCCAAAATGTGCCAATGTGTTCTCTTTAGGAGAAACTGCTTCTTTATGATCTTTAGTCATAATGCCTTCAAAGTCTATTATGAGAGTGTCCTCATCGTCGAATTGATCAAAAATTGGTGGTCCAAGTTGGTCCCAATCCAAAGGTTCAAGATAACTTGAGGAGATGTCATCATCAGTGTTGAATGGGCTTTGGTTGAAGGTAGATATATGGGTATCTAATTCAACTGGGTCACTAGGGTTATGCTCAGAAGCTAGAGGATTGTTGGTTTCAGGTGGGATATCCTTAGATGTCTTTTCATCATTCAAAACATCCATAGTATTACATGTAGGTACCATAGTACTAGGAGGACCTATTCGTAATGGTTTAAATCCAAGCCCCAAACTAGGAGGTTGTCCTTTTGTAGTGATAGGTCCAATGATTCCTTGTTTCTGAGATCCAAGACTGCTATAGCCATCATAGCCTTGTTTCTACATGATGGTAAACCCAAGTCCATACTTGCTAGGAGATATCAAAGTGGGTTTGCATTCTGCTTTTGCTTTCTCAATACATACAAATGTATTCTCATTGATAGAAGTATCATTCTTTGTACTGATCTCTGAATGGTGTGCTTGAAGTTATTGTGATTTACCATGAGATTGGGGAGAAACCAGTTACTCCCTAATGTGAGAGACTTGAGACATAAAGTACTCTCCACACCCATTGTCTTCAATCTTCATCTTTTCCTTGGCTTTACTGAGCAGTATATCAACATCCACACACTTAGCTAAATTTGTGGGTTGTGCTTCATTGTTTGTTGGGATTTGGAATGTATTAGCATCTCTTAGATTAGCACAAAACTAGAAAGGATTTGGATCATCGAGGTTGGTAACCTCTATGTTGTGATAGGAAAACTTCAGACATTGATGATATGTAGAAGGAACTGCTTTCATAGCATGAAGCCAAGGGCATCCTAGTATCATGTTGCAATTCATTTCTATATCTAGGACATGGAATAATGTATGTTTAGTAGCTGGACCAACTTTGATAGGTAATGTGATGATGCCCTTGGAGAAGCATTTACCATCATTATAAGCTTTTATTGTGATTCTTCAAGATGGAGTCAGATCATCTTTAGAATAACCCAAACTATTGACAACCTTAAGAGTACATATGTTTAGTCCTGCTCCTCCATCTATTAAGACATGTCTAACTTTGGAATTATGGATGAAGACTTCGAGATAAAGGGGATCATTATGGTTAGGTTTGTCCTTAGGAATATCACGAGGTGAAAAAGTGATATGTTGTGATGCGGATAGGTTCCCAACCATGGCTTGGAACTGGGCAACATCCATGTTATCTGGGACTTTTGACTCTTTAAGCGCTTGCTCCAAGATCTTTTGGTGTTGGGGAGTTACATGCAGTAGGTCCAAAATGGTTATTTGTGCAGGGGTTTTTCTGAGTTGTTCAACAAGGCTATAATTAGATGAAGTAGGAGTAGTAGGTCTACTTTGGGGTGCAGGTCTAGTAGAAGTAGTAGGTCTAGATGGGGCTCTAGGTAGGGTGATCTTGGCATGACGTGTAGTGATAGCACAATGAGGATCTTCAACCTTTAATGTGAATGTGGATATGCAAAAGTTAGACTCATTAAAGCAATTGATGGTGTAGTCATAGCCGGTGCATGTGTAATTCACATTACCTTGTGAGTTTGAGTTTGAACTTGAGGGTTTCTCTTTGTCATGATTACCCAAAGGATCTTTGAATATAGTGTGGTCAGAGTTGGATGCTAACAATGATGGATCAACTGTGATTACACCATCGTCAATAAGGTCTTGTATTGCATGTTTCAATTGGAAGCATGATGAGGTCTTGTGTCCTTTGGTATGATGGTAATCACAATAATTTTTGTCATCCCACCAATCTGCTTTAGTTAATGGTTCATCTTTGATTGGGGGTACCTGTAGGAAGTTATTACCCAGTAACTATTGTAATGCAGTCTCAAGAAGTATCCCCAATGGTGTAAATTTTCTATCCTTGGTTCTAGGATGTCTTTTTTCTTGTGTGGAAGTCTCAGTTTTCTATTGTTGAGGTGTTGTTCGATTAAGAGTTTGTAAATTTGTGGGGTTTGCACCTTTCAAAGTCAATTGAGGTTGTGCTATGCCAATCGTGCGAGCATCCACAATGCCATCATTAGTCACATTCTTATTTTTGGAGAAATTTTTTTCCTTGTCATTAGATGAGTTGGTGTTTGTGTTTTCTTTGTTTATCTTGAGGATTCCCTTACGGATTAGAGCATCTTCAATACTAGCCCCTTTTTTCATTAGTTTGGAAATGGTGCTTGGACTCTTGATTTTGAGTTCATACATTAAGTTCGGGAATAAGTTTTCAATGCACAAGTTTACTTGTTGTTCTTCAGGAATGTCTAGTGAGCATTGACTAACTAAGCTTCTCCAACGCAGTAAGAATGTGATGAATGATTCTCCTATCTTCTATTTAGTTGAGCACAAATCAGAAAGTGTCACCTCATTTGTAATGTTAAAGGCAAAGTGGGAGATAAACTTGTCTGCTAGCTCTGACCAAGATTTGATATTATCAGAAAGCTTGGAGTACCATTCAAGTGCAGGCCCACCTAGAGAACGAGGGAACAATCTCATAAGGTAAGTGGACTCATCACTGAGTTCAGTACATGAAGCGCAAAATTCTTGGATGTGATCAATAGGGTTTCCTTTTCCTCGATATTTTTAAAACCTTGGAGCTTCAAAGTGTTTTGGGAATGGAGGCATATACAAACTTTTATTGAATGGGTTAGGATGTAGGTCCCTTTCTGTATATAGAGCCTATTTCTTTTGGACTCCCAATGCCTCGACTTGTTTGGAAAGTTGTATGAATTGTTTTAATAGTTCTTCATTGGGGTTTTGCATGATGGTCTTTCCTTCAAGTCTTTTGTGTCTATGAGTAGACTGTTTGCTGTGGCGAGAACTATGTCTACTTGGTTCTAACATTTTTGTGTTTGATGAGTCTGATGAAGTGTCACTAGGTGGTGGAGGTATGTTGGCACCTTGAAGATAGAAAGGTCCCTATTGTTGGGGAACTTGTTGTGGTATTTGATGTGGCACTTGTTGTGGGATTGAATGCATTTGTTGTACCATGTGTTGTTGTTGTGCCATGTGTTGTGGTTGTTATTGGGATACCTCTATTGGTTGCATGTGAGACCATGTGCGTGCTTGTTGTTTTAGAGGTATTTGTTAAGGTTGTTGTGGCACAAGTTGTTGTTGTAACAAATGTTGTTGGTATGCAATTTGTTGCTCAAGGCATCTTTGGTATTCCAACTGTTGCTTGAGTTGCTCTTGTTGTTTAGTAAACATCATTTTTTGTTGTTGGAATTGCTGCTGAAATTGTTGTTGATAAATTGTGTGTAAGTCAAGTGGGTTCACATGGGATTGTGTATTAGGAATGTTTGCCCCATTTGTGTTTGTTGTCATTGTGGTTGATGTTGTTGTTGATATGTGGGATGTGTATCAAGTGGATGTAGACTTGGTTGTTCCTTGGAAGTGTTGAGTCCTTGTTGTTGTCATGGGGGTTGACTAAGTCCTTGAGAATTGAACGTCATGTTTGTATTGTTGTTTTGGTACATTTGTGTTTTAGATGTTCCTGCTTGTGACATCATATTGACTTGACTATGAGATGCATTTCTATTGGGAATGGGTGTAATGTCAATAAGAATTTTCCTTTGTGTGTCCATAGGGATGGTTGCACTTGATGTTTCACATGTTGTACTTATGAGAGGCTCTATAGTGTTCGATGTCATAGCACTTGGTAAAGTTAGGAGCAAAGGTGTACTTTGTTGATTTTCCTCCAAAGAAGGTATGTTTGGAATTCCTAGAGCACAAGTCCCTTTAGGTGCATCTTTTTGTTGCATCATGTGACTAAAATCAAGTCTTAATGTCCTTTTGGGGTGTTTAGGGATTGGTGGTATTTCATCAAACAAGGGATTAACATTGATGTGTTCAAATGTACTTTGGAAGATTTCGATAGTTGACTCTTGATGGGACCTTATAGGTGCCATTATTGTGTTTGAAAACTCCAAAGGTTGTTTTACCTTGTCTAAGTCCAAATTTATCATGGGTTGGATGTTTTCAATTGTTGTGTTGGTTTGATTTTTGGACTTAGGACCTTCCAAGTTTGGGTTAAATTTGACAATTTCTTGGGTTGCCAAACGTTTGAAGTTCCTGCGAAAACTTTTGTCTTGACATGCCCTAGCCATTTCTTCATTAGTGATGCCATAGTCAGTGTTAGAATAATCACTTAGGTGTACAGTAACTTGTTGTATGTTTGATGTGTTAGGTTGGTTGAATTCAGAGGAATGTGATTGTTCATCTTCAGGTGTGGTTGGTACACTTCCTCCTTCTAGTGGTATTGGCACGAATATAGGTTCAAAGTCAGGACTCCATTGGACCATCCCATGTGTGGGGGAAGTGTTTTGAGGAAATCTCATGCTAGGTGCATTGTTCAAGGTTTGTTGTGCCATAGCTTGATTATGAGGATCTTGCAGATACATGTTCAAGGGGTCTGCTAGTAATGGTTGTGATGCCTTGATTTGGTCTTCGTCAAAGGTTTGTTGGATTTTCTTTATTTCTCTTTGTCTTGGAAGAGGTTTTGGTTGTGCTTGTGCCTTAGAAGACAAAGGTTGATAGAGTTCTTTGAGTCTCTGAGTTGATTGTGTCCTAGTAAGTGCTGGCATGATACCTAAGAGTGCAAATGCAATGGAATTTTTGAGTGTTTTGGGTGATTTAGAGTGGTGGGTATGCAAGATATGAGTTTTTTTTGGATTTCTAAGTGTTTAGGAATGTTATGAAATGAAAGGAAATGCTAGATGAATTAGGTTTTTGATGTGCAAAGTGAATATGTCCTAGGGATATTATGCAAATGCAAAATGCAAGTTGATGTTTTCAAGTTTGACTAGAGGGGATGAAAATGACTCTAAGGTATGCAAAATGATAATTAGGGTTATGTTTTGGACTTCTTAAGGATGCTAAAGGTTGATGTATGCAAGGTATATCATGTAAAGGATGATGTTATAGGGTTCGTAATGAGGGTAAATGCTCAAGAAGGCAATTTGGTTGATGGACAATTTGATAAGGTTTGGTAATGAAAATGATGCTAAGGATTTTGATCAATGCAATATGAAGGGGATATACCACTACAGTAAGTCAAAATGACATTTGGGGATGCTAGGGATATGATTATGCTATGACAAGGGTATATGGAAAGTTTTGAACTTAGGTAGAACCTTTTAGAAAGTATTTTGTCTAGGAGTTTAACCTTGTGATAAAGGACTTTGGATCTTGACCAAAAAATTGATAAAAGACGAAAAGATCAAATTGATAAAAGATGAAAATGTCAAATCTATCAAGACATAGAAAGATTTTGACCAAAGAAAATGATAAGAAAAGAGAAAAATACTAGTCAAGATCCATTATCCGTCAACACTAGGAGGTACTCTAAGACTCATACTTTGTTTAGATTTTTGACTAAATTCAAAGGTTTTGGGGGGTTCAAATGATGTTTAGAGGACTCAAAATGGTGGTGATGCTGAGTGGATATGTGATATGGACAATTTATATGATGAAAAAGGGGATTTTGGGTGTAAGATACGGTTTTGGGTCAAGTGCAGAATGGGTAGGTGTAGAGGCTCCTAGATGCAGTTTTGGGGTCCTAAAGTGCAGTTCGGAGGCCCAAAATGGTCATGCAGGTACCCAAGTGCACCCTAACAATACCAAATATATCATTGACACACTTGGAGCCAGTTTGGGTGCAATTGGTAGTTTCTGGGCAAAGTTGGTAAGTCAAAATGAAGGTTTGTTGATTCTGAGAGGTATGGTCACCAAACTGATATGCCAAGAAGCTAAGATGTTGGGGTTGATGTTAGGATGGGTTAGGAGATGTAAAATTAAGGTTATGACCTATATAATTATGTCCTCAGTGAAGGTACTAAGACTAGGTGATATAGAATGCAAAGCTAGGCAAGCTGGTGCAAGGGGAGCTAACCAGGTACCTAAGGACACTGTTGAAGCCCCAAAATGTTATTTGTACCCAAAATTGGATCTTAGGACCACCAAGTGTGCCAAAATAGTGAAAAATACATCAATGATGCAGTTGAGGCCCATTTGGGTGCAATTGGTAGTTTCTGGGTGCAGTTGGTAAACTGGGCTGAAACTAAAGTAATTCTGGGAGCTATGGTTTCCAGATTGATATCACAGAGAGGTAAGCAGTAGAGGACAGTGTTAGGGCTAGTATGAATGCTCAAAATGATGGTTAGGACACTTATAATGATAGATGGATTTTTCAAAATGATGAGTAGGTATGCAAGGATGCAAGGTGGTGAATGCAAAGTGCTGATTTTGATATGTGAATGCAAAAAACTAGGGAAGGTAAACTGAACCTAAATGGATGCAATATGAAAAGTAATAGATACTAAATGAGGACTAAAAGGTACAATATGAAGTCTATATGATGCAATAATGAAGCCTAGACTAGGGTGAATGCAAGTGAAGTCTATGCAAGTGTGAGATCTACGTTTTGTCTAGCACGTTTAGGAGCACAAGTTGCCATGTTTTTCAAGGTTTGAGTGTGTTGAACCAAAGTTTGCAAAGTTTGATAAAGGTTGAAATGTTTTGCCAATGTGTGATGTTTTGGAAAAGTTCAAATGATATCCAAAGTGTAAATTTAAAAGTTTGGCTTTTATCTTGATTATGTTTTACACACACACAAGACACATTAAGACAAGAATAGCTGTTGTTAAAAGTAACAAACACACCACAACCTAAGCTTTTAGGACTGTATCCACTAAATTCCTACTTGAACCTAAGTTCAACCGTGCTTATCCAGATTAGACAACCTAGGATCTTGGCACCACAGGCTCCCCCTTAATACTCACTCACTTCTCAGGGCTACCAAGATCTGCTTCCCAAGGGGCATGACTTCCCAAGGGACTGTTGCCTCTACTAAGGACTGCGAGAATGTAGGATGTCTTCACGGGCATGGGTGACCCCTTGAGCCAATGGATAGAAAGGATTTTGGCCACTAAAACATGGTTTTTAGTAAGGGCATTTCGTTTGGCAAGTGAATGATAAACTTTCGCAGAAGGTCTCTCAGCCTTGAGAATTGCGGTTTGACGCACCACAAGGGTACGGGAGGAGAGCTATCACGTAGCAATACCGCCGACACAACTTTCACCGTAATTGAATTTTATATAGTGGCTGGAATGTTGACCTGGATTTGGCCCATTACTGCTCTGAGGTAATCCCCTAGCATACTCAATATTGAGAATCTTGGTCCAAGGTAGGCCTCCTATATAAGTTACACGGATTTATCTTACACCCAAGATCCACGAATGGCGAGGGGAGAGGATACATCCAATGTAACTCCTAGGGATTTAACATTGTAGACACACTGGACAAAAAAGAAAAAGGTTCTTTTTAAGCACCAAATGAAATGTTATCTAATCTAGGAAATCCATACACATAGTTTTTAAAGACACACAAAGTCTTTGACAACGTCCTGCAAAGCACACATTAGTAGTTTCTTATGATTATGTCTTCATCCAATGATCACCACATGTTGCAAATATACCATCAGTAACAAAAAATCACCTAATATATGTCCTAGAGAGAGATAGGAACCTTAAATGCAAATTTTGATTGATGCATGTGCTTACTGTGAACCTAGGTGTGCTCTGACAGAGCAGATTGCTCCCCAAAAGGCCAAAATGGATCTGAACACCCCCAAGTGCACCCAAATAGTGTAAACAATGTGAATGACATATTTGGGGCCCATTTGGGTGTAATTGGTAGTTTTAGGGCGTAGTTGGGAAGTCAGGTGCAGGGTGTGGGGAAATGGTGCCTAGACAAGACCCAAAAATTGAAAATTTCAAAACTACACTCCCAAGTGCGTCTGAATAGTGTAGACTATATCAATTATGTAGTTGGGGCCTAGTTGGGTGTAGTTGGTAAGTTAGAAACAATAGAAAGAGGTTTTGGTGGCTTCTGGGCTCCTAAAACTGCTCCTAGGGGTCCCAAGTGCGCCCTGATAGAGCAGGGTGCGCCCTAGGACAACAAGCTAACAGAATGCATGGAACAAGAGCATATAAGCATTTTACTAGACCCCCTAATTAATCTAGGTGTGAAAAGGAAGAGCAGATAGTCATTATACCCTTCCAAGTGAGCTCCTTCCTTGCACCTACAAGCACAAAACAAGAAAACCCAAGTTAGATATGCATGTTCACATCAGGTTCACCAAATGTAGGACCAGAAAATGGGTTAAATTCATAACATACTATGAGAAAATCACAAACTCAATCAAAATATATTAGCACCCACTAGTCTAGCATGAAAGCCAAACTAATCAAAAGAAAGCAAACATAATTAAAAACTCACTTTTCCGTTTGTAGCTCCCATGTCCTTCTTTCTTCTCCAAATGATTGTAGCTCCAATTTGACTATAGTGCACACAAGATTGAAGCAAAATCCTATGATAGGGATAAAGCCATGAGAATACTTGAAGTGTGATTTAATGTGAGAGCAAGAATGCAAAATGCAAAGAAGTAGAGACTCAAGGACTCAAAGATTCGGATTTTCAAAACTTAAGCATTCAGATCTGAAATGAGAGGAAGGGTGTCCATTTTATAATTGACATGGAGGGTGAGAGCATTGGATTTTTCACCCATAGATATGCGATGTGGTAAGAGATTCCTATGACGCATATGACAAAATATGCCAATTGTAAGATTCTATGACACATGCAAGCCAAACTTGGCTAAATGTGGAAGAGAATCTATGACGCGTCATAAGACACCTCAACCCACTTAAAACCAAGAATCTATGACGAATAAGCCAAATAGGGACATGCGTAAGAGGTAAGAATATTTGATTATGAAAAATCTTAGCCAAGTGTCAAAGGAGAATCCATGAGGTGTCATATCCAAGTGTCATGATGATGCAATATTTTATGGAATATTTGAATTAAAAATCCTCTTATTCCACAAAATAAGAATTAGTAGAAAATGGAATTAATGATGGAAAATGGAACTTATGATGGAAAATGGAACTTAGGAAATTAAGAATTTCCATGGTTTGAAAATAATGAATCAATAAATTAATAAAATTAATTAATTGAGGATGATAATTAGGAAGAATAGGATTAAATTATGGGTTATTTAATCCTATAGAGAAAATCAGTAGATGATTGGCCAAATTGATTAAATGAATGCGACTGTACCCTTTGATGAAAATGTGATGATGATATAGATCGAATAAGATGATGACCAATAGATCAAAGCCATGATCAGATTGATTGATTGAAGTTGATAAGATGCCAAGGACACATGACATGAATTGGTTGATATGTAACATTTAACCGACATTGTAAATGCTATAGGATTGAAATTGATTGATAAAGTTTGATCATAATAACATTGACGGACATTGTCAATGTTATTAAAATGGTCGATGATGCCATGATCTGACATTGAAAGCCTCAACAATGTCAAAAATTGGATGACATGAATGATAGTTTGACCTAGCACTAAGAGCCATGACAATACTAAGGTCAGATTGATAAGATTGATAAGTTGATAGGTTTCCTAGACACTGAAAGCCACAACAATGCCTAGGATAAGATAAATGATGATCGATTTGGGATGTTTGATATGTTTCGAGTTGATAAGGACTAATTTCGAGTGATTCTGAGTTGATTTGGGGTGATTTTGAGTTGATTTGAAATGATTTTGAGTTGATTTGATATGATTTCAAATTGATATGAAATTGATGTGAAAGGGGATACAAATGAAAAAATATGGTCAATCTGGCCAAAAGATCGAAGTTAGTAGAATGAGAAAATGGGACAAATTAGTATGAAGAAGTGATGAGGTCATAGATGCGAACCATTTTTGAGCGTCTACAGAAGTTTTGTATATATGCTGAACATATTGTATATTATACTCAAGGAGATTATTTTTATCATGTATAGTTAAGTGTTTTTGACACTCATGTCAAAGGGGGAGATTGTTGATCTCAGATTGGATTTGAATATTGAGTGTCAACATAGTTAAGAAAATTTCTAAATTGATGCTGAGTATAGTATAGATGCCAAGTTGTAATATGTGCTGAGCCAAGAATTCAACAAGTGCTGAGTCATTTAGATGCTGAGCAGATAGATAGTTTCGAGGAAGTTTCAAGTGCTGAGTGAATAATAGATACCGAGAAAGTTCAAGTGCCAAGCTAGATAGAATCTAGTATGTGCCGAGCATTAGTAATCAACAAGTGTCGAGTAACACATAATCAACATATGAATTTATGGCTTTACAAACTAAGATGTAAATTTTTTTTGATCCGACATATGAATAAATCTAAAAGGATTAAAGATAAGGTCAAATCTATTTGGATTCCCTATGCAATCAACATGAAACCAATCAAAAAAATTGAGAGATTTGAGTGGGAAAGTTGGATGAATCTCAATTGTAGATTCATACCTAACCCTAAGTCATGAAATCTTTTTAAGGAGACGAAGCCCCATACCTTATAGAGAGAGCAAAAAGAGAATGCATGCAAGGAAATAATTCTAGCAAATATTTGAGGGAAGTAAAAGGGGTGAATTGATCAATTTGAAGGTGACTTAGAAGAAGGATAGAATTGTAGACTAGTTAGAAGAATAGAGCATCAACACAAAAAATAGCTTCATAGCTGATCAACAAGGATTAGATTGGATTGAATAGCATTCTAAAATTGGCAATAGCAGATTGCAAGTAATCAAGTCAAAACATTCTACTATACTTTCTAACAATTGTATTAGTAGAATGAAATCCTATGGAGATAGGTTGGTTTAATAGCCATTGTATAAAGCCTTTAATAGAGTGACATTCCAAATGAATGTTTTGTAAATCCTTTAGCTAGGTACACTTTTGATAGAGTGTTAAAATCCTTTAACAAGGTAGGAACTAACAATCCTTGTAAGCCTTTAATAGGGAAGACCTTTCATAGGGTAGATCATGAGAATGGTCAAAATATGTAACCTTAATAGGTGAACTTTGTTGCTGCAGTAGTGAAGAGTTGTGGGTGTGAAGAGTTGTAACCTCAAGAGTGTAGATATTGTTGACACTCAATTGTCAAAAAAAATTCGAGATTAATAATATCTGCACTCTTGAGGTTAAATTGATCACTTACACCTCAAAATCTACATTTTGAATTTACATTTACAGTCTGACAATGATGTGCATATGAACTTGAAATTGCAATTCTGCACATATGAATTATTAAAAAACCTTGCACAATTTGGAAATATTCCTCTGAACACACCTGTTGTGTCACATCCAACCAATGTACCCATTTGAAATATAGATTGAGTTTTCGTAGTTGTTGAACTATTTGAACCTTTGAACCTTGTTCCTTGTTCAATTGGTTCCAAATTTACAAAGGAAAATCTTGAACTTGTGTGTTTGAGTATTTTGATTCATTACCATGAAGCTTCAATTGAAACCTTCTTTACACAAGTACATTTTCAACATAGACTAGAGGAGATTTCAAGAGAACCAAGGAAAAGATCATTAGGAGGATGAGATTTTCAAGTTTAAAATTGGGGTTCAAAATGCCAACTAACATGACCTATTCAAAAAAATGAGACATGTCCCTATATTATTATTATAATATATACTATATAATTACTAAGTTATAACTACTATAATATATACTATATAATTACCAAATTACGATTACTATACTGTATACTTTGTAATATACTATATAATATACTATATAATATATTAAATTTATACTATATTACTACTATGTATACTAAATATATAATATCATATATCCTATATACTATATAATATAATATAATATTATCCTATGTAGTAAATGCTATAACTCATAATATTAAATATATGAAACAATCTATAATTAAAAAAGGAATAAAAAGACATTTTTTTTATTTGTCTCATTCTATAACAACCAAAAAGGCATAAAGTTGACCAATAAATTTTTACTCACATGGATCAAGGAGAAGAGAATCTCAACCTATCACTAATTTTGAATCCAAACCATTCAATTTCAATGAGATTCCTCTAGTATGGGCAATGAAGGATCGGGTATCTGTTATAGTGGGTATCTAATTTTCTTAGGTAATAGATTTTTTATTTTGTATAAGGATTAAGGGGATAAAGTCAACATAATTTCTAAAGTGCTTTTGGACATTACTTTTCTTTTTCACATCACTACTTTTTGGCCCACTATGATCTTGCACATAGCCCTCATACATTAGAAAAACATCTATGACCAACCAAAAAAATCACCTACATTTATTAACATGCGATAAAAATAAAATAAAATTTGCCACAATTATTGTTATATTTTGATACAAAAAGGAAAATTTTTCCAATAGAAAATGATCTTTTCCTCTACCTCGAACAAAAAAATTTCCCTTGGTTATCCCTGTTGTTCAATCATCTACACTATTGGCTTACATGCAAGTGTCAAAGTTTTCAAGATTTTTCATACAATTTCGTCTTCATCCTTTTCCCCATCAAAAGTCCTAATTCTTGCAACAATTTCTAATACTCTACCAAAATAGCTTCTTATAGATTCATCTTCCATCATTTATTCTTCTTAAAATAAAAATACCCAATTTTGCAATCTGACCTTCTTAGCATGCTTATCACCTCCATAAGTAGATTCCAAATCTTTCCAAATTTCATATAATAATCTTAAATATTTTACCTCATTGTACTCATTTTTAGGAAGGACTATCAAAAGTTCTTCCCTAGCAAGTGTGTTACATGGGAATATTTCTCTCTATCTTTTAGTACAATCTTCAAGGTTTTCTTCTACAATCACTTCTTTCTCAATCTTAGTAATCAACTAATATCTTGGACCCACACATAGAAAATGTGTCTTCATCTTCTCTTTCTAACTGTCATAGTTGGTTCCATCAAACTTCAGAATATCCTTTTTGAAATGACTCACCATAGATCCTTATGCCATAAAGATTTTCCTTCAAGGACCTGAGGCTTTGACATCTAGTTTTACAAAGTAAAGTCCACCAAGATAATTGAGAGGGAGAAGGAGGGGGGAGGTGAATAAGTTATCCAATTAAAAAAACTCTTATTAACCTTATTAAATCTGAAACATGTAATCAAAAAGTACAATACCAATAAGAAGACAACCATACACAATAACATCGGAATCGTTAACTAGGGAAACACTTGATCAGAGAGAAAATCCTGGTGGGTATGGCAGCCACAAAGTGATGTACTAATATATAATTACCTTGCTAAAGGATGAACCCTATTAGGAGTCAATAAAATACATTTAATACATATCAATCCCTTTTAGGAGACCTTGAATCCCTATGAAGAGATTCCAACCCTATTAGGAGTTGTGGAAGAAGAAAATACGTATTGTCCAAACACCTTTAGGGGCTAGGCCATTGAACTAGATTTTGTACTATTCCTTTAAGAACAATACCAAATGAACAACTACACAATAGCACTCTCTTCCATATATAATTACTTTTCTCTTTCACTATGCCTCTTCTACATAAAACACTTCTCTAATCTCAATATTAGATTCACATACTCACATTGCATAAATCCTTTAGATCACTTACTTACACAATTTATTATTCACACTTACAATTAATAATTTCACACTTACAATTCATAATCCCACCCATAACCACAAGGAAAAGAAATTTTCTTTATATCATGTCCTTAAATTAATTTATGGATTCAGCATTGAGGCTTTCTCAGTTTAAAATTACAATAAGACCACATTAAGATCAAACAATACCCATTACATTACATCTTTTCATAGTTACATAACATTGTTGGCTCACATTCTTCACAATTGTTCACATGTGCAACCTTAGACTTCTCACACTTAAATATGGCATCATCATGATGTCTTCTACCTTTATCTACTTGCACTTAACTAGATTTCATCCCTATTAGGAAATATAATCCAATTACCAAAAATGACTTCTCAGGAACTCTATCTATATAGTGCCTTCCATAAATCCTGAATAACTATTATGAGTCTTCAATATTCTACATGCATAGCTAACCACATCATCAAAATAATCTATAGAATATTTCCTCAAATGCATCTAACCTCATCTTTAATCCTCGAACCTTAGAATCTCAATCTTTGTCTATTTCTCTATTAGTCTTCATAGAATAAATAGTATGTTTACATCAAGGACAAACACTGCCATGAATGCAACATATAATCATACTAACAATCTCAAAAATATCATACTAACAATATCTTTAATACTCCAACAATAATAAGAAACTCCCCCATAAGAATATCATCAACATTCATGCTAACCATTAATGCTAACAGTTTTCAAGATTTTGTGGAGGGAAACAAAAACTTTAAAAATATCCCAAATAAGAAAGTGGGTTAGTTGGACAATTATGATGTTTTTTGAAAAAAAATCATGAACACTCTTTCAAATTAGGTTCCTTCCAAAAATTCATAATTATTTATTTATTATTATTTTCACATTATATACTAAGATATAAGGTTATTTTGGAGCACAATCAAAATAATATATAGGGTGACTTGCAAATATAACACCTAAGATTTAACTCAAGATCAACAACTATCTTTCATGAATCAAACTTGGGTGTTAATTAATCAAATCATTGTTCTGATGATGAGATACATGTTCACCAACTCACAAGAGGACTACCAATGAATTTAGGACTATTATGATCTATGAATAATTGCATTAACCTTTCAAATTAAAAAATAACTTTTTTTTGAAAAATACTTGAGTTTATCTAATAGCTTGTGTAGAACATAAATATTATTAATGTTAAAGGAAAGAGAAATAAAATAAAGATTTTGAAATTCTTTAAGAAATGTATGAAAAACCAAATTATAACCTAAATAGGCTCTTAATTTTAAAAGGATTGTAAATTTAAACATAAAAAATCATCAAAAATGACAAAAGCGACAAAAAACTAATTGAATTGCCACTCAAAAGTTAGTATACATGCTAAAATATAGATATAGAAATGGAATAAATATAGATACAAAAATGGAATAACTTCTAAAACTAATTTGGACTTGAAAAATATAGAATTGAAAATAAAATAAAATAAGATGTATTTGACACATCCACACATCTCTCTAAACTCAGCGACTCAATGTATGTGTACACATAACACAATGCACATATATAATTCAAAAAGGAGGAAGATTTTCTAAACAAAAACACAACCTTTCGTTAATTTTTTTTTGAAGAAACATATGTTCCAACACATTTTTTTTGATGAATAGTCCTTTTCTATTATGAATTAATATACTAAGATTACAATTCACAAAAAAGGGCCAGGGGATACAAGATCACCCTGCGAGAGTTCACACAGCCGAAGCCAGAATCATAAACTATTCATTAAAAGGAAACATAAATAGAAACCTTAGGCAACTAAAGCAGTGCCTACTAAGGGAGGTAGCTTTTCATGATCATGAAAACCCCAATCATCTTTGGGATTCGGAGGCAGGCTAGGAATAATCTAGTCATCATCAGCAGTAGTAGCAGGATCAGTGGCTTGGTTGACATCTTTTATCTCTGGCTGTGGAGGTGAAATTGCTAGATCTAGGCGAGGCCATTTCCTAGAGAGTGCTTGCTGGGCACCAGGAGGAGGATCCGGGGACTAGCCAATACCACCATGGGGTAGGGAAGCTGAGCGAAACCTCCATCCACCATTACCACTGCTAGTAGAGCGATGGCAGGAAGCTTGGGAACATAGGGTGTGCAAGTGGTAGCTTGAGGAGTGGCACCATTAATAGTGGCCTCTAGGCATCAAGGTATCAACTGAGGCATCTGGAGGAACTTTGCCAATAGTGCAAGGGGTATTGCCCCAGTGGTTAAGTAGCTCTTGTAGGTGAGCCACCTCCAAGGCCACTTTGTTTTCTTGAACTCAAATTTGCATAGTTACATTATTACAAATGCATGCCTTAGTGTATATAGCAATACTAATATCAAGAAAACTGTGAGTGAAAAGAATAACATTTCTATCTTTCCATAGTGTGAACAATATCTCCATCCTGAAGGTATGCTAAATCTATGTAAATTTTTGAGGGATTCTAGGTGAATCACCCAAAATAACCATGTGCCAACAAAAGAGTTTAGGCCTGAATGACTTAAAGAAGTCATGGATCTAATGCCAGTAATTTTGAACACGTCTACAAAACTAGAAAATATGCAAGAAAGGCTCTAGTTGACCATAGAAAGGGCATCTAGGATCTAGAACCCCAATATGCTTAAGCTAAGGCCCAAGGGGAAGACCTTGAAAAGCCAAGCACAAGAAAAATGGGCAATCTTGGGTTCTATAATAGCACTCCAAATAGTGTCAAAACACTTTCTCCATTCAAAAAGAGATGATTGCAAATGCCATCCTTGATTGAGCGTATCCAACATCAAAAAATGTGGAGAAATCCATCTATAACGGAGACTTGGTTTGTAATTGGTGAAAGGAGTAGTAGGATACCACTTCTAATCATGCCACCAAGGTCTAATAGATTAAATACCCACTTTATGAATTAAGTGCACTAGAATTGAAGAGAGCAATAAGTCAAAAGTCTATCAATCTGAATGGACAAGATGGTACTAGACTTGCATATCTTCCCAAGATCTAAAACTCATGGAAATTGGTCTGCCTCACAATAGGTGTATCATAGTCATGCTCTGGGCCATGCTAAGGAATAATATATTCAAACTAAGGACTATTTTTCCCACTATGAGGTGCATTTAATCTTGTCAACCTAGGGACATATACTTGAAATGGTCGGCACAGTATGTGCACTAGGTCTCTTGATGAGTCACTAAGCTTATGATGCAGGAAAGTAAAATGCAAGAAAAAGAACTTACACTATAGTTGTAGGAAAATAACACACTTAACTTTATGAATACTAGAAATACAATGAAAGGTTAACAAATATTCTAACTCAGTTTTATCCACCATAACTATTCTCACATATGTTGCAAGAACATTCATGAAGTGTGGTGCTACAGGAAGGAACTTACAACTTCTACTTACAATAATAAGAATGCTTGGAAATAAATCTATACTATCCTAATCTAATCCACCTTCCAAGTGGCCCCCCCTGGTTAGCTACAACTAAACTACTAACATAGGATAGAAGCCAAAAACCATTTCATTACATAACACATAGAACTATAAAAGCATAATTCATTACAAAAGTTAACGGTCTATTCTCATAAACTCTTTTATTTAACTAAATAAACACACTTGGTCCAATTCCTATATATAGGAGATGAACACTTATTCTCATAACAGAAAAGTAAATAACCTAGCTATAAGTCCACAAGAGAGAAAGAAGGAAAATAAAAACTCAAGGTGGGAATAAGAGATAACGATTTAAGGTAGGACTAATAAAGTTTGAACATCTGCTCACCATAGGAATAAATGCAGAGAATGCAATAAGTCTTGATAGCTCCTCCATACTCGATGCTCTCCTCCATACTCGATGATCTATCCTTTGGAATTGTTACAAATTTCCTCCACCGTGGCTACACCTTAGCGTTCTTTTCTCCTTGAATGTTGTTGGCACTCATCTTTGAATTCTTCCAATCATCTTTCAGCTTCATTGCTAATAGGTTAGTTATAATACAAGGATAATTGCAAATAAGAATTTTCAAATTAAATTCAAATATAACAACACACATTTTGATAATTATATGAAATGCTACATCATGTATATGATATTGGCAAAAGATGACATACTATCTACCCATAGGTTAATCATTGGTTTAGGTAAGCATAGGGTCCACAAATGTCTTGATGAAAATGAAATAGAGTATTAACAAAGTGTTTAAAAACTATCATGAAATAGAGGCAATATTTAGCCTCATCATTTGCCCCCTGGTAAACTAATGCTTGTCCTCAAGCATGGAATTTCCTAGTCAGTGACCTGAATTCCCCCACTTTTGCTCTTCCTTTCCTATTGCTCTTGAAGGTGAAATAAAATCCTCATGTTCTTTCCCAAACCTCCCTTTTGTTGTCCTCTTGTAGCTTGTCAAGTTTGTTAGCAATAATGTCATATAAAGGCCACATGAGCATTGGAGGTTGCATAGTAAGTGGGAACCATAATTTAGGTCTAGCCTATTTTCCTAGCTCTAAATACTTTGGAGCTTGGTGAAGGGTAGCTTCCAAGTTGATGGGACTATGTGGCTTTGACTTCTTAAGTGACTCAAGTAATCTAGCCCATCTACTTCTAGCACCAGTCATAGCTCTCTAGAAAGAAAAGTAGGGCGAATTCTCATAATCAACATAAGCCTTAGCTCTGGAAATGAAGATCCTATCCCTTACTCCCTTGTTCTTATCCCCATAAGTTAACCTGAACCATTTCCAAAGATCTTCTTCTAGTTTGCTACTTTTGGCTCTCAACGGTAGGGGTTCTGTCCTTTCCTCATCTCTGTAATTATTCAGCTGCTTGTCATAGTTTGCTTCATTAGACATCTAGGACATCAAGACTCTTAAATGTATATCTCCTATATAAAGTAAAGGGTTCCATTAGGTTTTTGAAGGGATAACAAAATTATTTACATATAGTTCACAAAGCAAATTCTGCTGCTAGGATGATAGAGTTTGATATAAGCCATAAGATTGCTAGGCTGATTTAAACTCTTAATTGATATTCTTAAGGGTTAACATGATTTGGAATAAGAGAAATTGTTCTTTTAAATAGAGAGCATAAACTTGTGGCAATAGTCTATAGGCAAGTGCTTGATCAACCAATTTAAGGGCATGATTCATCCATTATTTTTGACTCGCCAACTGCTCCTTTAAATTTGTAGTTTCTACATTTAGAGACACTATATCTTTCTTCATTCTTTTCTCATCCTCTTCCCACAAGGCCTTAGCAAACATATGTTGTCCAAACAACTGAAAAATGAGTTTCTGTAGAGTAATGGAACCACTATCTTCCTCATGGTTACTTTTCCTCTTTCTTTATTCCCTCCATAATTTTTCTACAACATCAATAAACCATGTTGATTTATAGAGAACTAGGGCAGTGTTTGGATCAACTTGCTCAAGAACTATTTCATCCCTATAGCTTGAAGTACCTAGTTGGTTTGTTGGGGTATCATTTAGATTTTCATTAACCTCAACCGTACATTCCTTGTTAAGGTTTTTAGGAATATTTTTAGTTTTAGGGTGAGGAGGATAGTGTTCATGAACAATATAAATAGGGGATTCTTTAGTACATGGCTTGGATGAGGGGAATTCTTTGGAAATTTGTCCTCTCATTCTAGGACTTCTTGTTATAGGGGTTTCTTATAATAGCACAACTTTCTACCTACCTTTTCCTTTTGGTGTCTCTACTACAAGAGTAACTGCTACAGGACCCTTCTTAGTTCTCTTTTGCCTCACAACTATAGGGTTTGGCTCTTCTTTTACTAGGAGAGAGATTTCTTTTCATTTTCTCTTTGTTTAGCTAGAGGTAGGTTTCTGGGTTTCTTGAACAGGTGAAGGCACAATTTCTCACACATTTTCTTGTACATTGCTTTGCACATTTTTGGTTTTAGGCTCTTAGGTTATCTGTTCAGTAGGTTCATTAGTGGGAGCTACATTTTCCTCTCTAGGCTATTCATGAAGGGCAGCCTGGGGCTGCAAGGTTTTGGCTTGGAAAAATTCTACCCATGATAGGGGAGAAACATCCCTAAGTGACCTTTCTATAAGTAACTTAATTAAGGCATGATGGGTAATAGAATTGTCTTTTCCTTTTTGAGTTTCTTCCACATTAATACAAATCATATTATACAAGAAATTGGGGACATTAACTAGATGATTATGCCTTATGCAACTCAACAATTTAAAATGATGTGCATGTAAATATGAGAATCTGCCTTCTCATGTAAGGCACCTAATAATGTGCATGGCTAGTTCATTTTATGGTGGTAGAAGAGATATTCTCTTACATCTTTGCTTGGTAATGTCCATCTAAGGGTCGATTGGGATGACAAATTGAGCTTTGGCCAACCTAGCATCATGAGTGTTGGGATAATGTTCTCCTATAACCGTTAACCTTGTAACTTCTGCTGTACATTCCTCTATAGCAACCACTATTAAGCCAAATAGATAAGCTTCCCCTTCATCAAATGTCCTTGTGAATTTTGTGGCTACTTCTTCATCATATGCAGTCAAGATTAACATGTACCCTAACTATCCACATGCATTAAACCTCCTCACAGCTTCTACATCTAAGAGAAAAATGGTATGCTGTACTAGTTCTCTCCTTTGCATTTGTCCACCCATTTTTAACACTTCACTATCTGCACTACTTCACTATTTCTCCCTTACAAATTTAGGCTTCAATTGTTGTTTTACAAACCATTTCACATTTCATTTAATAAATAATTAATGCCATAATGATTTGTTATGAGCAATAATATGGCTTTAATGAGGGTAAATCATGGAAGTGTGTAAAAATTGTTCAAAAATAGGGTTTAAATCACTTAAAATTTAAACACAAGTCACATCACAACCTAATAATAAAATTATTCAAAAAATAAGGGGTACAATACTTAGCCACCTGTAGTATTCTTCCATGTTGTTCTGTAAGCCCAAATAGCTTCTTGTAATTTGCTGGTCCAATCCCTACGATGTAGATGAACCATTTTTGTTAGGATGTTCTCTAGCTCACTGTTTGCGACCTCTACTTGTCCATTAGCTTAAGGATGATAAGGACTAGATTTTCAGTGCCTAATTTTATACTATTTCATCAACTTTGAGATTAGATTAGAGGTAAATTGTGCACCTTGGTTAGTGACTAGCTCTTTGGGTACACCATAGTAGGTAAAAATTTCTTCATACAAAAATTCTACAACTTTTTCATCATGAACATGCTTCATGGCTTTGACTTCAACCCATTTTGTCAAGTAATCAGTGCACACAAGAATATAGGATTTCCCATTAGATGGAGGATCAATTGGACCAATGAAGTCCATGCCTCATTTGCCAAATGGTGTTAATACCATCTAAGGGTTAAGATGCATTTCATCTATTCTTGTTGATTGGCCCATCCTTTGACACTTATCACACTTCTGTGTATAGTTGGCTACATCTTTGTAAAGTGGAGGCCAATAATAACCAGTTGTTAAGATTTTCAAGGCTGTTCTTTTTGCTACAAAGTGTCCTCCACATGGTTCATTATGAAATGCATGTAGAATATCACATGTCTCATCATCTCTCACACATCTTCTCATGATTTGATTAGGTTCAGTGTAAAACAAGAGATTATCTATCTAGGAGAAATGAAATTTTTTTTCTACAAGCAGCTTCTTATCCTTGTAAGAAAAAGGTTTTGGTATTTTGTTAACTACAATGTAATTAGCAATGTCTGCATACCATGGAGTTTGAATAGAAATATGAAATAAATGCTCATTTTGAAATGCATCATCTACCAAAGTAATGTTAGGATCATCATGATGGATTCTTGATAAATAATTAGCTACAACATTGGCTTTTCCAGGCTTATCAACAATAGTTATATCAAATTCTTGCAATAATAGTAACCATCTTGCTAATCTACTAGTTATAGTAGGTTTATTCATGAGATATTTAATTACTGCATGATCAATATGAACAAATATGGAATATCTAGTTATGTAATGCCAAAATTTATTCAGGGCATAAATGACTGCTAGCAGTTCTTTTTCTATCACTATGTAGTTTAATTCTGGTCCATGAAGGCTCTTGCTAATATAATAGATTACATTTTCAAGATTGTTGTGCTACAATCACACCTATGGCATAATCAGAGGCATCTGTGTATATATGAAAGGTAGATTCCAATCAGGGCCTTGTAAAACTAGGGTTGTAGTCAGAAGTTTCTTAAGGTATAGGAAGGCTTTATCACATTCAGATGTCCAATTAAATTCAACTTCTTTTGTGAGTAACTTATACAAGGGACTACCTATTTTGCTGAAATCTCTTTTAAAATGTCTGCAATATCCAACATGTCCTAGAAAAGATCTTACATCTTTTGATTTTGTAGGTATGGACAATATTTGAATTACCTCTATCTTAGCTAGATCCACTTGTATTCCTATAGCATAGAAAAATTGAGCAATTCTTTTAGTAAGCAACAAATCTGATCATTATATTTTAGGAAATCCTCTACTCTACAATTATTCAACAAAAAATAGATTTTCCTATTAAGCTTACCTTTCAAATTCCTTTTAAGGCCTAAACGCTAATGCCTCTCACACCAAACTAAAAACTAAAAAATGCCTTAAAAACAACATGCAACTTACACACATTTAGACATAGGAAAATGCTCAATCTTAACATTACATTTTTTATGATCTACCTAGTAAACATGTAAGCACAATCACACACATAATACCATATATGATTACCTAGAAACACTCTAAGTGAGAAGGTAAAACTGGGGTGGGGATGACACCCACAAATCTTCACTACTGTAGTAATAAAGTGTATCCAATAAAGGTTACAATGATTTGACCATGAATCGTGGTCTACCTAGTGAAAGGTCTGCCCTGTTAAAGGCTTACAAAGACTGTAGGTCTCACCTAATTAGAGGATTTCATACAGCCTATTAGAACTACTCTACTAAGAGATTTAACTTAAATCACCTGTTAAAATGTCTCAGCATAGATCCTATGATTAGCACTTTCTTTCCTGATAATAGATCACCTCTACACAATGTCTAATTGATCCTTTATGATCAAATGTCTCAATGCTATATCCTTTTCTCTATCCTCTGTTCTTCTCTAACTGATTCTGCAATTCACTCTTAATTCTAAGTTACCTTGAATGCTTTGAAAAATATCTTGTTCACTCCTCTAATTTAATCACTTACCCATAAATATTTTAGGGGTTTATCCTCCTTAAGAAGACTTAGGTGGCTTAGGGTTAGGTATGAATCTATGGCTAAGATTCATCCATATTACCATTTAAACCTTCCCATTTTCTAATTGGCTACATTCAATTGCATAGGGAATCCAAATATAGATTTGTCCTTATCTCCAAAAGATTTTAATCCATCCTTAAGTTTGTTAAAAAATGGTTTACATTGTTGTTTGTGCCATTACAAACAAATATGTCAAAACTATGTCACTTGACATATGAAGTCTCTGATGCTTGGCATGCACTATTCTATATACTATGACTCGACACCTATATTAATTTGCATCCACTATTTACTTAGTTCTTGAATCACTTGGCATGGTCACTTAGTACCTGAGTGACTCAACACATGAGTGAGTCGACAGTCATTGCAACTTCACATGGTCTAATATTTACATGTTGTGCTTGGCATGTATTACTAGTTTGGCATGAACAGAGTAAATGGCTTAAGTGTGTTGACACTCACTTGTCAAAACCAATCTAAGATCAATAGTCTCCCCCTTTGACATGAGTGTCAAAACACTTGAATATACATAATTAACTGTAATCCCTTGAGTATAACATATCCATGACTCAACATGTATACAAAATTTAAAAACTTTGCACTAACTTGTATACCTCAAAATTGTTAACTCCTCTAGAGTTAATGTGTCTGCCTTGTATCCAAAACATGTGATACCTTTGAGTAAATGTGTTTCTATTGATACTCTTGGACTTTAATGCGCTGCATTACTGATATTCTTTCATCTGATATGATCTCTCTTTGCTGATATCTATCCTTGTTTGCTCAGTTTCTGTTAAAAATGTATATCACCTCAATGATATAACTCTACTACTATGCTTCCCTTTCTTATTTCTCTCCCTTTTGTTCATACTCCCCCAAATATGTTTCTTGAATATCTTTCTCATATTAGATCTCCCCCTTATATCTTTAAATTTTTAGAGTAATTAATTAATTAATTATTTATTATTTATTCTATTTACTTAAGCTTACTTAGGTTAATGCATTTATTTAATATTTAATATTTAATAGTTGTAGTGATGAGTTGTTGACAACATGGGAGTTTGTTCCCTTCTAGCATGTTCCACCTTTTTGTGGAAAGTGTGCTTAGTTGTCAACCTTATCTTCTACCACCTTCCAAGCTTGTTCTACAAGCTTCCTTGAGGCCTTTATAAGCGGTCTCTTTCTCATTGTAAATTCATCCATTGACATAGCAATTTCATTTTTCTATTGTGAAATATTTTCTCTTGCTTTGTTTCCTTCAAGCTCTTGCTCCTTAGGTTTCTCTTCGGCAAGCTATTTGTATTGTAGGTGATCTTGGTGAGTGTGGAGTTGGATTTCATCAACTCCAACATGGTATCAAAGCCTCCCTGCTGCTTCTTGTTTGAACAATTTTTTTGAAGCCGCGATTCAGAGACACAAACCCTAGTTTGTTTGTGATTGTTTCTTCAATTAGGAGGAAGAGCATTTTTTAGTATTTGGAGAAAAAGGAGAAAGAGGGTTTGGCATGATAGATCTAATATTTTTTGGGCTTTTTTCTTTATTTTTTGGAGGTGCGACGGTGGAAATTCAGAAAAAATAACTAAAGAGGTGATTTTCAAACAACGATATCTCCCTCATACAGAGTCATTTTTTCAAGCAATTTTTGTTTTGTTTTGGGGTAGAATTTTGTGATCTACACATTGGTGCAGGTGGTTTGACATCTCTATTCCTAAATTTTTTTGCAACTCATAAATTCCAATTTTTGCCACTTTAAATGCTTTGTACGGGATCATCTGGACACATAATCAGGTTCCATTTTTTTGAAAGTGTATTTTTTTTGTCTACTTTCCAGACCTACAATTAGATTATAGGTTCCATGGACATAAATATTACTTTCAGAAATAGGCCATAAATTGGCTATTGTAATCGCACTAAGTAAATAGTGCCCAATTTATGCATTGTGGGGGGGGGGGGGGGGGGGGGAAGCATTTTCTTTTCTATCATTTACTTCAAAATAGACCCTTCTACTTTTGTCTTCTTCTCTCTCAATGGCGGATCCATCTGTAACCCGTTTCACACCAGACAACTATCATACCTGGAAGGCACATATGACTAGGATTCTCATGTCAAGGGGCTTTATGGTTATGTCTGGATGAGAATCAACTTGTTCTTACACACCGTTTTGAGGTTCTTTAGCATAAGAACAAAATGGATGAGGCCATGGGATTGATTGCATTGAATATTTTAGACAATCTACTATTTCACTTGCATGGTTTGACCACTCCACAGGCTTATTGGCTCAAATTTTAGACTTTGTTTGGCACAGTGAATGAGTTTCAGGCACTTTAGCTAGATGCAGAGTTGACTTCTTTGACACCTGACAACTTTCCCACCATTGAGGACTTCTCGATGAAGTTCAAATCTCTGTGTACACTTTTGTACAAATGTGGAAAAACCAAGACAGATGATGAGTGTATCTTTTTGATACTCTCAAAGTTGAGAGGCCAATATCAAATCTTCTCTTCTACTTTCTACTCCACTATGGATGCCTTAGGTGATAGACACAAGATGCCTTCATTTGAGATATTTTGTGATTGGTTAACCCGTGAACAATCCAAGATCACTCAAATGGATTCAATTTCAGGTTCACAGTCATAGGCATTGCTTGCTAAGGACACACAGGAGCAGAAGTTGAAGTAGATATTAGATCCCTCTTCTACTAGTTCATCATCTTCTAAGAAGAGGGAGAAAAAGAAGACTAAGACTCCTACCTATTCCTATTATGGGAAATGATCTTATGATGAGGCACATTATTTTTAGAAGAGATTTGATGGCTATGAGAAACAAAATGCAGATTTGCAAGATCTTCTTCAGAAGAACACTATTTCTTCTCCATCCTCTTCTACCTCACAGGGGTTTGCCTTTCAATCTTCTTCCACATCTTCACCATCTACATCAAATCTCAGAAAGGGTCATGCATTTCCTTCATAGGTTCCTTGGATATTGGATTCAGGTGCTTCTCATCATATGACATCTTCTGAAGGTGTCTTCTCTACTCTTGAGGCTTCTCCTATTCCTCATATTCTCATGGGGAATAACACTACACTACCAATCTATGGGAAAGGTTTAGTTCACATCCAGGATGGTATATTCAATGATGTATTGTATGTTCCATATTTTCCTGCCAACCTTCTCGTGATTTCTCAAATTACACGCAGTGGATCAAGGAAGATAGTTGAGTTCACTACTAATTCAGTCTTCATTCAGGATCGTGTAACAGGAGGTCTTATTTCTATAGGGGTAGTTGATCCTTCCACTCATCTCTACACCTTCTCACACTTTGGTCCACCATCTCCATTGTTGGAGCACAACTCTTCTCTTTCATAGGAGCATCGAATGTGGTGCAATCAGGATACTTGAACCTCTGCATTGTTCCTAAGATCCCTGTTTTGACTACCACACCACATCTAGTTGAGGGCTTTTCTCCTCTACAAGATTGTTCTTTCACTCTACCTAATCTTTCAGCTTCATCCATTGAGACTCAAAGAGAACTTGTAGATACTACAACAGATATTTATGACAGTGTCATCACACCTACCTTGGGAATTCCCTTTTCATTTCCTCATACATTCTCCTCTAGGCATCAACTAGGCTTTCTAGTTTTGCCTCTCATTTAGGGATTCCCTTGTTATGTACCCTTGTTTCTTCTGCATTGGAGTTGCATTGGTTCTATCCCTCCTTTATTCTAGGGAGGCTTTAGTATCTCTCATGGGGGGCTAGTTGTACTTATGATTTGAGCGGGTCTCTTGACTCTTTTCCAATGGAAGTTGTCCTTCGGGGGGATTGGTTGAGGCCTTCCTTCCTTCACTTCATGTTTTTTTTGCATGTTGTTTTTACCTCTTTTTGGGGGAGGGTTTTTCCCATGCGGTTTTCTCTCTTTCCGCTTTTACAGAGGTTACATTTCTTTGCATTGTACATGGGTACCTAATATGGCCCTGTTGCTGAGACCCATTCTGCATTTCATCTTAGTTTTCTGAGCTTAAGACATTCCCCTAAGTTGCACTTAAGGGGGGGTGTTAGAGTAAATAATTAATTAATTATTAATTATTTATTCTATTTACTTAAGCTTACTTAGGTTAATGCATTTATTTAATATTTAATAGTTAATAGTTGTAGTGATGAGTTGTTGACAACACGAGAGTTTGTTCCCTTCTAGCATGTTCCACCTTTTTGTGGAAAGTGTGCTTAGTTGTCAACCTTATCTTCTACCATCTTCCAAGCTTATTCTACAAGCTTCCTTGAGGCCTTTATAAGTGGTCTCTTTCTCATTGTAAATTCATCCATTGCCATAGCAATTTATTTTTCTATTGTGAAATATTTTCTCTTGCTTTGTTTCCTTCAAACTCTTGCTCCTTAGGTTTCTCTTTGGTAAGCTATTTGCATTGCAGGTGATCTTGGTGACTGTGGAGTTGGATTTCATCAACTCCAACATAAAATCCCCCCCTTTATTATATCTCCCCCTTTTTGACATTTATGTCAAATGGGTTATACACCTATGGTGTATTTGTCCAAAAATGATTTGTGGACATCCATTATTATCCTTAGAGCTGCATCCCAATTATCACATGCAACATCTAATGACTTAATTTGGATTGCAAGCTCATTAGTAAGGTGCACAAGACCATCTAGAGTAGAAAGATTGGGGTCTTTCTTTAGTAAAGTCTCAGCATAGCCTAGATCCTTGTGCATTATCTCTATATGAGGGGTAAGGGTGGCCTAAATACTTGTTAGTTTGGATCTAATATTAGCCTCATTTGCTATTAAGATAGCTAACTAACTCTATGTTTGAAGCAATGTTTTGAAATACTTCTCACTCTGAGCTGGATTTGATGGTAGTCTTGCACCTGATGTAGATATTTAACTTTCTAGACTCAAAATGTGACTTCGGGTCTTTTGGGTGAAGAGTGTAGGATTACATAGTTTTGTGTATAGTGAGAATATGTTCTCAAGTACCTTCTTCACATCCTCAACCTTTGTTGTCAAAGAAACTTGTTGTAGTGTTATCACACTGGATATTTTCTCAGTTACCTTTCCTTGAAACTTCTTCTCAGACCATTCTAAAAGTTTTGCATTTGTATCAAGGTCTTCATTTGTGACATTTTCCACTATATCAATTAGTTGTTCTATAAATGGCTTGGTCTCTTCAAGAGTTGGTAGGCTAAATGTATCTAAAAAGATATCCTTTATATCTTGGAGTGCTTACTTCTGCCTATGTTCTCTCCTAAGAATTTCTTGATGCTTTTTTCTCTCTAAGGCTTGTTGCAAAATGCCTATTTGCTCCAATGTCATAGTGTCATAGTCATATTTTGGAATCACAATTTCTTCATCAAGGCTTATGTCTCCATAGTGAATTACCTTATCAACATTTGATGAGCTAGGGTTTGACACTAGGATTTGTAATGGAATGTCTTTTGTGCTCAACTTCTAAAGAGCCTATGTAGAAAGAGTGCCAGATGTTGGTAGAGCTACTAGTGCTTGAATGGCTTCTTGTTCCTTCACCTTAGGTGTTAACTTATGCTCTTTAGGCTTGCCCTAGTCTATTACTATGACTTGAATAGCACCTTATTCCCATGCTTTAGGTACAGATGAATCTATTTGTCCTATTTTCTGCTATTCTATAATATCTTCCTCTTTTGTTTTATTCTTCACAATAGTATCAAATTTAACACTTGTATCAACCTTAGTAGATGTATCTACTATTGTTTGAATCAAAGGTTTTACATTAGAAACTGAAGGGATGATAGAAGGTGGTTCACATGGATTCACCTTTTCCCTTGTGACCTTAGCTATTTCCTTTTGTAATTCTTCTACACTAACCAAAATTGGATTTTCATAGAGTTTAGCTTGGAGTGTAGATTGGTCTAGAACCTTCTTGATGCAGGAGCATCCTAGGTGTAAGGAAAATCTTACATCACTCAAAAATATTTTATTTTCAATCTTTTCTATTTTAATAAGGACTAGTAGAAAGGGTGGTTACTATTTATGGGAACTTACTATTTTTAGTAAGTTTGTCATACAAGATTATAATGTTCTCATTTTCTATAGGAAGGTTCATTTTAGAGTTGTAAGCCTACCATAAAAATCTTGTTGCTCAAGAATTAGTATCAGAGAAGTTATTGCAGATTTTTGCTAGAAAAATTTGTAGGAAAATCTTTAGGCTCACTGTTGGAGGCCTTAGAGTGCCTGGATGAGGTTTGAAAGCTCAATGGAAGGGTGTTAGAAAAATTGAAGGGACATGTGAAGATATGGTGGTAGTAGGTTTAGTTGGAGAAAAATAGAAAGGGAAAGGATAAAATCACCAATTGGGATCAAATGAAAGATAAACTAAAGTGACAATTCATTGTTATGGATTCTAATCTTGATCTATTGAAGAAGATGTAAGGGTTGAAGCAAGTAGGAAAATCTATTCAAGAGTATATCAAAGAGTTCTACCGAGTCCTCATTAAAATCAACCATGCAAAAGTTGATAAGGAGAAAGTCGCCCATTATCTTAATGGGTCAAGGCCAAGCATTTAGGATGAGTTGAGTTTGCTTTGGATGAATAGTATTAAGGAGGCATACTAGTTTTCCCTAAGTGTTTAGGAGAAACTAAGCAAGAAGTTTGACAATAAGAATAGTGGAAGAGGTTGTGGTGGAAGATTTCGGGGATGATCTTATGGAGGCTGTAATGATAATCATAAGAACAAGGATGAGGCTAGAAGTAGTAATCAGAAAAAAAGGGGAAATAATTCCAATCATTTCCATGATCAAAATAATAGAGATCAGAGAGGAAGAGATAGAGGACAAGTATCTAGAAGAGGAAGCTTTCGTGGGAAATGTTTTCACTGTGGACAAGAAGAGAATAGAGCATTTGAATATACCCAGTGCCAAGGAAGAATAGATCAAAGAACTGAAGGCCTGACTAGAGTTGCACATGTTGATGAAGATGCCATATCCTCACATTTTGAAGATGCTGAAAGAGGAAAAGTCCTAGTTAATAGAAGAGTCCAGTTGAGTGATGAGAATGAACTTGATCAAAGAAGGAGTTTGTTTCACATAAGTTGTAGATGTGAAGATAAGTGTTGTGATGTGATCATTGATGATGGAAGTACTAAAAATTTGGTGTTAGAAATGATGGTCACTAAGTTGAAGCTGAGGAGATAGAAACATCCATGTCCATATTGTATTGCTTAGGTGCAAGATGACCATAAGCTCATGTTCAATGAGCAGTGATCAACAAAGTTCAAGATTGAAAGCTACCAAGATGAGGTACTATGTGATATCATACCTTGATGGACATATGTCATATGTTGTTGGGTAGGCCATGGTAGTTTGATAGGCATTTTGTACATGATGGACGAGCAAATACCTACACTCTAACCAAGGATGGAATGAAACATAAGTTGAAGCCATCGAAGGATAAAGAAGAAAAGGTATGTAGTGCTGCCAAAATATGTTTTGTTGATAGAAAAGAGTTTCTTAAAGGTATGAAGCATGAGCATATGTGTTTTGGTATAATTCCTAAAGATAGTAAAGAAGAAGTAGAAGAGGTACATGTAGAAGTTGCAGATATGTTGGGAGAGTTTTTTGATATTGTATCAGATAATGTACCCAATGGATTGCCCCCAATGGGGAAGATTAGTCACTAGATGGATTTGGTTTCAGGAGCTAGTTTTCCAAACAAGATAGTGCATATAATGACACTGGTAGAAAGTGATGAGTTAAAAAAGTAAGTTCATGAGTTGTTGTAGAAGGGGTTGATTCAAGAGAGTCTGAGTCCATGTGTTATACCAGCACTGTTAGCACCAAAGAAGAATGGAGAATGGAGGATGTGGATAGATTCTTATACTATCAACAAGATCACCATCAAGTATAGATTTCCTTTGCCAAGCATGGATGATATTATGGACTATTTGAGCGGAGCTCAGTATTTCACAAAGAAAGATTTAAAAAGTGGGTACCATCAGATTCATATCAGAGAAGGTGATGAGTGGAAGACTGCTTTCAAGATAAGGGGAGGACTGTATGAGTGGTCAGTCATGCCTTTTAGGCTAACCAATGCACCAAGCACTTTCATGAGTCTCATGAATGAGGTATTGAAGGAGTTTCTAGGTAAGTTTGTCATTGTTTACGTAGCTGATATATTAATCTTTAGTAAGACATTGGAGGAGCACTAGATTAATATTTGTAAGGTGTTTGATAAGTTGAGGGAAGAAAAGTTGTTGATAAACATGAAGAAGTGCAGTTTTGTAAAGAAAGAGTTGGTGTATCTAGGCTTTGTAGTTTTAGAAGAAGGTCTAAAGATGGATCCAGAGAAAGTGAAGGCTATCCTTGAATGGCCTACTCCAAAGAGTGTGATAGAGGTAAGATATTTTCATGGACTACCTACATTTTATAGAAAGTTTATAAGAAGTTTTAGTAGTATGTGTGGACCCTTGACTGAAACAATGAGAGGGGATAGGAAAGAGTTTAAGTGGAATCTAGGAGCAGATAAGAGTTTTAATTTGTTGAAACAAAAAGTTACTAAGCAACCTATTTTAGCACTTCCTAATTTTAACAAGGTGTTTCAAGTAGATTGTGATGCTAGTGTACTACAATAGGAGCTATTTTGAGCTAGGAAGGTAGACCTGTTGCTTATTTTAGTGAGAAGTTGAATGATGCAAAAGGAAAATATTCTATTTATGATCAACAACTTTATGCTATAGCTCAACCATTGAAGAAGTGGAGACACTTTATTCTTCCTAAGGAGTTTGTTTTGTATACTGATCATCAAACTTTGAAACATTTGAATAGTCAAGGAAAATTGAACCAAAGACATTTAAAGTGGGTTGAGTTTTTGTTGAGTTATACATTTGTTTTGAAACAAAAGAGTGGGAAGTCTAAAAAAGTTGTAGATGCTATTAGTAGAAGAAAAATTTTGCTAACAAAAATGTAGATAGAGGTGGTTGGGTCCAAGGAACTTAACACATTGTATCCAGATGATTTTGATTTTGGTGAAGTATGGAAGGCTTGTACAAAACCTATTACACTTGACGGGACAAAATCTTTGGATTGAATGATCTAGGATATTATGTTGTTCAAAGGAAGCTAGTTGCACATTCCCAGAAGTTCAATGAGAGAGAATCTCATCAAGGAAAAACATAGTGGAGGGTTGGCTGGACATTTTGGTAGATACAAAACCATAGCTTTGGTTGCTAAAAATTACTATTGGCCACAATTGCAGCAAGATGTGATAAAGTTTGTACAAAGTTGCAAATTATGTCAGATGGCGAAAGGAGTGAATCAAAATACAAGGTTGTATCAACCATTACTTGTACCAGAGAAGTCGTGGGAGGATTTTAGCATGAGTTTTGTTTTTGGATTACTGAGGACACAACCTGAGCATGACTCTATTTTTGTGGTGGTTGACAAGTTTTCAAAGATGGCACTTTTATTCCTTGCAAGAAGACTAGTGATGTTGTTCATGTAGAAAATTTGTTTTTTAGAGAAGTGATGAGATCACATGGTTTGCCAAAGAGTATAGTTTTAGATCAAGATACCAATTTTTTTGGGTGTTTCTTGCGTACATTGTGGAAGAAGTTGAAGGAAAATTTGAAGTTTAGTTCATTACATCATCCATAGATTGATGGATAGACAGAAGCTATGAATCACAGTTTGGGAAATTTGTTGAGATGATTGGTTGGAAATAAACCAAAAGGATGGGATATGATTTTACGATAGACAAAATTTGCATATAAGAATTTTGTTGATAGGAGTATTGGTAAATCACCATTCTAGATTGTATATGGGAGTAGTCCCAAAAATTCTTCTAAACTAAGGTAGTTGGATAAAGGAGAGGTAAGTAGTGTTGAAGTAGTAGATTTTGCTAAACATTTGAAGAACATCCATGAGGAGGTAAGGAAGCACATCATAAAGATGAATACATAGTATAAGGCTAAGGTAGATATGAAAAGGAGATATAATGAATTTTAGATTGGAGATGAAGGCATGGTTCATTTGAGAAAGGAGCATTTTCCAGTGGGTACATAAACTAAGTTGAAGATGAAGAAGTTTGGACCATGCAAGATAGTGAAGAGACATGATTCTGGAAATGCATATGAAGTGGAGTTGCCCATTGAATTGAATATTTAACTAGTATTTAATATTTTAGATTTGATAGAGTATTATGAAGGAGTTGATGGAGAAGAAGTTACAAAAGTGTAGTGGAGCATTCAAATAGCTAGTTCGGCTACAAAGGAGATTGAAGAGATACTAGACATTCATGTTGGAAAAAGTACCAGAAATAAAACTTATGAGGAATATCTGGTCAAATAGAAAGGGATACCAATTGAGGATTGATCATGGCTAGCAAAGGAGGAGGTTAACCATCTTGGTTTTCCTTTGAACACCTGAGATGTGATGGGGTCACTTCTCAAATTAGTGCAAGTGTCTGATGTAAGAGCATCTTGGGCATAAGGGCAATCTTGTATCACCCAAAAATATTTTATTTTCAGTCTTTTCTATTTTAATAAGGACTAGTAGACAAGGTGGTTACTATTTATGGGAACTTACTATTTTTAGTAAGTTTTTCATATAGGCTTCGAATGTTCTCATTTTCTATAGGAAGGTTCATTTTAGAGTTGTAAGGCTACCATAAAAATCACATTGCTCAAGCATTAGTATCAAAGAAGTTATTGCAAATTTTTGGTGGAAAAATTTGTAGAAAAATATTCAAGCTCACTATTGGTTTCGTTAGAGTGTTGGGATGAAGTCTGAAAACTTGATGGAGGGGCACTAGTACCATTCCAAGCCTATAGATCAGGAGCTGGTGTTTCCAAAAAGTGGTTATAATAGCCAATTAGAGCAATGGTTCATGATTTATGGACTCCAAAATTTGGGCTACCAAAATTTCTAAAATAATTTGTCAAAGATGTATTTGGCCAACTCTATGTGTGTTTTTAGGGTCTGTCGGCCCTAGGTATTATGTTTGAGCATCTAGAACCTTCTCGGGTGGCATAAAACTGCCTATTTAAGAAAGACTGAAACATTGTCTAGGACAACTCTAGGTGATAGTTCATAGCTTGTCTTGCAGATTATTGTAATGAAGGTGCCCATGTGAGTTAGCATAAATTTTGTAATTCCACATTTGTGGTGCAAATAAGAAGTCCATATTTTGTTCTCACATTGGCTATTGTTTCTTTGTTTCTTTTATGAGTTTATGGTTTTAAGGGGAACACCTACATCACTTCTTCAAGTCTTTTGTAGTAAGTGGATTGATGTTCTGAGTTGAAGCATCAGAAACATCCTTAACAATTATGGTTTCAATGGTTTTGGTTGTGTCATGGGGAGGACTGTCACTCGACACTTGTGTGTCTTGCACACTCTATTCATCTTGCTGCTTCTTCCTTCTCATCATTTTTGTCATCTTCCTTATCATCATTTTTACCCTCTGAAGGGTCAACTTCTCCTTGCTTCATAATGGTCAACCCATAGATAATTTCCATATTTGAGTTGATTTCTTGACCACATCTTCAATGTTATTTTGAAGAATCCTAAAGGCTCTATATTTATATGTGAACCTAATTGCATATCTCTTGATAGCCTTAGCAATTTGTCCATTTGTCAACTCTGGTATCACTTGAAATAATGTTGTTTCGCTGATCTATTTTTCCAAATTTAGACAATAATGTCATTTTTGCTCAACAATATCATATAAACTTTTTTGTATTGAGTTGGAAAATTCTAGTGGAGTGTTCTTAAATTTTGACATCATGGCATATAATGCCTCTTCCACTTGGTTTTTCTCTTCTTTTCCTAGTTTATCAAAATCAATATGTTTCAAACCAGATAAATCTGCATTGCTTTTGATATTTTCACATTACTTTTCAAGATCAAATAGAGGATTGTGACTTACCACTTTAAATTAGTTATTTTCATTTGATTCTATCCTTTCTTCATCATAATCTAGCTGTGCCACATATTTTCTTCTCTATCATTTCTACTCTTGGCCACCGTTGTCTATTTTCTTGGTCTTTTCTTTGGCCTTTTGGGTAGTTGCACATGTTCTAGCTCTAGTGGTAGGAGCAGTGGGCTTGGTTGGGCTAGGTTTGACAATCTTCTTTGCCCTTGTCACTAGTTGTGCCTTAGCCTTCTTCTTCTTTGGCTCGAAAGGAGTAGGTGCTTCCTTAGCTTCTTCTCCCTTAACACCTTCAGTTTCCTCCTCTTGCTTGTCTTCTCCCATGCGTTGGGTCAATGCAAGAGGTGCTTGAGTTTGTGTTTCTTCTTCCTCTTCATCATCATCATCCTCTTCTTCTTCCTCCTCGACAACTTTGCCAAATTTTTCTTTTAGTTTTTTCACTATCTTATCTTTGTTCTTAATGGCTGATGCAATTTTCAAATCCATTGTAATATTTGATTTTACCATCTCATAGTTGCCAAATATCTTTGAAATTTTATCTATTTCCTCCGCTAGTAGTGCAGTGATGGCTGCTGAGGCTTCATCAACATTAATTTCATACCCGAGTGGTCTTAACCATCTTACCCTAGGTGTGGTAGCTTGCACAAAATTGTAATCAAAATCAACAAGAAAACATATATCACTATAGTGTTGTTCAACCAAAGAAATTGGTATCCTCATTCTTTCCTTTATTGATTTCTTGAAATCTTCAAAGTAACTTGTCATCAAGGTTTCAAAATTTTCTCCCATCTGCTCAATGAACTCACTGATCTACACTATAATTGATCTATTTGTTTTCCACCCTATAGTACCAAAAGAGGGAAATGCATTCTATACATAAAAAGAATATACAAACTAGTATAGAACCAAACTTGCGTTATGCTTTCTTGGTTTTCCTGATAGCTCCATGATTCTCCATCAGTTGTTGTAATTATACCTCTGCCAGATCATATGTATTATCTTTCTTTACAATCTTGTAGCCAACATCCATAGCTATACAGGGTACACTATTCAATCTACTAGATTGATAGAATTTATGTGAGATTACCATTATAGCAAATTTCAACAATGGATTAGTAATAGTATCTATTGTCATGCCTCTCTTATTCCATTTTGCTCTAGTGTTCTTCTCAATTACTTCCTTGGAATCAGTTCTAAGTGTATTTGGCCGATCTAGGGTTGGGTAGCTAGTAACCCTATGAATTATTCTCTTGGTAATCTTGATAGGTCCACCCTCTAGCCATAAAGAACCATCATGAATTCAAGTTAGGACAATTTGTATCCACTCAGTTTTAAACACATTAGGAAAATCTAGGGCTCGTGTTAACAATTTTGTATTCATCTTTCAAAATACCATTTTCACACAATCTGTTATATGATTCTCTTATCTCCATGTCTCCTATACTTCCTATCTTGCAATTGTAGCTTTTCCTTGCATCTTGCACCATGATTATGTTTGGTGGGATCATTAACAATGCACTAGAAGGATCTTGTTTATAGACCATGTCAAGAATGGCTTTAAATATGGATTGCTTAACTTCATTACTGACAAGGTGAACATTCAAAACCTCCTTCTCTTCAACATTTTTAAAACTAGATTCCACTTTATCAAACTACGGTTTATGCAAAAGTAAACTGCGTAGCTTGGCTTGTGATAAATACATTGTGAAATTTGATAAACTAGTGTGAGATCATTGCTAAAATCTTTGTAAACACTTTGAATAGGTTTTTGAGTTGCCTTCTACTCTACTTTATCTTTCTCAAATCCAAAATGATGAATAATGAGAAAAATTTGATCATATAACCTTCGAAAACCTTGCATTTAATGTTGAGTGCTTACACAGTTGTAAGCTCGACATCAACCAATTTTAGGATCAATCGGCATCCATTGATATTTTCATCACTTAGTAGCTACTATGAGCTCGATATCAACTAGATAGTCTAGTAGCACAACATCTACTAACATTCCACTCGGTACACATAGGAAACATTTCATGCTCGGCAACAACATGAAAAAATTAAAGATTTATCTTCAATTTTCAACAACTTGCATCTTTATTTATGCTAATTTAGCATTTTCATAACTATCCCCTTTGGAATTGATGTATGATATAACACTTGAATATAAGTCTTACATACCTCTTGATTGCCTAGTTTGATGAGGTGTGATCACCTAACCCATTAGGTGAAGTGATCCCTTCTCCATTTGATGTGCTGCAATCATCCTTCTTTTTCCATATCTCATTCATCTCATCTCTAATATGTTCAAAATTTTCCTTGTCTTTGCCTTTATCGAATTCACAACTTGGTGCCTTTGACCTAGTTGGACAATGCTTACTGATGTGACGAGTCTTCAAACAACTAAAACATGTGGTTTGACTCAACCACCTTTTGTAGTTACCACTGAAGTGTGTCCTAATACAATTCTCAGGAACATGTTGACATTCTTGACAATAATGACAACTATATCTTGTATTATAATCCCAATTATACATGTTCCCATTATTTCTTACTTTTGTTGGCTTGTTTAATGTCCACGTGGATTTGGATCTATAGTCAAAAGTTCTATTTCCATACTTCTAATAGTTGTAGGAATATCCCTCAAATCTTTGTTTATGCATAGTCCTAGTTCTACATTCATGTGCCTGATGGCCTTGCTTGTTGCACTTATGGAAATGAGTCACGTTCTTAGGCTTGACATTTTGATTTGTATTCTTGCTTCTACACATATTAGTAGTATGTCCTTTCTTACCGCAATTATGACAAGTAGGTTTGGGGTTCTTACCTTTATTGTTCCTTTCTTCAACAAATTTGGATTGTTCTCCTTCTTCAGTGCTTGTGCAACCCAATCCTAATGTATCATTGTAAGGTGTAGGGGATCTCAATAATTTTTCAAAGTATTTGATGGCTTCATTTGGCTTGTTGAAACTTTTAGCAAACTCCTTTTCTCTTTTTAGGTCACTCTACAATTGTTTGTTCTATAACTTTAATGTAGTTATCTCAATGTCCTTGACATTCAGTTCATCGTTGGCATTCATCATTTGACTTAGAGTATCCAATTGTATGTTAGAAATCTTGGTTAGTTCTATTGACTTCTCTTCTAGTCTATAGCCAAAACTCTTTTGTCTTCTTCAATCATGGCTTTAGCTTTCATGGTTTTCTTCTTCTGTTCAACCAGTTCACATACCAGTATGGCTTGTGATTCTTGTTCTAACTTGAGATTTCTAATTTTTTCAGCTTATATTCTGTTCTTTTCCATTAGATCTTCAACTACTGCATCAAATTCATTTGAGTCTCCATCTGCAAATAGCTTAGTAGTGTCTATCTCTTTGTATTGTGTGTCATTCTCTACAATATCAATTTCTTTCCTTCTCTTCAAGGATTTCTTTAGTTCCTCTCTTGCCTCATTCAGTTGATGTAATAAGAGATGTATTTCAATATCCTAGTTCTCAATAGTCTTTCATAGCTTGTAGACTTCCATTTCAAGATCTTTCCTCAAAGTTGCAAAGCTTCTCTTTCAAAGAACTAGGCTCTAATGCCAATTGTTGGAATTACAAGTGAAAAGAGTAAACTAGGGGGGGGGGGGGGGGGGAGGTGAATCGATAGTTTAAACTTGGCACCATAATTTTTTTACCATTCATTCATCATATGCATTCAAACATGTAAGCAATCACACACATAACACCAGATATGATTACCTAGAAACCCTCCAAGTGAGAAGGTAAAACTAGGGTGGGGATGACACCCACAAATCTTCACTACTATAGTAATAAAGTGTATCCAATTAAGGTTACAATGATTTGAACATGAATCATGGTCCACCCTGTGAAAGGTCTGCTTTGTTAAAGGCTTACAAAGACTCTTAGGTCTCACCCTGTTAAAGGATTTCAACACTCTGTTAGAAGTGTGCCCTGTTAGAGGGTTTAAACTTACAACTAAGTAAGTACCCTATTAAAGGATTTCATATAGCCTATTAGGACTACTTTGTTAAGATATTTAACTTAAAACACCTCTTAAAATGTCTTAGCATAGATCCTGTGATTGGCACTTTCTTGCCTAATAATAGATCACCTCTACACAATGCCTAATTGATCCTTCACAATTAGATGTCTCAATGTTGTATCCTTTGGTCTATCCTCTATTCTTCTCTAATTGATTCTACAATTCACTCTTAATTCTAAGTCACCTTGAATGCTCTGCAAACTATCTTGTTTGCTCCTCCAATTCAATCAGTCACCCATAAAGAGTTTAGGGCTTCATCCTCCTTAAGAAGACTTACGTGGCTTAGAGTTAGGTATGAATCTATGACTGAGATTCCTCCATATTTCTACTTAAACCTTCCCATTTTCTAATTAACTATTGGAAATTGCATATGGAATCCAAATATAGATTCATCCCTATCTCTAAAATATCATAATCTATCCTTAAGTTGGCTAAAAAATGGTTTACATAGTTGTTTGTGCCATTATAAACAAATATGTCAAAACTATGTCACTCAGCATATGAAGTTTTTGATGCTTGACAAACACTATTATGTATACTTTGACTCAACACCTACATTACTCAACATCCACTATTTACTAGGCTCTTGAATCATTTGGCATGGTCTATCTGCTCGACACTTGAGTGACTAGGCACCTGAGTGACCCAACACTCATTACAACTTGGTATGGTCTAATATTTACATGTTGTTCTTAGCATGTATTACTAGTTTGGCATGAATTGAGTAAATAGCTTAAGTGTGTTGACACTCACTTGTTAAAACCAATTTGAGATCAACACTACAAAAATCTAGCTAAAAATGAAATACAATGTCATCTTGAGAAAAAACACATTTTACAAAGAGAAAGAGAAGAACAAATCTAACATGTTTAATAAGGAATATATATAGTACAATGCAAGAACACTGAACAATAGACCATTGAATTTTTAGTAGAATATAGAAAACATAGTAGGGGGAAAACACTAAACCCCTACAAATCCCTTCTTTATGAAATAATGGGTAGTTGAAGCAAAAAACCTTTGCAAAATATCTTTTGGATCTGTAATGAAAATAATTTATTTTCTCAAAATGCGTTTTGTGCTCACATTTTTTTCTAGGTCTAACTTTTACTGTGCAAACAAACAAAGATGTCAAATGAGAATGTTTTAATCTAAAATACATTAAAAATGTTGAACCCTAAAAATCTATAACCTATAGTTATCTTTCTTGATGGAAAAATACACAAAATGCATAATAAGCACAATTTGACAAATGCTTTATTGGAAACTTTTAAAAATGTCTAAATGGATTTTCACTTTTCACTTTTATGGAAATTTATGTATCAAACTTTTCAAATGATTTATACACTTGATCTAATGAAAAAAAATTATTCAACAAGTTTTACTTCTCTATAGGGATTACATGTCTCCAAATTTGCAACAAATGATGGTCCCAAAAAGTGATAGTTACCATGCCCAAAAAAATAGAGTAATAATTTTACAAAAAAAAACAAAAAACTATTGGTAAAACTAGTAAAAACTAATCAGAAAAAATTAATTTACATTAATGATGTCAAAATCTATTATCATATCTTGTAAACAATAGTGTAAGCTAGTATTATTTTAACAACATGGTTCCAAGTTACAAAATAAATCTCCTACATGCAATCGAAAAATTTATTCCCTTGTCTTAACTATAACTATTAACAATTTCACATAATTTAAAAGTAAGCCAATTATGAAAAATCTTAAAAAGGTTGATACTAAAACGTAAAGAAAATTAAACTAGTTTCCAAGTTTATTTTTATTAGTAAATTAAAGTCAATTTGATGACTATTACATATTTTAGTATAGGACTATAAAGAATTAGTTTTGTATGTAATATGTACCTAGTTTCAAGCACTTCCATCTTTTATCAATTGATTTCGTGTTTATTCCATCCTTTATTGTATATGTTGGATTCTTACTGATGATTAGGATTGATTAATTACTAGTATGATTAATTTCTTTTCAATAGAAAACACAATTATTTTCTAAACATTTTTCTATGTATAATTTCCTTGTACACACTATATTTGTATCATTCATACTATATAGGACATTGATTTTAGTAGTCATATATGAATCATCTCTCTTCACAATGATTACATAGGACTTTCTATATTAGTATTGGGAATTTGAGTGTTTCATGCATTCACATTACATTTATAAGCTAGTTTAGTTTTTAACCTCTACACTAATTATCAAGATAAAAATAATTTTCATAAATGTTCTTTCCCTTTACATTCATTTCATATTCATTTTTCCCCAAGCATGATCGTCATTTAACATGTTATAGATTCCTATACTTATTAGTAGAGGATCCATCCTATGTTACAAAGATGAAATCGAAGTATCAAGAGTGATTTCTATGATTGCAAGGTCTAATTCTTAATTACAAATTGTTTCATATTACTAAATCGATGATAGTAGATGATAAAGTGCTCGTTTATGTGTGTTCTAGAGGTAATTCTCATTCCCATCCCTCTATTTTGCCATGGTCTTTGCCTGAACATGGATGGACCAAGATAAACTTTAAGAAGGTCTATAAAGGAAATCTAGGCCCTTCTGACATAGGGTTAGTTGAAGAATCACATGATAGTAGCATAGGGAACAAATAACAAAGTTGAGTTCCAACTAGCCATTGAAGCAATGTTGATGCGGTGCAAATTAATGTCCAAAAATTACATCTTGAGGGAGATTATCTAACTTTCATGAACATATTTGTGAAAGGAAGTATGGAAATATGGTACTATGATAAATATAAAAACAAAATATAGAACGTAGTTGGAGGAAGTTGATGAATTTAAAATCTCTCATGTAGTCAAAGAAGGTAATTCCATAGAAGACAAAATATCAAATATTGGGGTGTCGGGTGCTGGATATTTTGAAATTGGGGAACACTTTAGCTAAATAAATACCATGGGGATAAAAGTACAAACATGTGTCACCCTTTGATGAAGGAAAAGGCTAACAAAATTATAATTGTTCAACTTCATGACATGAAACTAGTATTATTATATAGAATTTGGAAATGAAGTAAACTAACGAGATGTTTAGAAATGGATGAAGTTTAAAATTATTATTTTCAATGATTATTTGGAATAAGAATTCATATATTTTTTTATTTTTCAAGGATTCTTTTTTAGTTGCTGAAAAATGCTAAAAACTAGGAATCTAGTTTCCACTACAAAATAATATGGAAATAAACCTTTTTCTCTTTGATCTCAAATTATGTTATAGATGGCATATGTAACTAGATCAATAAAAAAAAAAAAAAATCTTTTGACCTATATTTTCTATTTTATAATAATTCAAATTTCAAATCACTTGAAATCGATAGTTTTCATCTCACCACATTTAAAAAAATAAATAAATTCTAACAAAAAGAAAAATTATATATTTTAGAAGAGGATTCTTTCCCATAGAATATCATATGCTTTTAAAATTTTGTTACATGATTAACTATTTTTTTCTTTCTCAAACCCAACATCTTCTTGAGTGTTAAAATATGTACTTGTAGTACTGTCTAATTATAATATACTATATCTAATTAAAACACTATAAACTCTATATGAGAATATTCTTGAATTTGAACTTTATAAAATGATGTTTATATGTTATTAAAAATATATCATTAAAAAGAGTAAGAGTTATTGACATGTTCATTTTCTTAAATAATTGTATTAATTTAATAATTGGATACAAACTAGTATAAAACCTACATTTAATAGACATTTCTAATTTGAAAAGTGCGATAACATATATAACTTAGGTAGAATGAATTTATCAAGATCATATGCTTGAACATAATTGATTTTTAGATAGAGATACTCAAATTCAGTGGTTTTGATAAATTAGGTTGAAAGGAGACAACAAAACTATTGAAGTATCCATGAATGAACTTACTTGATTGACAGAGTCATTATCTTGGCTGTATAATACAAAACATTAAGTTAACCATTATAATGATATATTTAGCACATCCTCTTAGTGAAAATGCCTTGGGATTTCCCCTACTTCGTAACGATGGAGGTGTGTTTGATATAAACACTTCCTTCCATAGTGAAAACATGAAGAGGTGGAGGAGGAAGGATATTTGGACTATTGACTCATGTAAACATGACAACCATCACATCCTTCCTCGCAAAGTAGTCTATCTTTTATGCAGTTGGTGGCTGTAGCGATGACAGTTGTCTAAGAGTATATGCCTGTGTTATGCTTTTGAGAGATTGAAAAAGTCTAAGAAATAATGGCGATAATCTTAGGTTCTCTATCCTTCTCGAGGCCTCCACCGCTACACTAAAGAATTGAGAAGTCAAGGCCCCACAGTGTTCAGAGATGGAAGCTAATTTCTCGTTATCTACAGATGGGAAAATACCATCTTTCAAAGGTTCTATCTTAGTCATGCGGATGAGAAAAAGTTTCAATCTTGATGAGGACTTCGTTCCGGGAAGCGCTGAGGTTAATCTTTAAGGAGAACTACTTGGAGATAGATTGGAAGCCAGGGTCCAAACTGAATATCTCCTCGATGTTTTAGGCTTTAGAGTTGATTGTGGAGGACTCAAAACCAGAGGTATCATCTGCGGTGAGAGAATTTGTGAAACCGAAGAGTGGAGGCAATATTCATGGCATCATTCATAAGGATGAACTTGGTATTGGCATATGCATGGAACAATGTCCGTGGAGAATGATTTGGGGTGGGCAAAGTGAGTTACAACCATTGTTAGTATGGTCAATCGATTCTCCAGTAGAAGTGCATCTCCCTGTTTCTCGTTTGGGTTGACACAAGCTGCTAAATTTCCTCTGCACTTTGGACCTAGAATGGGTATTGGTGGGTGATCGTGCAGTGAGAAAGCGAAAAGTGACTCTTGTGAAATCCATCACACCTAAGAGAGAAGATGACAACCAAATGATTCGTAGGCAGATTCTTGTGCGGCAGAATAAGAAGGATCATAAGGTGGCTGTAGGTTGTGTTGAGAGTGACACTGGTGAGGCGGTGGAAGTAGTTTCTTCTGGAGGGTTGAGGTAGGGACATGGCAGTGTTTTTGTAGAAGGCTCTTCGCCTCAGACTATTTCTGCATCTGGAATGGGTGTAGACATTTCTTTGCTCCCAGAGCGTGAGGCAACATCCAGTGGTAGACAAGTGCATTGTTGTGCAGGGTCCCATGTTGTTGGTGTAAGCATCCCCAACTTCATCAAGAAGGATGAAGCTAAATGGTTAAAGTGATTCATGGTTGGGTTTTTTTTTTTTTTTTTTTTTGGTTGGTAATCTGGTAGTGTTATGAGGGTAGTTTGCAAGGGTTGTCTATTAACAACAATTTTAAAAACAATTTTATTGAGCTAATGGTTATTTTGTCAAATTTGATACATATCAATGTATGTATGCTTGGGGTTGGTGGTGTTGTTTTAGGCTTGGTATGGCTTGGACATGGTAATATTATAGAAATGGGTCAAGTAGCCTCTTATGGCCCAAGATTGAATGTAATCTTTTTTAACACATTAATACAAATTACTTTATTATCAATAGACAAAATAAAATTAAAAATTTCATGATTGTAAATCATCAATATGACTTGAAAAGGAATAAGAAATCATAACTAGATAGAATACAAATATAAGAAAAAAGTTGAAAGATACATCACATTGATTCAATGCTAAAACAAAATAAAAATAAAAATGTGTCATGCTAGCTCAATAATCTATTCTTATTTAATATCTCATTGTTAATTTTATAATGTCTCTTATCATATGTTGTCTTGTATTTTTATTTTTGGTAGTACATATAGATTGAATACACAATAATATATCAATAGAGATTGTCAAACCTATTCAAACACAAACACTAATATAAAGTCTAACAGAAAAAATGAACAACATATCAATATAGCTCTTCTCTGTGAAAGCAAACCCATAAATAAACCAAATATACCACCACACTCACAAGGCACTCGAATCTATTATTCTCTTTCCCTTCAAAGATCTTGTATTGAATTCTATTTCATCCTTTTTTTTTAAACACATGCACACAATGCCATTAAAAGAGTGGAGCATGGTCAATTGATGTAAAGATTTAGAGATATGAGGATATGGTGTAGGAAGATAACGAAAATAAGATATAGTTAGAATAAAAGAGTCCTCCAAATAAAGAAACCAAGCAATAATTTATATATTACTCGAGAGCTCAAATGAGAGGAGAAAATATTATTTTACAAATGTACTCAAAAAAATTAAGAGTTGAGGTTAAGATGTGTAGGAATGAAGGGACAAGAATAAGGAGTAGGTAATGATTAAATGTGAAATAATATGAAATTAGGAGATTATGATGTTGATGTAAAAGGATAAATGAGATTGAATGGTAGGTAAAAGTTGTTGACTTTGTGAAATCCCTATAAGTCTCACATCTTCTCCAATATATAATTGTATTTCCATTATCATCACTTGTAAAGAGAGGTAGTCATTATTGGTGAGCAATTACAAGTCAATAAGAAGAGACATGTAGATATGTGTTGTCAATTCTTTATTTAATATACATGAGCATGACTATATTTAGAAGTTCTGACTATTATAAAAATGCAACCAATGTGTAATCAAAGAAAAGATAGATGGAAGATTTAAAAGATTTATGAAAATGGGGCATTCTCAAACTAAACTTCAAAATTTGTGAATGTTTAAAAGATTTTTAAAGTGAGTGATGCCACAAATCTTCTAACTATTAGTTGGTCAATTGTAGGAAGTGGTGACATTCAAAGATATGATAACATAGTTATTGATCATCAATGCAATTATATTGGTATTGAGGAACCAATTGATAAGAAAAATGATGAGTGGATAGTATGATTATAATGAATTTTTTAATAAATATGTGGGTATTATTGTGTCAATGTTATTTAGTGTAAAACTTTTCTATAGAAGCTACGCTTTTAGAACTTTGTTATTGTTGATTGTAAGTGATTCAAAATAGGTGGTGATTAAAAAAAAGTTCAATACAATATAATTATTATCAAAATATGTATAAATTAATTTATAGAACATTATTTAGAATAGAGCTTATTTTTACCCCTATCTATCTATATGTGTAGGCATGTTTTTGGTCAATCACATTGATATTAATCTTCATCAAAATATGTACAACCAAAAACATTTTTAGTATTACCTCATATATTTGACGTGTTCACACCATCAAAGTCATTTGTTTTGACAACCATCCATTTGAATAAATATATTCCAATTGCAATAAAACAAGCAACAAAGATACAAAGTAAAAAGACATTTCACAATAAATCTCGAGATAATATTTTCTATTAGAAACAAAGATCGGACATTTTTCATACCAATTAAGTATAACCTCTAGTATGGATCCTTGTAAGAAAAGGAGCATAAATATTCTTAGTAAAGGTTTTGTATTTTTTCACACTCCCATGAAATTTTACACTTCAAAGGCCCACCATGCCTCAAAAACCAGTATAGTGTTGAACTCAACACAAAATTTATAAGCACATATTTCTCACATTCCCAAGAACTTCCCACCTACATCTTAAAAATTAATAGACTAGGAAATATTGTTTTAGTTAGGGCTTCATTAAATTCAAATTAAAAAATGAAGAAAATATGTGAAGATTTTGATAAAAACTGAAATATAAAATAGCACACTATTGATGAAGGATTTGAACAAATACGCAAATCAAATCCACAAGCCCTCGAATACCTGCATGCAAAAAACTTGTCATGGAGAAGAAAAAGACAAGAAGAAGCAAAAGGTTTGCTTTGAAAACATGAAAACTATATATTCAGATGTAAAAAAGATCATTAAATATAAAGAGATCAATCCTTATAAAAGGAGATTGAAACCCAAAAAGGTAACCTAAAGGTGAAAGCTATTTAATAATTACTAATTAATTATTAAATAGAGAAAGCTAAAAAATGCATAAAGCAAAATCTTAAGAAGGGAGAAAAGGTAATTTAATAAATGAAATTAAATTAACCTTTTTCTCTAACACCCCCAGTTAAGATGAGCAACAATGTAGTTAGAAACAATGCAGAAAGAGCAAGGAAACTAAAATGTTGAAAGAAAACTTGGGTCCCAACAACAAGGCTCGATGAGGTACCCAATCACAAAAAAATCTCTATGAAACAGAGAAATAAAGAAAACCCAGTGGGAAAAGCTCTACTCCAAAAAGGGATAGCTAAAAAATCTAGTGAAGGACTAAAGAAGCCTCCAACTTGAGGAATGTCCTAGAAAATACGAACAAAGTGATCATCAAGAACATCACTAAAGCATGTAGAAGTTGCAAACCTCTGTTGAAAGATGTCTTCTAGTCCGAAGAACCTCCACTAAAATAGAACCTAACCAGGTAGAGAAGATTGTAATCTGCATCGACTTAGGAGCCAAACAAAGGCAAACAACTAAACTTGAAAATGTAGATGGCATAAAACACAAAAGCCTAAAGAGCTTATCAATCACAACAAGGAAGCATGAGAAACAATAGTAGAATCCCCCCCTAATGCAGACAAGATGAGGTGATAGACAATTGAGAAAATGGGCCAAAAAGAACTACAAGTCAAGGAACCATGATCAAGATGCACAAAAAAGTACATAAATGTGTATTGAGATGATCAATCTCAGACACGTCATGAGGCTAATGTCACAGAAAGGACACTCACTTGGACAAAGGAAGATGGCAAACAAAGGAAAAAAATCAACCCCCCTATGGCATTTTATCAAAGTAGTGCATGTACAATAAGGCACAAGATATAATGAATACCAAGAATACAATAATCTGTATGAGTTTCCTTTGATGAAACTACTTGAATCAAAAGGCAAAACAAGGAAAAACTATTGAAATGAAAAATACAAATGTAGTATGATACTTTATCTCAGTGCGATTGCAAGAATGCATACAAATGATGTCTACAAAGATCAAAAGAAGCATAATATTAGTATAAAAGATAGTACAAGTCATGAAAAATCATCTGAAGCAACGAAATTAATCCCCAAACCTAAAACAACCAAGTTATCCACCAGAATGAAAAAATATAAAAGACTAAATAGAATATGCCTAGAGAATAATTTGGAAAAACAACTAGCATCACTAGAAAGAGCTTGGAAAGACCTTTCCAACGATATAAAGAATTCCCAAATTGGAGATTGGATGCTCAAGATATGCCTCCTAAAGTGCAAAACATAACATCTGGCTTTGACTACCGAAACAAGGAACCAAATTACATGAAAACCAAAAAACACCTGCATCAATGTCTTCATCTCAGAACCAGCATTCTAGAGCATTTTTTAGATCGAAAAAATACATTTGTATGCTCAAGTTACAGAGAAAAAACCTATAGGGCCTATGGAAAGATGCAAATTTTTTTTTTTTTAATAATAAAATAATAAAAAAATTTCAAAAAAAGAACCCACATCCACCACCGCACTACTAGTAGAGCAATGGCTGGGTGGTGGGTGGGTGGAGAGTAGCCATAGGGCAGAGCTATGTCGGTGCTGTGGTGGGGCTGTTGTGGGTCACTAGGCGGACCGCCAGCAGTAACCACTACTGGTGGCCACCAATGGTGACTGTAGCTATAACTACTACTAGTTCCATTGCAATTTTCTAACTGTCGCACTTAAAATTGTGCAATTTTTTAAAATTCTGCCTTGGATTGCATGCAGAGGTCGTACAGTTGTGCCAGGCATTTTTTTTTACCTCCCAGATGAACGTTGACCAAAATGGACAAACTTTATATGGAAATGGGGGTATTGACACCTTTTGAATCCATTAGTGATGTTCGTTTGGCCTCAAGCAGCTCCAAAAATTAGCAACCCCCCTATTTTCTTAGAAAATATTTGAAAAATACTAGATTTGATCTGCCAAACCCTCATTCTTTCTTTTCTCCAAATATCGAACAAGCTATAGTAGATCTGGCTTTTATACCATGAAGGATTTAACAAACATACAAATCAAATCCACAAGCCCTTGAATACATGCATGCATAAAACCTATCATGGAGAAGAAAAAGATGAGAAGAAGCAAAGGTTTTGCTCTAAAAACATGAAAACTGTATATTCAGATGTAAAAAAGATCATTAAATACAAAGAGATCAATCCTTATAAAAGGAGATCGAAACCTAAAAGGGTAACCTAATAAACTAACCTAAAGGTAACCTAAAGGTAACCTAAAGGTGAAATCTATTTAATAATTACTAATTAATTATTAAATAGAGAAAGCTAAAGATTGCATAAAGTGAAATCTTAAGAAGGGAGAAAAGGTAATTTAATAAATTAAATTAAATTAACCTTTTTCTCTAACAATTGAATCACAAAGTTGAATAGGAACAAGAATAGAATAGAGAAATATAACTGATTTTATTGATAAATATATGTGACTACAGTATCTCACAAGCTGTGATTATGCTTCTATTTATAGAAGACTTTCATGAACCATATGCTTAGGATGTTTCTAGAATTCAAATTAAATCCTATTAATAACTCTAACTACCTTCCACATGACAAAGATAGGCTATGTGTGGACGAAGTCCATCATAGCATTTTGACAACACAAATAGTCTTCTTTAGCGGCAGGCTAGAAGCTTGTTTGGTGGGCACTCAAACAAAAGTTTTGTTATAACTAACCAGTGATGTGGAAGAGGGAGTATTAATTTCTAACACCCTCCTTTAGTTTCTACCACTTAAAAACTCTTTTAGTGGGAGAAGTTACAATAAGAAATTTGAATAATTGTCACCCCAAAATTAAAATAGGATGGGTCCCAACATTGTGCCTTCTTAGGTACCCATTTACAATATTAGATTTGTGTTTTCCTTATCACTATCAGTGAGAAAAACATATACATCTTTTTGTTATGTTCTATGTTTTTAATCGGTTGACCCATAACCATTTGGGATTATCCCAAGTAATAGAATTGTATCTACATTAGGTTTTGACCTTTGCAAGTGGTTTTGGCTTACCATGAACCCTTCAAAAGACTTTTAGACAAGTGGTTTTGGATTACCACAAACCCTTCATGGACTTATAGGTTTTCACCTAAACAAGTGGTTTTGGCTAACCACAAACCATTCAATAGATTTACATAAACAAGTGGTTTGGGATTACCACAAACCCTTCAAACTTCGCAAAAAATTATTCCAATAATGGGGAAACCAGCTCTATCTTTTCTTATGCACAATAATTATTGAGTCCATATAAAAAAAAATCCATCTACCAAGTCACATGGGTACCCAGGAGCTATACTCACTAGTTCTCTAGAAATATTTTTCAAATACATGTGGTTCATCAATAAAGAAAAAAAACATATTTTAGAGTGTCGAATACTACTGATAATGCACTCCTTACAATATATCAGTACAATACTCACTTGAGGGATATTTGATTCAACAATCTTCTATTACATGACCACATCTTGACAACATATCCTTCACATTTAGATAGACACATCCACTTATTGCCAATCCATAGCCTTACATCCCACATCATAAATATGTTTAAGACAATTTTCATTCTATAATAGAAAAAATTTAACATACCATCTCCCAACTATTTTATATAACAAGACACTCAACTCCAATAAAACTATAGATGTAACAACCAACATAAAGCCCAAACCACCCAAGCATTTTTTAAGAATTACACAAACATCAATATCTTTTCTTACTATGATTTTTAGCACTTTTCTTATCTTTCTTCAACTGGACAGTAAAAGCACTCGTTCACACAAACTAACCTACATTAAAAAAGAAATCAAATTTCACACAAACAAATTCTACTATGGCTTGTGAATCATAGACACTTTGATATAGCCATATATCAAAGAAAACAATTATATCACAAACCTTGATTCGAAATATGCTTTGATACCATGATAAAAAATAAAAAATAAAATAGCACACTATTGAATCATAGAGTTGAATAGGAACAAGATTACAACAAAGAAACATAACTGATTTTATTGATAAATATATGTGACTTTGGTATCTCACAAGCTATGATTATGGCTCTATTTATAGAGGAATTTCATGAGCCATATCTTAAGGACATTTCTAGAATTCAAATTAAATCCCATTAATAACTCTAACTGCCTTCCACATGGAAAAGGTAGGCTGTGAGTGGAAGGAGTCCACCGTACCATTTTGACAACACTAATAGTCTTCTTCGGCAGTAGGCTGGAAGCTTGTCTGACTAGCACTCAAACATAAGTTTTGTTATAGCTAATTAGTAATGTGGAAGAGGGAGGATTACTTTCTAAAAAATTTACCCCACAAAAGGCAAAGGAAAACTATACCCAATCCTACCCACTTTAAATGTTCTTTACCTACAGCTTGTACACAAACTAGATTATGGATTCAATCACCTGATTTGGAAATTTTAACATGAACAACCTCCATATGAAAGAATGTCTTTTGAATCATATGCTTGTTGTAGGCATATAATATGTGTGCCTTATAGGTAGAAGTAATTGTAAACTAGAGAAGCAAGAATTGAAAAAATTAGGAATAAAAGAATGTGAAACATTAGTTACTTGATTTGTACTTTTCCCTATTGTTGTTTCCCTCTTGTTTGGTAACATGCACAAGTTAAAGTTTTTAGAAAGTGCCAATTGTGCAAGCTAGAGTTTGTACATAAAATAATTGCAGCATGCCATATTTTTAGTAGTCCAATTTTTAGTTAATTTTTTTCATCCAAAAAATACAAGGCTTATGGGAAAAACCATTATAGAAAATAGAAAATAATAATCACCTAGATCTAATGAATGATAAGTCTTCCATTTATTCTCATGAGAATTGGATTCATGCATGAATCACTACTCATGATACATGCGTCAATGAATTTGACTAAAAAGCTACATAGTTAAATCCTGATAGCAATATAAAAATCAAAATTTTATTAGTATAAGAAAATGGAAAGGAACTATTAAATAAAATAAATAAAATAAGAGTGAAAACACTAGTCCCATACAAAAGAGGCAAGGACTAACAAATGTACAAATCTTTTCTAGAAACTATTCACAACTTTCTAGAAAACTAGTCTACAACACCTTTTTTGTGTCTGAAATAAAATACCTATAATCTCCACATGAGACAAGCTTCAAATGTGATACAACTAATCATAGATATGGTGCTGAGTTTACTCTAGAGGAGAATTCTAATGGCATGATTACTTTATTTGTTTTTACTTTCAAGTTAAAAATTTCAAACAAATTCTCTCTTTCAATTTATAAATTCATGAAACTACACCAGTCTAAGAAATAAGATACTACATGCAATGAAGTGATAATCACCCTTCGACTTATGAGGATTCTATAATTGAGTAGAGCCAAAAGTTTACTTGTGTGTTCTCATGCTAAAAATATTAATATAGGACGTCATACATTTATAATTGTCAAAATTTAATTAGACTAATCTAAATAATTTATGCAGTAATAACTATAGATAATATATATATTCCTACAATAAAATTTTACAAACTTATATATATATATATATATATATATATATATATATATATATTTAATTAGACTAATCTAAATAATGTATGCAATAATAATTATAGATAATATACATAAATTTCTAAAATAGAATTATATAAACCTTTATATATATAATTTTAATTATGAATATAAAAATAATATAAATTTTTCATATGCTGATGAAAGTATAATAGATTATTTATTTTGATTAGATGTTCAAGTGTTTCTTGATTAAGAAGAGAAATGTTTCATTGGAGTAAGCATAAGGGATTAATGACAATGTCCCATTGGATCCCAAGTTTCTAACTCAAAACTTAACATCACATCAATACATTCCAAATCACTTATCAGGCAGGGCTCCATACACCATTATTAACACTATGCAAGCAAATTTTATTTCCTTTGCCATTTTCTTTTATGATCTAAGGAAGACTATTGTGAAAAATGAGCCATCACAAATAATCCTTCTCCCCCTTTGGAGTCCTTTCATGATTTCATCAAGAAATTTGTAATAATTATGAGCATAATCCTATGTAAATATAGATTAAGAAATAGACTAGTTGGATTGGAAGAACACATTTTTGAAATGACATTCAATTTTAAAAAATAGAATAATTGTATTTGAAAGATGCATTATTTTGACTAAGTTTATGATATTTCAAATAAATTTTTTATAGAAGAGATGGACACATCAAAGCAGATTTAAAAAAAAAATAAATAAAAAAATCCCCGAAATCTTTGAATCTTTGTGTAAGTTTTTTGGATTTGGCATTTGAAACTATTATATTAATGAAAGATTAAATTTTTCAAATCTTTTGACCTATTTACCAACATTTTCAATATAGTTTTCATTATATTTATCTGCAAAGTATTTTTAAATGCAAAGTGAATATACTATAGAGACTTGTAGCTAGAGATCAAAGATAAGGAATTAAGTAAATAATAATATTATTTTATTATTAGTCTTTTATAAATTTCTACAAAAATAAACATTCTAGAGTTATGCCCGATAAGATTAGTTGTTTATGGAAATCTCCCAAGGGCTCTATATTAAGAAGTGTCATTTAATAGTTTAGTATGAGCACAATGAGTACTATTTCATTATTTTTGTGTGTACCTATTTCAGAATTCTATGATTGGTTTAGGTATTGAAGATTAATGGATAATTGTGAGTGGATGCTTCTAATGAAAATTTTTCTGAAAGAAGAGACAAAGAAATAGGAAATAGAAAATAGCAGGCAAGGTTTGGTTGTTGAGTAGCTTGGAGTATTGAAATCTACAAGTCAAATGGCTATGAATATAATGTGTAAGGGATGTCCACACAATATCTGATATAATATCCTCAAGAAATGTCCCCAGTTCAAAGTAATATTGTGAAACAAAGAGGTTTATCTATGATTATCCCCTTATTGAGCATTTGAATAGTTTGGAGTTGCTAATCACCTTGAAGTTTTTTCCAAAAAAACCCAAGAGATAAGAGAATGATGGTTTTTGATAGATTCGAAAGAGCATTATAGAAGTTTCAATCATTTTATTGAAAACCAATGTAGTTAATTACAAAAATCCATGGTAAAAAAGTGCAATGCAAACATAGAAGAAGCAAGAAACTTACACGTGTTATGTGCTAATCAAAATGGCAATTTGGATTTTTTTTTGAAACCTCAAATTAGTTTGTTACCAAATATTGGACAACAATGATCACTTGAGTGTGAAATGAGTCTAGTTTTATTAAAAAAAAAAAAAAAATTAGAAACTTTTCACAAAATCAAGAGCTCAAGGATTTTTTGGAAAAATTCTTTTTAATAATATAGAATGACAACAAAAGTAATAGAAAAGAGAAGGATTGTATGTTCTACAAATAAACAAGCTTGAAATTTGGTACAAATAGAAGGAAACAAAGTCAATCCATATTTTTTAGACATTTCTTTTAGTTAGATATAGTGTAATAGATCATACTATGGAAAAAAAGGGTTATGTTAAAGAAAGCTACAACTAATGAATAGGTGAGATGGAATTATAATATAGTAGCTCACAAATAGCCATATGTTTCCTTGACATGAACATTCATTGACACTTACCATGTTGAATTGTTGTCTAGACATATGCCATCCACCTAGATTTTCCACTTGTCCAACCTTGAGACATATACTATCTACCTAAATCTGTCACTTGTCCAACTCTAAAATCACATCATCTAATTTTCTCTAAAAATATTCAATTAAAAATATAAAAATACTACAAGGAAAAATGAGAATAGCCAATCACAAAAGAGAGAGAAAAAAGAGAAATTCAATTTAATAGAAAAATTTCTAAAACCATACAATAAAAGGGATTTGCACTGTTTCCAAGAAGTTAAAATAATAGAGAAGAATGTTACTGGAAACTTTTGTCTCATGCCTTAATGGAAGGGACTAATAATATATAGAATGAGGTGAGATTAGCTAGTTGAAATAGGAAGATCTTGTGAGTGAAGAGGAAAGTGAAGTGGAGATACATGAAAGAGAGACAGGAAGCCACAAGATGTGAGAGAGGATAGTTTTTTTAGAACTATTTTAAGAATTAAAAAAAGTATCAAGGTGGTTGTGTCAAAATTTTCTAGAACTTTAAATTTAGAAGAGCTAATAGATGAGATAGGATAGTTGGAGGAATATTTTGAAATAGAGGACATCTAAAACTATCAAAAGATAAAGTACTTTACTCAAACCAAATTGGAGGGGCATGTTGTACTATTGTAGTAAGGATTGTAAAGATGCTGAGTTGAAAATGGATATGAAGCTAGATAACGAGGTGGAATCAAACTATAGTAGGGTATAAGGAAAAACTCATTCTTAGGGACTATGAAATGAAGATGTTCTAAAAGTTTTAAAATCTAAAACAAACAGACATGATTATAAAGTATTACACAAAGGAGTTATACAAGTTGTCTATCTAGTTAGAAAAATTTGAAATTGATAAAGTGAAGTTAGATCAATATGTTAATACTTTTCTATTTAATATTCTAAATGTAATGAGTATAATAAGGATAAATTTAGTGGAATTAGCTTATCAGTATGTAACATAGGTGTAGGAGAAGCTGATGAGAAAGAAAATTAAGTGATTGAAAATTTTAAAGAATATTTTTAATTACAAAGTAGAAAGTGGGTTGAAATAAATCAAATAAAGTTGAGGAAGAATCCAAGCCTAAATGGAGCACAGAAGTGGGCCAAAACATGAAAGAGAAGGATATTTTTATAAGAGGACATCTTAGTAGAAATAGAGGGTTTATCAACAAGTAATTCTAGTGTAGAGAAGTTGGTCATTAGGTATTTGAGTGTTTCCAAACTCAAGGAGGTAGAAAGAAAAGTGTACTAAAAAACCACTATTAGACTAACTACTAGCCTTCCCCTTTAGGATTTGTGACATGGCTTAATAGCCTCTTGTGTTTTATAAGTCTAGTTGTTGTATTAGGCATTAACAAGTCAATCTTTTGGTGCAATGACAACTCTAGCTTGTAACAAGTGGTATCAGAGCTTGGTCATAGGTTTGAATCTCCTTAGGTAATTCTGAGGGGGGAATTATTGGACTAACCACTAGCTTTCCCCTTTGGGATTTGTAACATGGCTTAACCACCTCTTGTGTTCTATAAGTCTAGTGGTTGCTTTAGGCCTTAATAGGTCGATCTTTTGATGCAACAACAACTCTAGCTTGTAACAACCACTTGGTACATGAGAACAAGGAAAGTGATGCATCAACTAATGGTAATGACCCAAAAAAAGGTAATTATCTCTTTTAAAATTGTCTCTTTTAAAGATGATGCATTATGTAATATCATCCCTATGAGTGTATGCATTGTATTGTTAGGTAGGAAATGGAAATATGATAGGGATCCCATCTATGATAATAGGAGAAATGCATACATCATCCAAAATGATATAAAAAGGTATGTTTTGAGTTCTCCAAAGGAAAAAGAGAAGCCTATAAAAGAATTCAATGAGTTATTATGCGTTGTAGTGAAAAATGTAGAAAATAAAGGAGAAAGGATGAATTGGATGTTTTTATTTCTATCCACTCAAGATATATATATTTATAAAGGAAAGAGAAAATTAGAGTTTGGTTTATTGTTCTATCACAAGAAAAGAAAAAATAATAACATCCTAAAAGGAAGTGGTGGTCACAAGTATGTATCTCTAGAAGGGAGTTGTCCAAAATGATAGGGCCATATTAATGGAGGTGGCTTGTGTTGAGGTGAAACAAAAAATGTAAAGGTGGGATATCCTGTGAAAATATTTCACCTACCCAATATGTTTGGTGCAAGATCTCCCAAGTATGTGGTAATCAATACTACTCAAACACATTTTAGATTTTTTGGATTTTTTTTTTCCTCTTTTCATCTTTTCAACCAATACCTAAACCTCTTACTTTTGTGTGATCTTATTAATTATTTGATTCATGGTATTATAGTTCTATGAAAGTATGCTACTATCATGTATGAAATATTCAAGGGACATAAGTGTTATAAAGTAAAGTCCTCCAAGATTATTTGGAGGGGAGGTGGAGGGGGGGGGGGGGGGGGGGGGGGGGTGTGGTGAATCCGTTATGTTCATAAAACAATTATAAATATCTTTATTAATTATGAAACATGTAAATAGTAGGTGAATCAATTATGTGATTAAAAAAAATCTCAACATCTTTATTAGTGTAAAAACATGTAAACAATATATGTAACAACCATATAAAGATAACATGTGCACAATAACACCATATATGTTAACCATGGAAACCCTTGATCAAAGGGAACACCTTGATGAGAATGATGCCCACATGATGATACACTATTCTAAAAGTTCCTTGAGAAATGATAGAACCTTTTAGGAGTCAATGAATACAATCAGTAAATGAGAGTCATTGTTAGGATAATTTGAACCCTATTAGGATCTATGCCTACCCTATAAGGAGTTGATAGAAGGGCAACCGAGCTCACTATCCAAATAACCTTAAAAAATTCTTCAGTAGACAATCTTCTAGATAAGAATATCAAAGATCGTTTACCTAACTAAATAATAACTAATTTACCAATATAGTTCCTTTAAAATTCACAATACATAAATCTACATCATCTCTTCTTTGACATTACTTGAATTCACATTCAAGTTCATACAATGATCTCACTAATCATAAGCACACTTTACCACAAGGAGATGATATTTCCTTTATACTAAGTTCCAAATCAAGGATTGAGTTGGAATTAAGGATTTCCCAATTTACAATAATAATATAGGGCATTTCTACGATATTATGATATACATTATATCACAAGTAAACTCTTTCCTTAATTATATCAATAGTAGTCGACTCACTAGAAATAACATGCTAAACAATCTTCAACAAGTAGGAAAAAAATACATAGCTAATTCCTATATCTCAACCATAGCATATTCAACATGAGTTTAACCTTATTCTAAGCTCTCTTAACTATTTTTCATCTTTATCAAAAAATATAGCTCTTTTACTAGTACTTTCTTTCCAGAAACTCGCTATGAAAGAAACCTCCAAAAAAGATTGCATAGCTCTACCAAAATTGGAACTCTCTTTTCGCGAACATAGATGAACCATTAGGAAATGCTCCTAAATCTACCTTCAAGTGTACATAAAATATGGGTAAAAGCACAAACCTATGTCACCATTTTGTAAAGAAAAAGGCTAACAAAAGTATAATTGTTCACCTTCAATGACATAAAATTGCTATTTATATTTTGAATTTAAAAATGAAGTAGACTAAAGAAATGTGTAAAAATGGATGACATTTAGGATTATAAATTTTAATAATTATTTGGAATAAGAATTGTTAAATTTTCCTAATTTTTATAGATAATTTTTTAGCTATTGAAAAATGCTGAAATTTAGGGGTCTAGTTCCCACCACAAAACTATATGGAATTTAACTTATATTCCTTTGATCTCAAACTATGTTATAGATAGCCTATATAGCTAGAATAATCAAAAATAAAAATAATCTTTAGAGCTATATTTTCTCTTTTATAATGATTCAAATTTCAACTCACCTGAAATCGATATTTTTCATGTCCCACCACATTTTTCAAAACAAATCTATTCTAACCAGGAGAAAAATTATACATTCTTGGAAAGGACTCTCTTCTCTAGAAAATCATATAATTTTAATTTTTTTATATGATTTAATATTTTTTTCTTTCTCAAAATTGATTTCTTTTCGACTATTAAAATATGTGCTTATAGAATTTTTTAATTACAATATCCTATATCTAATTAAAATACTATAAACTCTATATGAGAATATTCTTGAATTTGAGCTCTATAAAATGGTGTTTATATGTTATTAAAAAAAATGATAAAAAATAGTAAGAGTTATTGAAATGCAACTTTTCTGAAATAATTTTAATTCTTTAGTAATTGGATACAAACTAGTATAAAACATGCATTTAATAGACATTTTCAATTGGAAAAGTGTGAGAACATATATAACTTAGCTAGAATGAACTTATCTGGATCATATGTTAGAACAAAATTTATTTTTAGATAGAAATAATCAAATTTAGTTGTTCTAATAAGTCATCCTGAAAGGTGACACAACTTTGTACTTTTACCCATATCTCATTGACAATTGACCATGCCAAACAATTCTTCCTCTATAACTCTAGAAATATTCACAAAGCAAGATGTGTGTTTATATCAATGATGAACTCTATCATGAATGTATCACATAAGCTCTAAATTATGTCTTTGACATTTCTATAATACTCCCCCATAGAAATACCATCGACATTCATGCTAACAAACTCCCCCTTTGGCATTTATGGCAACGTAGGTGAAAAATGTCTAAGTATAATGAATACCAAATATATTTCTTCCTCATCTTCATCTATTCCCCAATTAATGTTTCCCATGAATATCAACATACATCTTAGTCTCAAATAGACTATAAAGAGTTTTTCATGTTTAAATCACAACCATACAATAACCATCATGCACAAAATCTCCCTAGCATACATTGCATACTCTCCAAATCTTATTAAAATTAATAAATGTTTTTCATATACTATTCTCTCTCCCAAAAGATGCTTTTCATGTGTTCTCCCCCCATTGACATCAATGAAAAAGATATTATCATGTCAGTTCTCCAAGCTAAATCATTTCCAAAATAGTATGTTCTAGCTCAAGTGTCTAAAGATGCTGTAAAATACCAATACCAAGAGTCCTTAATGACTTAGCTCAAACATAGATACTCCCACATAGGAGAAGCATCAACATCTAGTCCAAGTAAAATATATAATGCTTTTCTACCACTAGACTGATGCAATCTTTGCCTCAACTAATCTAAAGTAGGTTGGGTCATAAGCCTAATAATTCCTCACAAGTGCTCAAATGTGACCTTAGCCAAAGGTTTTGTAAACATGTCTAAGCTATCTCCTTCTTTGTGCTAACATATTCCAATCCAATTTATTTTTCTAAAACTTTCTCTATCAAAAAGTGATACTTAATAGATATAAGACTTGTCTTTAAATGTAAAACTATATTCTTTGACATAATATTTGTATCACAATGTATGATAATAGTCTTAGTAAAATCAATTCTAATATCTTTCGGCATTATTTTCAACCAAATAATCTAGTTACAATTATTTGCTGCTACTGCATACCCTACTTATGTTGTACTTTATAAAATGCAATCATGTTTCTTTCTCAGCCAAGATTGTTGACTTGGTGGTTAGCACCTCCTTTGGGGTTCATAATATAGCTTAATCGCCTCTCATGGATCTAGGTAAGTTTGGTGTTTGTGACATTCTTTTGATAGCTAGGGATTTTGGTGCAATGGTAAACATACCAACAATTTGTATCAGAGCATTGAGTCATGAGTTCAAATCTCAAGAGGTCTCCTTCATTTCCTTGGTGTAGAACCCTTAGTTGGCACTAAGGGGGAGATTTTTGACTTGGTGTTCAACACCTCCTTTGGGGTTCACGACATGTCTTAACCACCTCTTATGGATCTGGGAAATTCTGGTGTTTGTGATGTTCATTGATAGCTCAATATTTTGGCACAATGGTAAACATACCAAGAAAGATACCAATCTTCCTCCCAAGAGGATGTTGATAACAATTATTCAATTGTATATTGTCATTGATGCTACAAAAATGTTACACTCTAACCAAGCACTTCCAGTAGTAAGCAAGTTCAAAAGACTCAAGTATCAGCTGATAAAATGTTTAGTGATCAAGTATAAACCAAGCTAGGTCAGTCATTGAAGGATTCTTGTGTAAACCTAGTCAGGTTGGTTACCAAGGAACTTAGTGGTCACTAAGTGACCTAGTTTTAGTGTTAGTCAACCTGCAACAGAACAATTTTGTTTATTATTTGGTTTTTGAAAGCCAACTTAGTGGATGTTAATTATTTGTTATGTAAAGGTGTTCAATCTAGCTTGACAATGGGTTTCATATATATGAAAGGTCAAGTTGTGGATTGAAATATGGAAGTTGTAGAAGAAGATAAGACATGAATAAAGAAGGATATTTGATTAAAAAAAGAATATCCAAGGACATGCAAATATTATTCTGATTAGGGAGGATCTAGAGGATAAACAAGAATAGAGATCTAAATCCACAAATCCATTGCTTCACCAATCAGGTCAATCATTGTTACCCTCTAACAATTGTAGCAATAAAGAAATCTCTTAACAAAGCTGACTTAACAATCTTTTTTGTAAATCCTCTAACAAGGAGACATTTCTAGATTGAGGTGCCTTAAGACCTCTAATAAGGCCACTCCTAATAGGGTAATTCAAATCCTTTAATAGGGTTACAACTAGCAGTGTGTTTTGTAACCTTTAAAAGGATTGGCTCCTAATAGGATTCACTTCAAAAGAGTGAAAAGTTGTAACTAATTACATTGGTAGTTTCACAATTTTGGTTTCCATGTTAAATCTTAGTGTTTCTTGTGTTCATGTTATTTTCTTACTACTTTATCTTTCTGCAACTAAGTTACTAAAGGTTAATACACATTAATATCTCAAGATTTCTTTGTTAACCAAGTTACTATGAATATCTAATTCTAACCAAGTTGTTTAAGGATTTGAGTTAGTAAGAAGTTTGAATTGACATCTAATGGATTTGGAATTGTTTTAGTGGTAATTGATTCACCCTTCTAGTCTCTTTTACTCCTCTTATATTTCCAAAATTTGGTATTAGAGCTATTGGTGCTTGCAAAAAAGGTTTCAAGGACCAAATCTAAAGATCAAGATGTCTTATGAAAGAGAGATTCCTAAGTCTAACAGAGAAAACTTCAAAGCATGGTAGGAAATCATGAAGCTACATTTTGGAGCCATTGGAGATATAGGCCTACGCTTCTTCGAAAACTAGTATGAGAGACCTCCTGATCCTTTGACTATGGACAAGATGGTGGACAAAAAGAGCCACAACACAATAATGATTGGCATTGTTTCCTATCTCAACTATTCTAAATTTGATGAAGTCAAAGATTGTACTAATACCTTTGAAATGTGGAACAAGTTGGAAAATATCTATGGAGGAGATGAAAATGTGAATCGAGCCAAAGCAGAATTTATAAGAGGCCAATTTGATTAGATGAAAATGAGTGGAGATGAAAACATTGATAAACACAATGAAAGAATGAAAGGAAGTGTGAGTGCACTCAGGGATGCAAGAGAAAAAATAGATGATGTGATAGTAGTCAGAAAGGTATTAAGAACTCTTCTTCCTATTTATGCAATTAGAGTTTAAGCTATTCAATAGATGAGATGTGATCCCAAAAATGATATAAATTTGGGTGCACTAGTGGTAAGGTTAACATCTTTTGAGTTGGATAATTTTGATGACTATTTCCTAGCTCTTAGAACATAGAATCAACATTCAAATCCAAACTAACTCTTTGTAGAAAGGGAGGAAACTCAAAAGGTAAATAGACTGACAATGAAAAAGATAAAGATCTAGATGATGACTTGGAAGCTATTGAAGCCCTATTTGCAAGAAGGTTACCTAAAGGCAAAGGTAAATATAAAGGAAAAACTCCATTGATTTGTTTCTCTTGTGAAGCAGTTGGCCACAGTGTTGCATGCTATCCAAACAAGGAAAACAAGGATGACATAAAATTCAACAAGTTCAAAGGAAAGAAATATTTCAAGAGCTACAAATAATATAAAGAAAAAGGTAAGAAATCTTGTTATATTGCTAAAGATTATGACAATGATGAAGAAGATGAAATGGTATATATTTCTTTTAAAGATGAATCAGATAATGAGGATAACGAAAAGTTGGCACTTATTTCTAATGTTAGCAAGAATGACACTTGGATAATAGGTAGTGGCTATTCTCATCACATGACTAGTGATAAAAATAAGTTTGAACACTTGGATTATGATGCTGGAAGTGTTTAATTTGGAAATAATGAACCATGTTATGTGAAGGGAAAATGATGCATTGCATTAACTGATGAACTCAAACATGACAATGCTTACTGGGTTGAATGAATAAGAAACAATCTTCTAAGTGTGGCACAATTGAACAACATTGGATACAAGGTAGAATTCATGAATGGGAAGGCTAGGATAATGGATGGTAAAGGAAACCTAGTTGGAACTAACAATTAAAAAAAAGGTAATTTTTAAACCTATACTTCACTAAAACTAAAAGTTTTCTAGCATAGAAAGAGGAAATTGAGTCCACAGTGCAACTTGAGTTAGAAATAGTTCTAGCCAAGTTGTAGACAAAGTTCAGATATTGAAGACTTTTGGAATGGAAGACTCCAAACTAGTTGGAACACTTATGTACACTGGACATAAGTTCTCTAAGAATGATGATTCAAAAGAGCTAAATCAAACTACTTATAGATCCATGATTGGGAAGCTTCAATATGTTGTTCACACAAGACTTGATATTGCAATAGCAGTTGGTATAGTTGCAACATTTTCTAAAAATCCAAGAGAAAATCATATCATGGAAATTAAAAGGATCATGAGATATCTAAAAGGAACTCAAGACTATGGTCTATGGAACAAGAAAGGAGGAAATTTTGAGTTGAAATTGTTTATTGATGGTGATTGGGCTAGAGGAATTGACAATAGAAAAATCACTAGAGGAGCATTCTTTCTTGGAAAGAGGTTAGTATCATGGAAAAGCAAAAATCATAATTACATCATTGAGCCTACAACATAAGTAGAATATGTTGTTGATTGTTCCAACATAATCTGGATCATGCAAAGATTGTTAGGAATGAAGGAAGAAATCAAGGATCCAGTGGTTATCTACTATAATAACACAAGTGCAATCAATATATTCAAAAATCTAGTAATACACACCAAGAAGAAGCACATTGCAATCATGTATCATTTTATGAGAGAATTAGTTCAAGATAAAGAGGTAAAACTAGAATATGTGAACATAAAGGAGTAGGTTGCTCACATATTTACCAAACCATTACCTAAGGATGCATTCTTGTATCTTAGGGAAAGCTAGGGGCCATTCCCCTATCTGATGCTCACTAGATTATAGATTAGCAATGCATTAACCAAGCTGCATTGAAGATCTATCAAGTTGATACAAAGAACTCAGAGATCATTGCATATGAATCAAGACATCAGGTACATTATAAATTCATTGTATAAAGTCTTTGGTATTTGAAGAGAGAGAGATTAAATATGTCATGTTCATATCAAAATAATTGAGGAAGACAATTGTATATCAGTAAGAGGGAGAACCTGATAAGAGGGAGTCTCAAGATAAGATGATAGAGGAAGAATCTCAGAGAAGTTCTTATGGTTGAAGAGTCAAAATCAAACTAAGGATATTTTCTCCAAATATTTCTTTGTAAAATGACATGTTATGTTGCCATCAATGCCAATGAGGGAGACTATTGATAACAATTATTTAATTGTTTAAATTTTCATTGATGTTACACAAATGTTACACTCTAACAGAGAACTACTAATAGTAGCCGATCTTAGAAGACTCTAGTATCAATTGAGCAAAAGTTCAGTGACCAAGTGTAAATCGAGATAGGTCAGTCATTGAAGAATTCCTATGTAAATCGAGTTAGCTTAGTTACCAAGGAAATGAGTGGTAACTAAGTGACCCAGTTTCAATGTCAGTCAACCTACAACAGAACAATTTTTTTTATTCTTTAGTTTTTGCAAGACAACTTAGTGTATGTTAATTATTTGTTTATTAAGGTATTCAATGCAACTTGAAATTGGGTTTCATATATATGAAAGGCCAAGTTGTGGATTGAAATATGGAAGTTATGGTAGAAGATACAATGCGAATAAAGAAGGATATTTGATTAAAAGAAGAATATCCAAGGAGCTACAAAGATTATTTAGATTAAGGAGGATCTAGGGGATAAGCCAAAACAATGATTTGAATATGAAAATTAGTTACTTCACCAATTAGGTCAATCATTTTTACTGTCTAACATATGTAGCAGTGAAGAAATCTCTTAATAGAGTTGACTTAACATTGATTTTTAAAAATCCTCTAACAATGTGGCATTTCTAGATTGAAGTGTCTTAAAACCTCTAACAAGGCCACTCCTAATAGGATGATTCAAATCCTTTAACAGGGTCACACCTAATAGTGTGTTTTGTAACCTTTAATAGGGCTAGCTTCTAACAGGGCTCACTTCAAAAGAGTGAAAAGTTGTAACTAGTTGCATTGGCAGTTTTCCCAAATTGGGTTTCCATGTTAAATATTGGTGTTTCTTGTGTTCATGTTATTTTCTTACTACTTTATCTTTTTGCAACTAAGTTACTAAATATTAATACACATTAATATCTCAAGATTTCTTTGTTAATTGAGTTACAATGAATATTGAGTTCTAACCAAGCTGTGCAAGGATTGAGTTAATAAGAAGTTTGAATTTCCATCTAAGGGATTTGGAATCATTTGAGTGGTAATTGATTCACCCCTCCCCTCTCAATTAATCCTCTTATATTTCCAATGGAGGAATGATCGACCACTAGTGCTCTTTCTGTCATCTATACTTCCCACCCAATCAACATTTGTATATTCATATAATATGAAATTTTGTGATCTATCATCTCATAAACTATAATAAGGTGTGCCTCTCAAGTATCTAAAAATTATTTTTAATACTGGAAGATGTGTCTCTTTAGAATCCTCCTAAAATATTTCCACAATTCCAACTACATTATCTATATTAGGTGTTGTATGTGTTAAGTACTGCATCCACCAATCATAAATTTTGTACTTCTTTTTTTCTGCACTAGGGGATTCATCTTTGCTAGATAAGTTACAACAAGTCATCATAGGTGTTCCAATAGGTTTACAATATTCCAATCTAGATATCTTCAATAAGCCTTTGCGACACTTAACTTTTGCTACAAAAATTCCATCTCTATTTTGTGAAATCTACAATCCCAAGAAGTATTTCATCTCTCTAGTCACACTCATGTCAAATTCCTTCTTCATTTCTTCTAAAAATGTCTTAATAGCTTCATCATCACCTCCAAAAAATGTCATCCATAAATACTACAAAAACTAGAAAATTATCATCATTCTTTCTTAGGTACAAATTATTATCGGCATTACCTTTTACATGTGTTTATTCAATCTTGCATAAAAGGCTCTAGGTGCTTGTTTTAGTCCATATAATGAATTCTTTAATCTTCAAACCATGTCCTCTTTATCTGTCAAAGGGCAATCATCACGTTGTTCAATGTGTACTTCTTTTCCTCATTCTCTATTTAGGAAAGTTGATTTGACATCTATTTCATAAACTTTAAAGTTCTTGTTAGTTGCATATGCCAAATACATTCTCACTATTTCTAATCTAGCAACAAGTACAAAAGTTTCTTCAAAATCAATTCCTTCTTGTTGTGAATATCCTTTACAAACCACTCTTTATTCGTTGCTCAAAACTTCACCTTGTTCGTTAATCTTGTTTCTAAATACCCATTTAGTTCCAATGATATTCATATATTTAGGTCTAGGAACCAATACCCAACTCTTGTTCTTTTCAATCTTCTCTAATTATTCTTTCATATCTTTAATCCAATAATTGTCTTTACAAGATTCACTAGCATTCCTAGGTTCAACTTGAGAAATCAAACATAATTCTTCACTAATCTTTTTTCTCTTTGTAACTCCTATGCTCACACTTCCAATGATCTATTCAATAGGGCAATTCTTTTCTATATATTTTTTAGTTGTCACTTGTTTAAAGATCTGATTTTTATTCCAAGCTTATATCTAGGTTCATCTCTCTAAAGCTCTCCTTGTAACTTAGTTTTCAAATCAATTTCAATTCCATAAAACAATTCTTTCTCAATATTTTGAATGTTAGTCCATCAATTAGTCTCTTTTTTAGAATTATAATCAAGTATCATTTCTTGAACCATAAACTTTTCATCAACTCTCACAATTGTAGTTTATACAATAGTGTTCAATTTACAATCAAAACATCTATATCCTTTCGTTTTCAATGAATAATCAAGAAAATAACCACAATCACATATTGAATCAAACTTTCCAAGATCATCATCTCTCTTAATCTATCATTTACTTCGAAAGATTCTAAAGAATTTCATAGAAGGTGTAAGGCTAAACCAAAATTCATAGGATGCATTGCCAATACCTTGTCTAATCTATACTTCTTTCATAGTGTATACTATTATGTTCAGTGCTTCTCTCTAAAATATATGTGCCACATTGTTCTCAAACATTGTTACTCTAACTACTTCTATCATTGATCTATTCCTTATTTCTTCTATCCTATTTTTCTATGATGTCTTAAAGAGACTAAAAGTTGTCTCTTTATACCATTATACTCACAAAAATCATTAAACTCATTTGAAATAATTTTTCTTCCTCTATAAGATCTTAAGAATTTAATCTTCAAACTAAATTCATTCTCAACCCTACTCTTGAATATCTTGAATTTCTTAAAAGCTTTAGATTTATCTTTGAGAAATGCAACCCACATTATTCTAGTGAAATCATGAACAAATAACATGAAATAACTTTCATGATAATGATGTCTTGTTCTTGTATGACCGCTCATATCTGTATGTTCAATTTCTAACTTTGTTAAAGTAGTAAATGTCTTTCTTGGAAATAAACTTTTCTTCTAGTTTGCCAACACACATTTATGTTAGTAGGTTTCACAATCAAAGGAAAATATTTGACAAAAAATGTAAGAACATGACCCTCACAATGTTATCAAAGTTGATATGATAAAATTTCTTATGCCATAACCAACTACCAACCAATTTAGCAACTAAACATGTCATTTTAGTAGGATTCATGTGTAATACATTGTTTCTTGTCTTTGTACTAGTGCCAATCCATCTACCATTTTTATCCTTGATAATGAAAGTGTTTTGTGTAAATGAAAAATAATATCCCTTATCAACAATTCATCCAACACTCAAAAGATTATGTTTCAAACCATCCACAAAGTAAATATCCCTAGTGTTAGTTTGTCCATCAAGTATAATAGATCATTTTCCTTTTATGTGATATGATGCATTATTTCCAACTCTAACTATACATCCATCATATCTATTGAATCAATAATTTTTTTCATATCTCAAATCATGTGATGAGAATGACCACTATCTATAATCCAATCATACTTTTTCTGCTAAGTTTGTGAAACTAATGTTTTTTCTTCATTTATTTTTTAGGGATTTCTTCATTAATAGAAACAAATATTATTTCATCATCCTAACCATCACTCTCATATAATAAATTTATCATCTTAAAATAAACTTCACCATCCTCATCAACATAGAAGCAATTGTTAGGTACTCTTGATTTTTAAGTCTTTCTAGGCTTGAAATTTTTCACTCTTTTAGAAATTTAGAAGAATAATGGTCACATTCTTTACATGTCCAATAAACAAGAATTATTTTACCTTTAGGTTATGTCCTAATACGTAGGGTGAGTCCTTCATCAATCTTCTTTATTTATTCCTCTTTAGATGCCTAGTTTTTGCTAGCACAATTGCCACTTGTACTAGTACTTCTTGTCAAAGAAATTCAATCTCTTTGTATGCTAAAAGCTATTTCTATTTAGGCAATTCTCCATTCTATTTCATCAATCTCTAAGATGTCTACAATCTTGCAAGAAGAGTCTCTCTTGTAAATTTAGGAGTGAAGACAATAACTTGTTCACGCATCTATGCTCCATGATGATAAGAAGGTGTCAAGGTCTTCATGATTTTCCACACAACTTCATCTTGTATCTTATTTCCTCTACAACTTTAAATTCCTATAATAATTTCTTGTACCATCTTAAATTGGATGCACTCTAATTTAATGAATGTTTAGCACCTATTTAATGCAAGACCATCAATCTCCTAGTATCTTGTCTTAAAATTAATTGTAATATGAGAGATTATGCTGATCAATTATACTAATTTCATTTCCCTTGGAAGATTTTTCAAAAAAGATAAAAATATTAGTAAAATTTTACTTGCCTTTGGATGGGATCTTAGTTGTCATTTCACAACTTACAATCCCTAAAAATGTCAATGAGACCATGAATGCAATGAAAAATAATTTAATAATGTAGTTATTGTCCCTAAATTATATAAATCTTGTTTTGAAGTGTTAGATTGTGGTGACTGATCAGGAAATTACTGTACATACTTCATAAATAGTGGGGTTCGGGGCATCGCCCCAAATTTTTTTTTTTTTGGGAAGTAGCCGACATGGTAGCCGACATATTATGGCCGACATATGGCCGACATGTTATAACCCTAAAGCGGTTTAATACTTGTATAAAAAAGGGCTTAGGGTTGGGTATTTTATATATGTGGTGATACGAAATTGGTTCTTGCGGCGGTATTGAGCTGTAAGGGATTACGGATTGTAATCAGGTTGTAATCACTGGATTGTAATAAGATCGGACTTGCTGTTTGGTGGACGTAGCCCAGGGATTGGGTGAACCACGTTAAATCTTGATGCCTTGTGTTCATTTCTATGTGTTCTATTATTTTCTGTTATTGGTTATATTTGCATGTAGTTTTTATTCTGTCCGTGGTTTATCCTAACACGTGGTATCAGAGCAAGGTTGTCTTTCAGTTATCCTCTGCAAGAAAGTCTCATGGTTAAGTGGGAGTCTCACAGTTGAGTGGGAGCGATGAAAGATGAGGGTAAGTTGAGGGTTGACAGGTTTAATGGGCAGAACTTCCAGTTATGGAAGATGCAAATGGAAGACTATTTATATCAGAAGGATTTATGGAAGTCGTTGGAAGGAAAAGCCAAGAATCAGGGAACTATGTCAGAGGCTGAATGGGATCTTTTGGACAGAAAGCCACTCGAAAGCATTCGGTTATGCTTGGCACCATCGGTGGCATTTAATATTACAAAAGCAAAGACGACAGAAGATTTGATGAAAACCCTAGCGACACTATATGAAAAGCCCTCCGCTTCAAATAAGGTATTTCTCATGAAGCGTTTATTTAATATGAAAATGGCAGAAGGTGGATCTATTGCAGATCATTTAAATGAGTTTAATACTATTACTAGTCAATTATCTTCTGTGGGTATCAATTTTGATGAAGAAATTAGGGCTCTCTTGATTTTGTGTTCTTTGCCTGAAAGCTGGAATGGCTTGGTAATGGCGGTGAGTAATTTTGTTCCTAGATCTAGTACCCTAAAATATGATGATGTGATCGGTGTTATTTTAAGTGAGGAAACTCGTAGAAAATCCTCAAGTGGATCTACATCAGGAAGTGCTTTAAATGCACAAAGTAGGGGCAGAACGACTGAAAGAGGAAGTAACTCTGGAAATCGTGGGAAATCAAGAGGAAAGTCAAAGGGGAGGAGGTCTCAATTGAGAGGACCAAATGATTGCTGGTACTGTGGGAAACCAGGGCACAAAAAGAAAGATTGCTGGACTCAAAAGAAAAATGAAGGAGATAAATCAGATGGAGACAAAGAGGCAAATGTGGTAAGTAACAAATCCGAAGAGGATGCCTTGCTTCTGTCTTTAGAGTGTTGATGATTCATGGGTTTTAGATTCTGGTGCTTCTTTTCATGCTACACCTCATAGAGGTTATTTCATTGATTATGTCCAAGGGGATTTTGGGCTTGTTTATTTGGGGGATAATGAACCCTGTCAGATTGTTGGAAAGGGAAAAATTAAGATTAAGTTGCAGAATGGGAATCATTGGCTACTACATGAGGTAAGACATGTTCCAAAACTAACTAGAAATTTAATTTCAGCAGGGCAACTCGGTGATGAGGGTTGTGTAGTTACTTTTAATGATAAAAATTGGAAGGTTTCAAAAGGTTCCCCTGTAGTAGAAAAAGGTGTGAAAGTAGGCACCTTATATCTTTGTACAGGTCATATTGTTCCTTCTACTTTGATTGTTTTAGAGAAAAATGAATATTCAGGAACAATTACTGCAGTTGAGCAGGGAGAACAAATAGTTGCTGTAGATTCTGATACAACGCTGTGGCACAATAGACTTGGGCACATGAGTGAGAAAGGTATGAAAGTACTTCATTCAAGGAAAGTTTTACCAGGTCTAAAATGTGTGAATATGGATTTCTGTGAAAGTTGTGTGTATGGAAAACAAAAGAGAGTGAGTTTTGTAAAGACAGGGAAGGAAAACAAAAAGGAGAAATTAGAGCTTGTGCATACAGATGTATGGGGACCGGCTCAGGTATCTTCCCTTGGTGGCTCTCATTATTATGTTACATTTATTGATGATGCAACTAGAAAAGTATGAGTTTATTTCCTTAGACATAAATCTGATGTATTTCAAACTTTTAAGAAATGGAAATGCTTGGTTGAAAATGAGACTGGTAAGAAATTAAAATGTCTCAGATCTGATAATGGTGGTGAGTATTGCAGTCATGAATTTGAAGATTATTTCTCCACTAATGGTATTCGTAGACAAAAAAATGTTCCAAGGACTCCATAGGAAAATGGAGTGGCTAAATGCATGAACAGGACTATAATGGAGCGCGCAAGGAGCATGAGGTTGCATGTTGGGTTGCCCTTACACATGTGGGTGGAGGCTATCAATACTGCAGTATATTTGATTAATAGAGGTCCCTCTACTCCTTTGGGTTGTGGTATTCCAGAGGAAGCATGGACTGGTAAGAAGGTGAGTTATTCTTTTCTCAAAACCTTCGGTTGTGAAGCTTTTGCTCATATAGACTCTGAAAATAGAACCAAGCTAGAAGCTAAATCAAAGAAATGTGTCTTTGTTGGATATGGCATTAATGAATTTGGCTATAGGCTTTGGGATTTTGAAAATCATAAAATTATAAGAAGCCGAGATGTCATATTCAATGAAAAAGTGTTGTACAAAGATCTGTTGCAGCAACATGAGAAGAAAGAAGATGATTATGTAGTGCTGGATGATACTCCAAAAGCTGATGTTCCAGCCATTCCTCATGATGTGCAAAAAATGCAACAAAAAATACCACACACACCAGTGAATGTTAGACGGTCAACAAGGCCAATTAGACCTCCACAAAGGTTTTCTCCCTCTTTGTATTCTATTTTACTTACTGATGCTAGTGAACCTGAAAGTTATGATGAAGCTGTGCAGGTGGATACTAAGATTCAGTGGGAGTTTGCAATGAAAGATGAAATGGATTCTTTGCTGAAAAATAAGACATGGGATTTGTGCAAGTTGCCTGCAGGTAAAAAGGCTTTACAGAATAAATGGGTTTACAGGTTGAAAGAAGAGGAAGGAGGTAAGAAAAGATTTAAGGCCAGGTTAGTTGTAAAAGGATTTGCACAGAAAAAGGGAATTGATTTTGATGAGATATTTTCTCCTGTTGTTAAAATGACTTCTATTCGTACTATTTTAAGTCTTGTGGCTACTGAAGATTTGCATTTAGAGTAGATGGATGTTAAAACAACCTTTCTTCATGGTGATTTGGATGAAGAAATATATATGGCTCAGCCATAGGGTTTTGAGGTCAAAGGTAAGAAGAACTTAGTGTGCAAATTGAAGAAAAGTTTATATGGCTTGAAGCAAGCACCTCGGCAATGGTATCTGAAATTTGACAGTTTTATGCATGACCATGGATATAATAGGTGTCACTCAGATTACTGTGTTTATTTTAAGAGGTTGGATGATGATAGCTACATTATTTTATGTTTATATGTTGATGATATGCTTATAGCTGGGTCTAACATGGATCATATTAAGGGGCTGGAATGCCAATTAGCACATGCATTTGCTATGAAGGATTTGGGGGCAGCAAAACAAATCCTTGGTATGAAGATTTGCAGAGATAGGAAGGACAGAACATTGACGCTATCTCAAGCTGATTATGTTGAGAAGGTGTTGCAACGTTTCTCTATGGAGAATGCTAAAGTTGTCAGCACACCTTTACCTGGTCATTTGAAATTGACTAAGGAGATGTGTCCCAAGACACAGGAAGAGGAGGATAAGATGTCCAAGGTACCCTATGCTTCAGCTGTAGGAAGTTTGATGTATGCTATGGTATGCACTAGGCCAGATATTGCACATGCAGTGGGAGTCGTTAGCAGGTATATGAGTCATCCAGGATTTGAGCATTGGAATGCTGTCAAGTGGATTCTCAGATATTTGAGAGGAACATCCAATAAGTGTTTACACTTTGGGGGCTCTACTACTGATTTACAGGGCTATGTTGACTCTGATTTGGTTGGGGATATTGATACCAGGCGGAGTACTACAGGTTATGTCTTTACTATTGGTGGGGCAGCCATGAGCTGGGTTTCTAGGCTACAAAAGATTAATGCTCTCTCCACTACAGAGGTAGAGTATGTTGCTGCTACGGAGGCAACCAAAGAGATGATATGGCTTCAGTTCTTCTTGGAAGAATTGGGACATCCTCAGAAGGATAATTATTTGTTCACAGATAGTCAGAGTGCCATTCATCTTGCTAAGAATTCAGCTCTGCATTCTAAGACCAAACACATACAGTTGCGGTACCATTTCATTCGGTCAATTTTGGAGGATGGATAGTTAAAGCTAGAGAAGATACATACCAATGAAAATCCAGCAGATATGTTGACAAAGGTTGTAACAAGGGAGAAGCTGAACTCCTCTTCAGCTTTAGTTGGTCTTTTAGACTAAATGTGAATAAAAGAACAACAGAGTCCAGGGTGGTTTGATCCAGTGGGAGCCCCATGCCATAGTTGTATTGCTAAAGGATTAGTCTCCAAGTGGGAGATTGTTGTTTAGTGTGGAGCCTGATCAGTCCCCAAGTGGGAGATTGTTAGATTGTGGTGACTAATTAGGAAAGTACTGTACATACTTCATAAATAGTGGGGTTCGGGGCTTTGGGAAGTAGCCGACATATTATGGCCAACATATGGCCGACATGTTATAACCCTAAAGCGGTTTAATATAAAAAAGGGCTTAGGGTTGGGTATTTTATATATGTGGTGATACAAAATTGGTTCTTGTGGCGGTATTGAGCTGTAAGGGATTACAGATTGTAATCAGGTTGTAATCACTAGATTGTAATAAGATCGGACTTGCTGTTTGGTGGACGTAGCCCAGGGATTGGGTGAACCACGTTAAATCTTGGTGCCTTGTGTTCATTTCTGTGTGTTCTATTATTTTTTGTTATTGGTTATATTTGCATGTAGTTTTTATTTCTGTCCGTGGTTTATCTTAACATGAAGTTCAACAATGGATTCCAATTTGCACATATTTCTCTATAATTTAGCATTCAAGTCCCCATTTACAATCACATTCATGTGAGCATTGTTGCATCTTATCAACAAATATATTTTGTGCAACCCTTGCACTGTGATATCAAAGCTTCGTTTGAGGAATAGTGTCTAACAAATCTCGTTCCTTTGTTTTACTATCACATGTAAAGATAAACACTCTGTTTATGCCAACATATTTTGTAAGAAAAACTATTAGAAATGTGATTGTTTTAACAATTTTTTTAAAAATGAAGATTGTTTACAAACCAGGGGCTCATTATGCTAAACCATACTAGAAACAACAATTGGAAGACCAAGAGTCACAACATACAATCCACCTTTTGCAATGAGACAAATACAACCAATGGAAGACTAAGAGTCACAATTTAGATTTTCATGAGGATATCCCTCTTGGGATTTGAACTAGTATCTCCAAAATGAAAGCTCGTCACTTGATCCAACTAAGCTAAACCCCTTGGACGCATTCACAAATTATTACAAAAATGCCTTAAAAAATCTTAAAATAGTGTTATGATTTCCTTGTTCATAAAGGAAAGATATTTTCTAATTATTCCTTCTATAATAGTTATAATTTGACTAAGTGTAAAATAATGAAGCCTTATAAGATGTCAATGCAATAGGAAAATATTTTCATAATGTTCCTTGTTTGTTATCTGATTCTTGAGGTTCTTATGTTACAAATTTCAACATGGATCCATAACTTCAATGTGGTATTCAAGCACCAAATTCTTTCTTAAGATTTGAAGATTTGATTTCTAAGGGTGTTGCAAGGTCTCCAAATTTACCTTTTTGTGTAGATTTGGATTTGGACAATTTTTGTCAATTTTTGGAGGAAACTAGGCGTTAGCTTTTCTTTGAAATTTTCTATTTTCAAAATTATTATTTTTTTCTTTGAAAAATTCAAAATTCAATAAAAATTCCATTTTTTTCAGAAACATTCGTTACTGTAAGGTGTTTTAATTTTTTCAAGCTCTAACTAACATACAATTGATTTTTCGACCATGACTTGAACATACAACCTTGCAATTGTGTAAACAAAATATTGTCTATAAGTTATTTGATGGTTGTTTTGATAAATTCTTTACACATTCTTGTAACAGGCTTATGAATTTAGATCTTCATTTTTCATGTTTGGACCATAACTCCACAAAAAAAATATTATTTAGTTTTGCACATCGTTGCATAGATCTTAGAGTGTTCTATCTAGATATACCATTTATTTTTCTAGGTTTTTCTCTAGATACATTTTATTTAGAGTTTTTTTTACCACTATCTACTTAGTTAATTGGATCTCTTAGTATCTTGAATGGATATTTTTTCATTCGATGACTTCAATCTCATCATTTTGTATGCAATACACCACTTTTTCCTAGTTTAATATTTTGAGCATATCTTACATACACATCTCTATTTGTACATGCACTCAAATAATGCACAAATATTGCCTAAGGTTTTATGAGGAATTTAAATAATATTATATATTATTTTGGGAGGATTTTATGTTGTACCTTTTTTAACAGTATTGTGTTACACATTTTTGGAGGAAGAAATTCCTCCAAAAAAGCCCGACCATGATTTTTTAGTCAAGTAGTTTCAATCGAAAGTAGATTACTTGTGATAGAAAGTAAAATTTTAATTACTTTTGATCAAAAGAAAATGATACAATTAGTTTTGATTAAAACTAGAAAAAAACATCTTAATACGTAGCAATTTTCCTTGTTAGTTTTGATCGAAACTAGAAAAAACTAGTTTCTATTGAAAGTAGAAAAGTGCTTTAGATAGAAATTAAGTTTATATTGAAAGTACCTAATGAGCAACATTTTGTAGAGGCCACAAGAATTATATTATTTTGATGAATTCCAGGAACAATTATAGTGTCCAGATGGAAGACTAAAGATATGTCATTTTGCATGACACAATTACTCAAAATGAGCTTTCTAATGATTATGGATTTGACACATTTTGAGTTTTTTAGACATATATTTTTGTCTGTCAACTAAAAATAGGTTTATTATTAGAAAAAAACCTCTATATTGGATACTCATGAAAAATAGTAAATAAAAGAATAATTATTTTGAAAAATAAGAAAAAGTTTCGTATTTGAGTCCTCTTTCTACAAAGAAAAGAAATTATGGAATTGGATAAATAAAAAATAAGTTACATGCATTAAAAACAACATATGTCAAAATTAGCATTAGGTCAACTGTAAACATCAATAAAATATGAAATATTAGAAGTAGAGACATCAAACCACCTCCATAATTATGGTATGGATATTATAAAACTAAATTCAAAAGAATCACATTGATATCTATTGTAGAGAATAAGTTATGGTTGTTAAGAATAATGTCACTCTTTCAATATCAGATTTTTGACAACATACCAATTTTTCATGGGAGAAAAAATAATTGAATCAAATCAATTAGAAAAAATAAATAAATTAGAATCTAGACAAAAAATCCTAATTAAGAAACCAATTTACTTCATCTTCAAATTTGCAACTATTAAACGACAACTTGCATTTGAAAGTGAAAGTGAAAAAAAAAAACCACTGTTAAGTGTTCTTTTAGGAAAAAAAGTGTAATCCACTATTGTGGGTCCACCCAAATTTGACATGCCTTATTCTTTTTACTATGATATATCTCATTTTGTACATGTGCATCACTATAAAGTTCCATGCAAGGATTGTGTGATGCCTTTTTCTATGTCATCACAAATTTGTCTACTGAACCCCTTTATGGTAATATCAAATCCTCTAGATTCTTGCCCCATATAGTTGTGCATTGGATAAATAACCTTATTTTAGTTATATGTCATGCATTATGCACATTAAGATCTCTTTCATGCACTACTTGGTGACATGTAATCTTAGTGGACCTATTATGCCTCTCCCTTGTCATAATTAAAATTTTCTACTATTGATGTTAATGCTCCTTGGGTTCACTTTGGAGTGAGCTAGGTATCCAATATTTATACTTGGTAGTTGTCAAATGTAATAGATTTATTTTGATGAGACAAATATTTTACTATATATGTACTCTTTCTATACTATTGATACCTATATTTTCAAATAGTAGTTTGTTCTTGCATGGTCAAGTCATATCATTGGGATCACTCATATATATTCTTGTGCCAATTGTATCATTAACTAATAGATATAATCATCATCTTTTCTAGAGGAGGTTCATCATACAATGCTGTAGAAATTATTATTTGACAGTTGTCTACATCTTCTTTGTGCTTCAAGGATACTCTTCATGTTAGTATTTTTTGGTAATTTTATAGAGGTTTCATAGTCCTTGATTTTTCATTTTACATTTATTTGATGTAGTGTATTTGTCACTTTTGGAGACAAATTTTCTCCAATAGAGGGTTTCTCCCTTTTCTCTTCTTTAAGATGCATTCTCTGTATTTGGATACTTAATTAGGCCTTTTGTTGTTACAGCATATTTTTCCATTTATGCTTAGAACTTTTAGGTCTCCCTATGTCTCACTTAAGATGGGGTATTGGAGCATACATGTATGGTGTAAATACATAAATTATTGCATTATGAATATTTGCATAGGTCACATTTTTTAGTTGTGCACATGGTAAGAAATATTTTTATGCATATTATTATACATGATTGAGTACATGTTTGCACATAGATGCATAGCTTAAGGCATTTAGTTAATCTTCACTTGAGCCTAGTTTAGTTTAGCTCCGTTCTTGTTTTCTTTTTCAACTCTAGTCTCCTTATCATGCACTAGCTTGCATACCTTAGTGTTTTTAGTTTTTTCTCTATCTTTGGATACATTCTTTTATTATAAAAGCTTCACATGTTATATTCACGCAATTCATCCCAAAATCCTAGAATTGTGATATTTTTGTAATCCTTGCCTTTGGAAAAATGTAGCAATCATTTTCTTGCTACCTTTCTAGTAGTGAAAAAACTTATTTAGGTTATAATTTGTTCTCATATGTTAATTAGTCAAAAATGACAAAAATAGCCAAAAAACTTTAGATAATTTTTGTAGAAATATAGAAATCTATTTTAGTTATAATTACTAAACTCTATGTAGCAATCATAACAAACTAAAAATTGATAAAAATTGATTAAATGTCTCTTTCAAGATTTTAATTAGTCAAAACTTAGAATACAAGGATAAATATGAATATGGAATTGGAATAAATTCTAAAAGTAACTTGGGTTTGAAAATTGCAAAATTGAAAATAAGAAGTATTTGATGCAATGATGAATACATCTATCTAACTATAGCTACTCAAGGTATGCCTACATATTCTATTTTTTCAAATTTCAAGTCGATGTCCATTAACTAGTTAAGTTGATAGGCTTATATGTGGGAGCTTTACTCCCAATTTTCATAAATTTTTGCCAGAAAATTGTCAGCCCTTCTCATTTTTAATATTTTTATGATATGTTTCCTCATAGGGGAGAGGACCCAGTACTTGAACGCATTCCAATAGTTGTGAATGGAGTTGTTCACTTGATACCTACACTTGTTGACTTAATGTCCAATTTTTTTTACAACATTGTACCAATATTTGTGACTTTAAAGTTGTTAGTACAATGCTAACTACCTAAAATTGAATAAAATGTACGTTTAGTTATAAAAATTAACCAATGATGTGATGCCACATCAGCTGTTCAACTATGGGTACCCTTTATGCACGACCATTGGTCTCACTTTTTTTTTGGGCTATTTTGGACAACTTGGCAAAAAGCATGCTGATGTGGCATCATAACAGATGATGTGGACTTGAAACCTTAGTTATAAGTAGGTGACTCACCAAGTAAGCTACTGTAAAAAATTGGGAGCGATTTGAAATTTTCACATGGGGTTTTGATAAGCGCGAAGTTAAGGTGTTCAAGTACTGGGTCCTCTCCCCTAATAAAACTTACTATTTTGTTTTCCATTTTTTAAATGTCACACTATACTCTATATTTCTAATTTTGTTTCCAATTTCTTTTTTTTCTCCTAGTTACATGGATTTTAATTAGCTTTTTTTTTATAAAAAATAAATTGTTTCCTTCAAAAATTTGTGCTTTCACCAAGAGTTAAGTTTGACATTTGTTGTAAGTATTTTACATTTTTTCTCAATTTAACTTTTACCATGGAAATTAAAGAGACAAATAAATATTTCAAACACATAAACCATTTAATGGGAATTATATTAGGATAATTGAAAAATATAAAAAATATTTTGATATCGGAACTTATATATTTATTCTCATTATTATTTTGATTAGTTTCTAAAGTGAACAATCTAAATGAATTGATTGAGGAGATAAGAAATATTGCTTTTCATAAATTAAAATTTCTTGTAAATAAAATTTCTATCTAAATTAAAATATATTAAATACGCTTATTTTTCTTCTATTATACAAAATTTTAACAAAAAATTACATCCATATTTATTTCTTTAAAAAAATAGAATTTATTACCAAAACTTTAGTAGAACATAGAATAAAATAAAATTTAAATATATAAAAAATACTTACTAATTATACTCTTTTTTCTAATCTTATTTTTCATTTCTAATATATTTACTAAACCTTTAATTCTAATAAAACTGAATTAAAAAAAAAAAATAGTAACCAAATAAATGTTTTCATCTTAGATGATTAAAAATTGAACTCTTAAATTACAACCAACATATCTATATAAGTCATATTGTGTTCTATTTGAAGGGTGTTCTATTTGAAAACATGTATCACAATGTTATAATAACATAATCATTTGAGATCCAAGTTTAAGAATAGTTCAAAAATATAAAAAATTATTTTGGTAGGGAACATATATAGTTATTCACATTAATATTTTAATTATTTTCAAAAGTAAACAATATAAATGAATTAATTGACGAGGTAAGGGAAATTGCTTTAACATATTCATAAATTATAATTTAATATAAATTAAATTTCTATCTAAATTAAATTATACATATATGCATATATTATTTTTCTTCTATTATAAAAATTTTTTACAACACATTTTATACATATTTATTTCCTAAAAAATTAATAGAACTTATTACCAAAACTTTAGTAGAACTTGAATAGAACATAAGGTTGGATAAAGAATTGATTATAAACAAAATATTTAAATAAATAACAACTGCTTTTTTTATCTCTAATATATTTACTAAACCTCTAATTCTAATAAAAACATATTTTTAAAAAATGCACATAATAAGTAATATACAACAAATGAATGATTTCTTCTTAGATGATCCAATTTCAATTCTTAAATTACAACCAACATATTTATATAAGCTATATTGAAGTCTACCTTATTTTTTAAAATGTTAATAATTTTATTACTATTTTAGATAAACATTTATGCAAAAAAAAAAAAATTCTTAAAATAGAAAATAATTATTAATAAAAAATCATACATTTTTATGTTTAGTTTATTAATAGTCTATTTATTATTTAAGGGATGCTTGTTGGTTTGGATAGGAGGTAGTTCACAATATGAGAAGAACATTTTGAAAAAAAAGGTTGTTTACACATTAATCTCACTCACTAATCTCCAATTCACATGACAATTTTACCACTAATGTGAAGAAAGAACTCTATTACAATTTTAGTTGATGTGAAGAATGAACTATATTGCAGTTTCTGTTGGAGTTGAGGAAAGCCAACTCCGAAGACGCCAAGATCACCTGCATGCGAAACCTGTCAAAGAGAAGCCATAGAAGGGGAGGAGCATGGAGCACGGGCAAAACCCTAAACGGACATGAGAGACACCATGAATGCAAACACAAGAAGAAATGATATGATGTGTTGATGTTGTTGTTGTTATAAAATACAAAGAGGGAGCCCGAATATAAAGAGCTCATGGAAGCTTGTAGAACAAGCTGGAAGGAGGTAGAAGATAAGTGTGACAACTAGAAGGGAACAAACTCCCGTGTTGTCACCAACTAACCACAACATGCATTAAATATAAAATATTAAATAAATGCATGACCTAAGTAAGCTTAAGCAATAGAATAAATAATTAATAATTAATTATTTACTCTAACACCCCCCCTTAAGTGCAACTTAGGGAAATGCCTTAAGCTCACAAAGCTAAGATGAATGCATAATGGGTCCCGACAACGAGGCCATTTTAGGTACCCAAGTACAATGCAACCTCTAAAAAATGGAGAAAGAGGGAAAACCCTATGGGAAAAACCCTCCTCCAAAAAGAGGTAAAAACCTAGTGAAGAACTGAAGAAGTCTCCAACTAGGGAAATTGTCCCCTAAAATAGGAACAAAGAGTGATCATGAAGAAGCAGCATCACTAAAGCATGAAGAAGTCGCAAATCTGCCAAATTGCTGATCTGAAGAAACCTCCATGGAAGAAGAAGGCATGAACCGAGCATGTCTATATGGTAGATGATCCATCTCACCGAAATGCATAGGTAGCCAGCCACTGCAATCGCCTTGTACATAGGATCAACCACTGAATACATAGTTCACACTATCGAACCATTGAACCATGGATGCATTAGAACATAGCATAACCCCCCCTTAATGCAGACGGGGTGTGATGATAGGCAACTGAGAAGGTGAGCCAGAATCTCCTGCAAACGAACCAAGAACGAGGAGAGAGGAAAAGAGGTACAGACACCGATAAAGACACGGTCTAACTGACTCTGCATGGGCTAATGTCGTGGAAGGGACACTCACTTGACAAAGGGAGAATGCCTAAAACAACAAACAAATAATCCCCCCCATGGTGCTTTATGAAATAGTGCAAGTACAACTGACTCAAAACAATGTTCATGATCCCCAGAATGCAAAAGTGACACTTTATCTCAGTGCGAAACAAAAAAGTGCTTCAAAATGATAGCTACAATGATCAGAATGGAAAAAGAGCTGCAACAAAAGAAGTACAGCTAAAAAGAAGAGAATCCATCCATGCCAGGAAAATGATCCTGGGGCCTAAAACAGTCAAAATATCCACCATATAGCTAAAATGCCAAAACTATGATAGAAAGAGCAGAGGCCAAAAACTAAGAAAAATGACTTCATTTCTGAAAAGATGAGAAAACCAGCTTTCCAAAAATATAAAGTTTTCCAAAAACGGGCATGGGATGCAAAAGATATACATGCCGGAGTCAAAAACAGAACTTTGGACTTTAACTGAAAAAATGAGAAATAAAAAAGCATCAAAACCAAAAACTACCTACACCAAAATCTCCGTCTTGGAACCAGCTTTCCGGTGCTTCTTTCGGATCGGAAAAATACCTCCGCATGCAAAAGTTATGGCCAAAAAACCACAAGTAGGTCCAAAAGTGAATCAGGAGAGGTGCATGCAAGGATGGATGATGCATGCTGATGTCAGCAAGTCAGACGATTAAATTTGACGATTTGGTGGCCATCACAGCAAAAAGAGTGCCACGTGGCATAGCCACGTGGCAGTACGGATGATGACGTGGCTGACGTGGTAGGGGTGACGTGGCGGGTCCACGTGGCAAGGTGCCACATGGCGCCCAGGCCACGTGTCACCCCCACAGTGGCTGCAATGGCGCTGACGCGGTTGCAGAGCTGTCGGGCTGAGCAGAGGCGGCCGAGCTAGTGGAGCTACCGGCAGAGGTGGCCGCAGGGTGGCTGACGAGGAGGAACCGCCGGTGGAGGGCGGAGGACGGGCGACGGTTGGGAGGAGGCCGGGCCGCGGCGGAGCGCGGGCAGTGCTGCCTGCTGCGGCCGCTGCGGGCTGCGTGCAGGTGGTGCGGCAGCGGCGCTGCAATTTAAAACAAAAATCGCAATAAATGAACCATTTTCGTCCGTACGGCCCGTACGGCAGACCCTGGAGGCTTCAAAAAATCTCCAAAAATGCCCTGTGACCAAAAATGACAAATTTTATATGAATCCTGACTGCAAACGGCCTTCCGGATCCATTGGTGATGTCCGTTTGGGCCCAAAGTGCTCCAAAAAATCGCTGATCCCCTGATTTGAAGAAAAATTGCACAAACAAACTAGGGTTTGTGACTTCAAATCACAGCTTCAAAATTTCTTCAACGAAGCTGCAGCAGGAAGGCTCTGATACCATGTTGGAGTTGAGGAAAGCCAACTCCGAAGACGCCAAGATCACCTACATGCGAAACCTGTTAAAGAGAAGCCATAGAAGGGGAGGAGCATGGAGCACGGGCAAAACCCTAAACGGACATGAGAGACACCATGAATGCAAACACAAGAAGAAATGATATGATGTGTTGATGTTGTTGTTATAAAATACAAAGAGGGAGCCTGAATATAAAGAGCTCATGGAAGCTTGTAGAACAAGCTGGAAGGAGGTAGAAGATAAGTGTGACAACTAGAAGGGAACAAACTCCCGTGTTGTCACCAACTAACCACAACATGCATTAAATATAAAATATTAAATAAATGCATGACCTAAGTAAGCTTAAGCAATAGAATAAATAATTAATAATTAATTATTTACTCTAACAGTTTCTACAAGTAAATTAAGGTAAAAGGACGTTTTAATTATTATTATTATAAATATTGGAATAGAAGAACAGATTAAATAATCTAAGACTAAGGACTAGGGGTATCCATTGTGTTAGGGGCATGTTCATGACTCATCCCTTTATGAAGTTGAGATTCTTACATTCAACACTAGGCTTTTAAACCTTTTGACGACTTGTTTAATTTTTAAAAAAAAGTAGCCTCTTTTATTATTTAGTTTTAAAGAAAACCTCTTTTATTATTTAGTTAAAAAGGAAATTTATATAATATTATTAAAAAAATTAGATAAATTTTATCCAATTTTTTATAAGTTTATATTTATAAAATATATTTAATAGTATTATCTAATATAGGCAAGAGTCTACAACACAATGGTAAATTGTGAGTCTCTTATATGGGATGGGAGGTGTTGGGTTGAGTGTACTTGAGATAAAACAATAATGATAATAAATTACAAAACATAATAAAAATTAATCTTGACTTCAACCTCTTACTTATCAAAATAATAATAATAATATCTAATATAAATAGTTATAGATATGACTATTATATTATTTGAATTTTTCATAAAATTATATGAATTTATTTTTTAATATTTTTTAAAAACTTATTCGAAATGTTAAGTTTTAGTGGTTTGTAAAATTAGTTGAAATATTAAACTTTAAAAAACAAAGTTATCTAAAGTTTTGAACTTTAATTGCTTATAAATTTTTATTTGTTTATAAATTATGATATCATACAACTTAAATTATTTTGGAAAGGCTAGTTTGCTTCATAATGTGTGTAGGTGTGAGGATTTACAACATTGTTGAACTAGGTGAAGGAGACTTTAGTTGCAAGGGTCACAAAATAATATTTTAATTAAATTATAAAATCTTAAATATATTAGTATTTTAATAATTTAGGCAATAGGCTATTTGTGGGAACTTTATTTTTCACTTTTAACTCTTGTTTTTATATTTATTAGTTGTTATCTCCACTTGTAACTATTGTTTTTTCTTTTTCTATTTATTTAAAAAATAATTACTTATCTCACATTAGTTCATATTGTGACTTCTATTTATTTAACTTTTAATTTTTAAAACTATTTAGATTTTAGTTTTTAAATTATTTTAATTTATTCTTTTTATATTAGTTTAGTTTTTTCTTTAAATATTATTTTTTTAGTTTTTATAATTTATTTAGTCAATAGAATATTTGTTAGAGACATTGCTATTTTTTCATGTTAATTATTTGTATTTCTCTTATTAATTTTTTATAATAGATTTTTTGATAGAGTTTTTTAAAATGATTATTTTGTTCATATTTGATAAATTGAATTTAAATAAATAATATTTATTAATCTATTTAAAATATTTTAGTAAATATTATGTAATTTAAATTAAAAATTATTAATAATCTAATTTGTTCACATAAGATTATATTTTAAATCTTGAATTTTAATTATTGTTTTGGTTTATTTAAAAAATAATTACCGATCTCCATGTTATCTCTATTTATTTAACTTTTTATTTTTAAAATTGATTTAGGTTTTAGTTTTTAAATTATAGTTTATATTAGTTTTTTTTTTTTATAATAAATATTATTTTTTAGTTTCTATAATTTATTTAGTGAATAGAATATTTGTTAGAGACATTATATATATATTTTTTCGTATTTCTCTTATTCATTTTTCATAATAGATAATTTGATGAGATTTTTTTAAATGATAATATTTTTTCAAATTTGATAAATTGAATTTAAATAAATAATTTTTATTGATCTATTTAAAATATTTTAGTAAATATTAATTTATTTAAATTGAAAATTATTAATAATCTAATTTATTCACATAAAATTATATTTAAAAATAATAATTTTATTATCGAACACCTGTCCACTTATTATAGTTGCAAGCACAAGAGCGTGCAACTACTAGTCACATACATTTGAAAACATATGGTCAAGTTAAGAGGACAATATGACATGGCATGTACTCCTCTATCTTACCGTGCACTTCAAATCTCTACCTTAATTTGACGATGATTTCATCTTTCAAAAATTGCCTAGAAAGAGGAACGATTATACTTACTGAAAATAGGGAATTCGGTCAAGATATGACAATATAACTTGTGGGCATCGGATTCAAACCTTTTTAGTTGAGATGTCACAATATAGTCGTCGCCTGGTCGTTGCATTCAAACCTAATTATTCACTATAAAACGTGTGCCCACTATATAATTCGCAGCAGTGTCCTCTGGTCTTCATATCCTACAAGATAATTTTGATCAGTTTCCATTGTTAGCTAGCAAATTAGCGTACAGTAATGGCTTCTTCTGCAACCCATGCTGATGAATCTTTCAGTAATCCAAACTGGGGTGGCAGTTTTGTTCCAGTGGAGAGTGTTCAGGAGATTGTAGTTAAGAAACCCAATGAGATTCCTGAGAGATACATCAGATCAGAAGATGAGAGGCCATCTTCAACACCACTTCCTTCTTTCTTGACAGTTCCTGTAATCGACATGGAAAAGCTTCTCTTGCCTTCTGATAATGAGGAAAGAAAGAAGGAGATGGGTGTTCTTTCTAAGGCCTGCATCGAGTGGGGCTTCTTTCAGGTACCATAAAGTTCTTTCACAATGTATAGTTATAATTCACACAGATGTCTGGTATTAGGGTTTTCAGTTGTGTTGATGGTGAAGTGATTCTCAGGTTGTGAATCATGGAATCCCACATTCTGTGATTGATCGAATGAGAGGAGTGGCTAATGAATTCTTTAGTCTTTCCTTAGAAGAGAAGCAAAAGTATGCTCCGCAAGCAGGAGATGTTCAAGGCTATGGCAATATGTTTGTGGTTGATGAAAATCAGAAACTGGACTGGGGGGACTTGATGGCTTTGGCACTTATGCCCAAAAACCTTGTCAACTTAGCTCTGTGGCCAACAACACCATCGGACTACAGGTACTTTATCATTAATTTCATAGCGCCATTAAGTTTTATATAATCATTTCTCTTTAAATTTGCATTCTGTTGATAATTGCTTTTATCATTGCCAAATATTTCTTTTAATATTGGAATTGCAGAAATACATTGGAGGGATACGCTACTCGTGTGGAAAGGGTGGCTCAGATTATCTTGAGTTTGTTTGCTGAAAATTTGGGTTTAAGGAGTGATTATTTCAAAGACAAGTTTGGAGAAGATCCAATGATGACCATGAGAATGAATTTGTATCCACCTTGTCCGAGGCCTGATCTAGTGTTAGGATTAAGCCCTCATTCAGATGGAAGTGCTATAACGCTTTTGCTTCAAGATGATCAAATTGAAGGTCTTCATGTTCGCAAGAACAATGAATGGATTTCTATTCAACCTATTCCTTATGCACTTGTCGTAAACATTGGAGACCTAGTAGAGGTAAATGTTGTGTAATATTGGTTCTTCATTAATTTGTCTCTAATATACTAACTTGTTAAATCTAAAATGTGGCATTCAATTCCATAATAGGTAATGACTAATGGAAGGTACAGGAGTATAGAACATCGAGCAATGACAAATAAGGAAAAAACACGATTATCTATTGCTACATTTTACCACCCTGGCTTAGCTGAAGAAGTGGCTCCTGCAAGTAGCCTTGTGAATGAAGAACAACCTGCCCGATACAGGGAATTCAAACATCAAGAATATATTCACTATTACATGGCCAAACAACTCAATGGAAAAAAGTCACTAGCTGACTTTGCCAAAATATGTGAATAGTATTCGAGTTCACTAATAAGTGTTTGTCATGAATTATAGAAGTCAATTTCTCTAATGTGGTGCTTGAACTAGTTTCCACTCCATTGGCATACAAAATTTGTAAGGGAAAAATAATTCTTGAGATTATTGTTTACAATTTTCGAAATATGATGTTGGAGATAGGATACAAAATTAATGACTCTAGATAATTACAAATTATATCATAAAAGTGGAGAATTTTAATTTTAATGGAATCCATAAAAGTTTATTTTTTCCTTTAACCTAATTTTTTATGCATTGTAACATTTTGAAGTTTTCAATTATATCAAAATAAATAAAAATATTACTAAATATTTGTATTATTGTATTGTTGCTAGCTTAATAATTTTTAATAGTGTAGTGTTTGTTACAAATTCATTAGTATTTATTTCCACATGTTCTTGATGTATTTTCTACCTCTCTTACAATGATGGAAAATATCAAATGGAGAGAACTTGCATCAAGCAGAAAAGACATTGACACTTGACAAAATTAATGACCATTTAGTCTTCATTATCATATTAGATCTATGAATGTCAATAATGCATTATAAATTTATTCATTTTTCTTACTCAATGTTATCTTTGTAGGCACTCAATGGTTTGTCAATTGTTTTCAAATTTCCTTAATAAAGATTATAGTTGAGTCCATCTAGTGCTTAGATAATATTTTTTTGGTTTCACATCATCCTTACTCCTTATTTCTTCTTAGAACTAAGTACGTGATTAAGGTGACCACAAACTATGTTATTTTCTTGAGGTAAAGTAATGCAACAATTATCTTTATTGCATTACTACTTTAGAAATTTAATGTTTTCTATTGGTTACTATGTTGTAGATATAAATAATAGCTCAATTAAAATACCATTTTTGAAACTTTGATTATTCCAAGGCATAAAATTCTCGACTATAAATCTACAAGGATTTAGCTCTTTGAAATCTTGTAGACGGCTAGCATTTTAAGGTCCTAATACCCCATTCCATATCACTATGAATAATTATAATTAATAGATTCTTAGCATGTTTGTGTAAGAAGTATACATGGAGGGAAGAACATTGTACATTCATTGGATTAATTATTGATTTTATCACAGTCTAAATTTATTTAAAATTTGATTAATCACATTTTATTGTTGATTAAGTTACAAGTTTATTTGAAAAGATAATTTTAATTTGATTAGTTTTGTATTATGACAAATAATCTATCCGTTTAATGATTTTCATTGTTGTTAATTAGATATAAAGTTAAAATTTACATATTTTGAATGTTTGAGCTTGAAATTATCCATATTCTAATAGATATGTGTAGGATCATGGTCAACCAAGCTATGCTCTTAAGTTGCAATAAAAAAAAATGTAAATCAAGGTTATGTCAACTTGACATGTAATTTTCTACTTGTTATAAAATTTATATAGAAAAGTTGAGACAAAAGAATCTCTAGGAAATTGAATTTAGTTTCTAAACTACTAGGCCTTATCTAAATTTTTATAAAAATTGATTGGTCAAATTTTTGAATTTTAATGCAATAGCACAACAATTTCATGACAAAAATAAGAAGTAGACATATGTCTGACCAACTTAATCAAAATAAAATGATAATATTTTTAAATAACATTCTAGATAGAAGAAGTAGATTCATGCCTTGATGTGACACATATTTTTTTGTATTTTTATTCTAAATAAATAAATAATTATCAATTTTCTACTTCAGTATTTTTGGAATTAAAAACATTGGTGTCTGACCGCCTTAACTAATTCAAAACTTTGCAAAATTCAATTTAATTTAATTTTTTCCCTTATAGTATAAGAAGCATAGAATGTGATCCATCTTTTGGATTTCAAAAATGTTGTACCATTTGAAAGTTATAGTTGTTTTTCAAGCAGTGTGTCAATCAACACTTTAAATGTAACTTCATTAGAAAATAAGTAATAATTACTTACTAAAATCATAATTTGACAAACCTTATATTTATGGAAAGCCAAGAACATTCTAAAGAAACCCTTTTCATTTCATCAAATTTTGGAGAAAGAAAAGTTGTCAGCTACATGTTTGAAGTAAAAAACACACAAGAACAGGCCAAAAACACATTTTCTGGGCATTTTTAAAGTTGACCATATAGGGTTGGTATCAAAAGATATAGTAGGTCTTATAAAGGTATTAATTATTTTTGTTTAGTATCAAGATGGGTGGGAAAAAAGTTGGAATAGATTTTGAAATGCTTCGAGGCATTTCAGGACTACATATTTTTCAAATCACCACTTTTTAGCACACCATGATCCTGCACATACCCTAACCATAAATCATAAATTGATTAATATACTTTGATTAAATCACCAATCATATATGTTTTGATCATTTTAAATTTTGATAAAAAGTATGTTAACAATACACAATAATTAAGATAGTCATATAATAGTGCATTAGTAGGGACAAAAGAACACAAGGAAACACTGATAAAAAAATCTAGGTAATGAATAAGTTGATGGTTTCTATTTAGAGAAAATTATAGAAGGTGAGAAAAAATATATTTGTGTGTATGAATACCACCTCATCTACACCATATATAATCAACCATGCACAACCAAAATAATGTGAAATATTTTGAACATAACCTACAAAGATGATACAAGGTAGGAGGAATAAGGTGGGATAAACCCAACTTAAACCTACCAACAACCTTGCTTAGAGTCACACACAGAAGCTTTACACAAATAGATCAATAAATAACATAAAGGTTAAATGCAAAAGATCAATCATGTAATAATTTCACTTCACATCTAATACTATAGAGAACAAAATGCCTAACTATTAGGCCTTCTGAGTTACAACCATATACAAAGGAAAATTACAAAATCAAAGCCAAGATTGCATCTTCTATCTTAGGAATAGGCCCAACATAGGTTAGGATTTCATTTTCCAACTATGCAAGATGCCACATCAACATAGAAAATTTTTCCAATAGAAACAACATGCCTCGATGGATGAAAACTATAGGAAACAAAAACCACAAAGAATGACAGAGAACTCAAAGAATGTGAAATATATCAGAATACCCACACTTAGGAAGAATATAATAGGTTCTCAAAATAATATCAAATACAAATATCATGAAACCAAAAGAAGAAAAAGCTACGTTGTGAACAATAGTCTGGTACATGAAACAAGAAATTATTTTGGTTGATGCAAGATTGCTTAAAGACCCAAGATTCTCTTGCATTAGACACCTAAGGTTAATAAAGAACTTATGTCCATATCAAGAAATCGTAATATTCTGACTGGAATCATAAATATCTAACTCATCTTGTGTAATTCATAAAATGTTGTCTTTAACTAGTTTTTCTTTCCACTAAACAAGGTATTTCATGTATTCTTTTCCTCTCGTACTTCTTATTTTGCTATTCAAAATATTCTTAATGATGTCATCATTCTTCTTAGGATAGTCTAGGTTAACTTATGATTCCTCATCTACTTCAAACTATTCAAAGATGTCCACAAGGTTGAAGATAGATAAAATGTCCATGTCTCCAGGTAATTCAACTGCAAAAGCATTTGCACTATCAAGCTTTCTAAGAATCTTAAAAGGACCAAATTTCTTTTTCTTTAGCTTATTGTATGTACCAATAGGAAATCTATTCTTCTTCAAATGAATCATCACTATATCTCCAACCTCAAAATATTTATGTCTTATCACTTTATCTTCTCTCTATTTATATCCAAGATTAATATTCTCTAGATTATTTCTCACTTCATCATGCAAAGTCTTCATGAAGTCTGCAAATTCTTCGGCTTGAACACTTCTCTTTGTCTCATAGTCAAATCCCTTAATTTAGTAGTCCCTTTAGGATTCATTTCATTAATAATCTCAAAAGGTGTCTTTTTGGTTCTCCTATTAATCAAATTGTTATATGCAAACTCTTCCTTTGCTAGAATCAAATCCCAATTAGTAGACGTATCTCCAACCAAATATCTCAATAAGTTACCCAAAATTTTGTTCATAACCTTAATTTTTCCATCTATTTGTAGATGAAATATAGAATAAGATCTAAACTTTTAATTTAGCTTCTTCCAAAGTGTCCTCCAGAAATAACCTGTTACTTGGTGCTTGTGTCTAAAATAACAATCTTACCTAAAAAACATGCAATCTCACTATCTATTGGAAGAATAATTAAACCACATGTACTACATAAAATTTCTTCTTACAAGGTATGAAATGAGCCATCTTCAAAAAAAATTCAACCACTACCAAAATATTATCATCACCTCTCTAAGTTCTAGGAAAACCAATAAAAAAATCCATATTAATATCTTCCCAAGGCTTATTAGGTACAAACAATGGTGAATAAAATCCCAAATTCTACAACCTCTAACTAACCTGTGCACATCTTTATAAATCTGGGCCAATAATACCTATCTAAAATCAACTTTACTATTTTATCAATTCCAAAGTGTCTAACAAGTTTACCAATATGTTTCCGCTTCACGATGTTAACTCTCATAAATCCTCTAGGTATGTACAAATGGATACCTTTAATTAAGATGTGTTCCTATATCAAATAATTATTCCACTTATCTCTTACCATCTGATCTTTACAAGCTTTCCAATATTCTATAGATTAGGATTAGTTTCATAAAAGTACTTCAAATCATCAAAACTAAGTACCTCAATTCTCATTTCTCTCAGTAAATTCCTTCTTCAACTCAAATCATGAGAAAATTTATTCGACTTTCCACTCTTATGCTTCAATGAAAAATAAAGTTTCTACAAATAGTCAACCCACTTTACTTGTCATTGATTCAACTTGTTTTAACTTACCAAATACTGTAAAGCTTTATGGTCAGTGTACAACACAAAGTCTTTAGGCATCAAATAAAATTCATATTTCTCCAAATCTTGAACAACAACATAGAATTATTGATAATACACTAAATATATTTTCTTAGCATCATTCAACTTCTTACTAAATAAAGCTACAAGTCTTCCTTCTTAACTTAGAACAACTCTAATAAGACTTCCACTAGCATCACATTCAACTTGAAAAAATTTACTAAAATCAGACAAAGCAAGTGTAGGAAATTTTGCAACTCTAATTTTCAATGTCTCAAAACTTTTATGTGCTCCACGTGTCCACTTGAAATCCCTTTTTTCACCCCTCATTATTTCTATCATAGTATTACATACTCAACTAAAATTTCTAATAAATTCCTATAAAAACTTGCTAATCCATGAAATGATCTTACTTCAACAATATTCATAGGTGTACGTTAATCAAGAACAAATTTTACATTTTTAGGATCCATCTTAAAACCATAAGCCTAAAGGACAAAACCAAGATACACAAATTTTTCCTTCATTCAAATGGATATTTCTTCAATTTAATCAACAAATTCTCCTCTTTAAATCAATATGATATTTATTTGATATTCTCTAGGTGTTCTTCTTTAGTTTATTGAATATCTGAATGTCATCAAGATATACAATTACAAACTTGCCTAAGAATTTCTTTAATACTCCATTCATCAACCTCATGAAAGTACTAGGAACATTAGTTAAACCAAAAGGCATACCCAACCATTCATACAAACCTTCATTAGTCTTAAAATCAGTTTTCCATTCATCTCCTTCTCTAATTATGATATGATGATAGCCACTTTTTAAATCACTCTTGGAAAAATATGTTATCCACTCAAAAATCTCATTACGTCATTTGTCCTAGGAAACAAAAACCTATACTTCATAGTGATCATATTAATTGCTTTAGAATAAGTGCACATTGTCCATTCTCCATTCTTCTTAGGTGATAACATTACAAGTACTACACAAGGACTCTTAACTTTCTCTAATCAAACGTTTCTCAAGCAATTCTTGGACTTATCTATTCAATTCAAAAAATTTAGTAGGTGTAAGCCTATGTGGTGCTTTATTAGGAAAACTAGCTCTAGGAATTAAATCCATACATCAACTTATGATTCTTATAGGAGGTAATCCATTAGGTACATTATCAGCAATAATGTTTTGAAACTTCACCAACAAAGATTCAATCTTAGATGCATGTTATATTTTATCTTGTTTCTCAAATTTTCTAGGAATCAAAGAAAAACAAATATTATGTTTTATCATATCCTTAGCAAACTATTTTCCTTCAAAGAAACACACTCTAACTATGGTATAGTAGTTCTCATTAGGATTGTCTACCAAAGGTAAAAAAAATTTCTTCTTCCCATCAACCCAAATAGTATACTGATTCAATCTACCATCATGCTAAGCTTTTTTATCATATTGCCAAGGTCTACCCAAAAAAATATGAAAATAATCTATAGGCATAATATTATACATGACTTCATCATGAAAATTCCTAATTTTGAACTTAATAATGTATTACTTGAAAGTCTTTTTTATTTAGTCTTTCTAATAGCTAGTTTTCCAAGTCAGTTTAGTAGTGTATTAGATAAAATAGTGTTAGTGTTTTACATTAGTGGTTGTACTGACAATCCACTTTTTGCAGGTTAAATAATGACATCATCATATTCCCAAGCCAAGGTTTCCTTACCTTAGCCAGTGACATAAAATATCAAGGAAAGCCCATTTTTTCTAAGCTTGTTGATAGACATGCATAAATTAAGGATACAAATTAGGGGAACCTAGATCAGAGATGTGCACAACAATGGTTCTATATGGTTTAGTTTTTGGAACTAACCACCCTATGGGCATCCAATCATCAAGTTTGATCATGATATTTGCACATCCCTATGTGCTCAAAAAGAAGGTAGTAGAAAACACAACTAGGAATGTAGTTCTTCACATAAGGCTTGATGAAGTAGAGGGGAAAATCCATATTCCCAAGAGGGATACTCTCTTGAGGATCACATAAGAGAGTTTAAATAAGTGATATAAAGATAATACTATGGTAGAGAACAAGCTCCTTATAGAGAGATACTAAATTTGAAACCTCCATCAGGGAACAAAATTGAGAAGCTTGATATGACAAGAAGATACATGACTAGTGACATTGGGTACATTATTGTAGTTCTAAGATGAGTGATGAAAAGACCTCCTACAAGGATGTTGGAACAACATATGATAATATTCATGGAAAATATTAGAACAAGGTGTTGGTCTCTCTAAGTTTTGTTATCTATTAGTGTCAAACACTTAATCACATATAAGATAGATTTAGGCAGTCATCACTGCGACTGAGATACTCTATATAGGTTGAGTCATGTAAAGATATGTAAATAATAATGTACATGCCAAGCTCTGTAGGAGCCGAGCAAGTCTTTGGTTTCTAATTACTTCCATATAAGTTGAGTTGACTAAATGTTGAGTAGAAAAAGAATATAGATGTCAAGCCATATTGAAGGAGCCAAGTTAGTTAAGCTTCAGTAACAATATGAAGAAGAGTTACAATTGAGCATTAAAGAAAATATGCGTCGACCAAAATAGAGTGAACAAGAATGTCTGAAATGTTACAAAATTTGATGTAAATAGTTTTGAGCTGACATAAAAGAACCATTTAATTCTCGTAGACTTTGTTACAATTGTTGTTATGCATTTTGACATGGATCACAAATCCCTATGAAGGGAGGATAACCTATCAAATAAAGAGGCAAAAAGGGAAACATCTAGATTGTTGATCTTATTCTAGAAGACTCTAGAAATTTCATTAAAAGGGCACATCCAAACCCTATTTTATGTAGTGTGTGTATATGTAAGAGGGGAAAGGAAGCAAAGTATTATGTGAAGGAGTTAGGTTTTGGAGGCTACAAGAGAAAGTTGTGAAGGAACAAAGTTAATGACCTAATAAAGTAGTGAAGGTAAAAAAAAAATATAAGATAAGAGATCAGGTTAGAAATTAGAAGGAGGAGATCCATAATCAACATTGTAAGTGCAAATTAAAGGATCAGGTACTAAATCAATTTTGGTAGATTGAATCAGGGTAAATCTCTTAATATAGCTATCCTAATAGGCCTTTTAAAACCTGTTAATAGATTCCTTACTTCATTGTAAGTGTTAAATCCCTTAATCAAGGTAGATCTAATAGTCTTTTAAAGCTCTTAACAGGGTAGATCATCAGAAGTGATCAAATTATTAGTCCTAATAGGCTAACTTTGTTATTACAGTAGTGAAGATTTTTCGGTGTCATCCACACCTCATTTTCATCTTCACCTTTGAGAGTTTCTAGTTTACCAAAATCTTTTTGTTATGTGTTAAAATTTTATGGATGTGATACATAGTTAGATTTATTTCAGCATTTGATATTTCAAGTTATGTTATGCATAGGATAGATATGAGATAGTTATATGATGAATACAATCAATTTATTTTGAAGGTTAAAATTTTTATAGATCTTGATTAACTCCCCCCTCCTAGTATCTCAAATTTCCAATAAACTTCTAACGATTGGTATTAGAGCATAGTTGCCTTCAAAGAAGTTTAACAGCTTGAGAGTTCAAATCTTGGAGAGGAAGGTTTACAAATTGGGATATATTATGGACAATCAAATGATTGACATCCCATTCATATTCCAAAAATTTGAATTAGCATGAGAGCAACTAAGGAAATTCATAAGAAAGATAATAGATATGGTCATTCAACTGAATGACACACTTTATCAAGAAGTTGATACACAAGGATTTCTTGATGATGGAAGTTCCAGTGAAATTGATACATGCATTATAGATCTATTGGAGAATAAAATTTTTCTGAATGAAGAAGTTAGAGGATTGAAAATAGAACATGGAATTTAGTCAGTAAGGCTATGTGAAGTGATAGAAGAAAATAAGAAAGCTAAAGAATAAAAAGTTATGGATGGAGAAGACAAGAGGAAAATGGTTATTAGACTTAAGGAAAGCTCATTTGATTTACAAAATCTTACAAACACTCAGCTAGACATGATGAATCAATTGATACCTATAAATCAAGAACTAAACATGAAAGACACAGAGATAAAAAATGAGAGAACATAGAGTGACCTATTGAGGAATGAGTTAAGATCTAAGAAAGAACTTGTGGAAAGGATTAACAAGCCCAATGAAGCAATAAGATATTTTGAAGAACTAATGAGATCACTTGGGTCATCTAGTAACACATTTGGATTAGGGAATACATAGAAGCATTTATCTACTCAAAAAGTAGAATCATCCAAGAGTACAAAGCTAATGAATGCAAAATTAAAAGGAAAACCTATAGGCTATCATTGTGGTAAACTTGGACATACTACAAACATATGCAAAAGAAAGAATGATATGCAAAACCCTAAACCTAAGTTTATTGGTAACTATTTTTATTGCAAGAAGAAAGGACATCACACACATGAATGTAGATCAAAGATGATAAATACACCTACTTCAGCTAAATTTGAGGGATATTGCTACAATTTTCAAAAGTAAGGACATAGAGAACATGAATGCAGATCATAGAAAAAGTCTAACTGGAAAACAATAAGGAAGGACAATGCACCCAAGAAAGTTTTTTTTAGTTGTCACAAGGTTGGACATGTGAGCAAGAACTATAGGATCTAAGAACTAGTACCAAACAATGAACACATCAAAGGTAAAGGAAGACTAGATGTTGAACAAAAAAGGAAGGAGATGAATAAAACCTGGACAAAAAAGGAGAAAGCTAGAAGCAGCAAAAAAAATGAAGTTAAGATCACCCAATCCAATGGAGAAGGTGATCACACCACCTCAAACTGATTTAGAAAGGTATGTAAGGAACTATACATTTAATGACTTATTTTACATCGTTTCTTAACATAAAATGTGCCAAAGTTCATATCTACCTAAGAAAAGATGCTTTAGATGCCTATTCTTTTGTTATGAACCAGTTGTGACTTGAAAGAAGATTCAATAGTAGCAGGTGTGTAGTTATCAAAGTTATACATCTCAAAAGTAGTAAGTCTACCAATTACACCTTCTAAAGTCAAAGTGTTCCCTCGAGTGTATCTCAATGCTTGAATTGTAGAAACTCTAATGGCATATATGGGAAGTAGAATCCTCAATACGTTTCTTATCACTATTTCATGGTCAATTGTTCCATTTTCACCTTGAATAGCATTTACAACTTCCTTGATTCTTGTGCAATATTGTACTATGTTCTCACCTTCTGACATTTTCATGTCATCAAATTTACCTCTTGGGATTTCTAATTTGGCTATCAAGACATTGTTATTTCCTCCATATATGGTCTTCAGTTTGTCCCACATCTATTTTCCACTATTACAGTTCTTTATGTCATCAAACTGGGCATAGCTTAGTGTTGAAGTGATTTCCAATATTGCCTAATTGTGTTCTTGTTTTTCTTTTAGTTATTGAGTAGTCAGAGGAACAATTTTTATCTTTACATACTCATTATCCACATAGTTTATAGTAGCATCACTAATATTGCATCTATGCAGTGTCATCAAAGTTTTCCATATAGGAAAGTTCTCTTTGTTTAGCTTTGGTATCTCCCTTTTGTGATTCATGATCTTTAGGTTTAAGTACCTTCAAAATTCTTTCTATAAGCAGTGTGATCTAATACCAATTGTTAGAATTGGTTACAATAAATGAAGGGGGTGTTGGCTTCTAATTTGATAGAATTTAAACTACCTTTTAAGATATCAGAAAACCAAGGAACTAGCTAAACACCATGGTGGGTGTTCCAGAAAAAAACTAAGAGGATCAACTAACAAGATATTTGTTAGAATATATGTTCCATTGATATAACTGAGAGGGGGTGGGGGGTGAATCTATTATACAAATATTATCACAATTATCAACCTTAAACAAACTTAACCATATGAGTAATATAAATAGAAACCACAAAAAGATACTCATACATAATAACACAAAATATGTTAAGTAAGGAGAACCTTAATTAGTGGGAAAACCTCGATGGGGATTTTACCCATAAGATGATGTAATAATATAAATGTTCCTTGTTTGAGGATGGACCATGTTAGGAGTCTATGAATAGATTTAGTACATATAAGCCCCTATTAGGAGACTTTGAATCCATGTTACGAGATTCCAACCCTGTTAGGAGTTGTGGAAGATAGTTGGACCCACTACCCAAACAACTTCAATGGAAAGACCAATGAATCCACTGTCCAAATGATCTCTGTATTATTCCTTGTAGAATAATAGAATTGTACTATACTATTCCTTCCTCTTTCTTTGTCCTATCAACTAGACTTCTGCTTCTAATCTTGTAATTAGATCACAAATCTTGCATCCAATAATCCCGTGGATCTCTTACACACATTCAGTAAGCAATCTGCTTCTTTTTTTTCACTTCAAACTTCTTGAAAGAATGGATACAAAAACATCTTTCCTTTATACCATATCTTCATAATAGTTTATTGAGGTTTTCCCAATTAATTATTTAATAAGATAATTAGTTAATAACAATTACTATAGCATTGTCAGCTCACAGTCTATATAAAACTTCACACATGTGATACTAGGGCTTGCGCACTCATTGACATCATCAATGGATTGTCCTCTATTACTTCCTAACTATGCATCTTCCTATTGCATATTATATGTAATCTAGAAAACAAAAAATAGTAACTTATTTCCCAATACTTTATCTCTAAGGTGCTCTCTATTAATCAAGTATAACTTTCATATATCTTTGACTTAGACTTTGCATAGTTGAGCATGTCAATAGAACACTATGCCAAACATGTCCATAACTATGCATCACTAGAAAATCAAACCATTATTTGTACCATCATGATATTTGTCTATTACTCAACTAATCTTTACAAAAATTGTGCTATGTTACCATCAACGAAAAACACAATCATGAATGCAACATGTCAATACTCTTCAATTCTTAAAATACTCCCCCAATGTAGTATCATCAACATTAATGCTAACAATCTCTCCCTTTGGCATTGATGGAAATATAGGTGAAAAACCATCTAAGTTCCAAGAATATGAAATAGTGTTCTAGTTATGTGTAGGATCATGGTCAACCAAACTATGTCCTTAACTGGCAATTAAAAAACAACAAATCATGGTTATGTCAACTTGATGTGCAATTTTCAACTTGTTATGAACCTTTATCAAAAATTTGATAGAAGAGAATCTCTAGGAAATTGAATTTAGTTTCTAAACTACTAGGCCTTTTGAATAAAATTAAAATTGATTGGTCAAATTTTTTAATTTTAATGCAATAGTACAAAAAGCTCATGACAAAAATAAGAAGTAGACATATGTCTGACCACTTGAATCAAAATAAAATGATAATAATTTTTAATAAGATTCTAGATATAAGATGTAGACTCATTCATGAATGTGATGCATATTTTTAGGTAGTTTTATTCTAAATAAATAAATAATTATTAATTTTCTGCTATAGTATTTTTGGAATAAAACACTTGTTTCTGACCACCTTAACTAATTTAAAAGTCTACAAAATTTAAGTTTTATTTATTTTTTCTTATAGTAGAAGAAGCATGGAATGTGATGCATCTTTTGGATTTTAAAAATGTTGTGCCATTTGAAAGTGATAGTTATTTTTCAATTAGTATGTCAATTAACACTTTATACGTAACTCCATGATGGGGACACAACCCAACAACCAGAATAGACACAATAGAAAAAGGAAATTATATTAACTGAGAAAATAAGCTGGTACAAACAATGCAGAGAAAATAAACTCAAAACATGCCCTGCGGGCTTACAGTAGCATAAATCTGGAGAATATTTCTCCTTTTAGCACCTCCTCTCAAGCTCCAATCCGAACTGCCTTTTACAATGCCAGAAATCTTCTTAAATAGACCCCGGAGGGTTAAGGACTAGGAGTACATTCTAGAAAGTGCTAGTAGGCATCCACCGACAAAATAGAAGGTTCCAGAAGCTGCGTTAGAAGTCGGTGCAATTCTAGAAGCATCCAGAAACGGTAGCCGAACTTCCGGGAGGCATAACTTTTGAACCGTAACTCCGATTGACGAACCGTTTACATTTTCGGAAAGCTCTCGAAGCGCTCTATAGCCCTATGGACGAGCTTCGCTCGTCCCCCATTTTTCGACCCTTTTCGAGGTCATTTAATGCCCCAAACCTGACTTTGAAGCATTCTTAGGGGGTCTCCAAAACCCGAAAAACTGCAATAACTTTCAAACCGTGGGGCCTTTTGACCTGATTCTTTTTCTGGAATGCTCTAAATGTCGATTACATTCATCTGGCCAAGTCACACCTTCTAGGTCACCAAAATGATGGTCAAATTGCATGCTCCTATTTTTTCGGGATTTTTAAATGCACTGATAGTTGAACTATGAGAGTTGGAACCTTTATTTGAGCCAAATGGGTATCCAAAAATGCAAAGACATAAAATAGAAACTAAGCCTAAGTACATTTTTTGGGTGACACAGGATTGCCCTTATACCTCTGGATGCTCCTGCATCAGACACCCAGGGTAGATTGAAAAGTGACCCTATCACTTTATGGATGGTAGAGGAAATCCCAAATGGGAAACCTCAGCTGCTGAAATCCAAGTTGAGTCCTCAATTGGCCGTCCTTTCCATTTGACCAAATACTCTTCATACTGCCTGTTTCTGGTACTCCTACCCACACGATGATCTAGAATGTCTTCTATCTCCTCCTTCTTAGAAGCAGGAATTGGACATGGCTCTAAAACCAGCTCCTCATCAGCACCATCATCATGATACTCTGTCAAATCTGCAATGTTGAAAATGGGAGAAATGTGAATACCATCTGGCAGCTCCACCTCATATGCATTTCCTGAGTTATGTTTCTTCAAAATTTTGCAGGGGCCAAATTTATTCATTTTCAGCTTGTTGTAAGTACCAACTGGAAATCTTTCTTTTCGTAAGTGTACCATGACAAGATCCCCTACTTGGAATTCCTTATGTCTTCTCCTTGCATCAGCCCTAGCTTTATACTCTTGATTCATCTTGATAATGTGTGCTTGAACCTCCTCATGTAGACGCTTGATGTGTTCAGCAAATTCCTCAGCTTCAGCACTTGTTCTCTCCCCTTGTTCTATCTTTCTCAATTCTGGTGCAGTCCTTGGGCTATTTCCATATACAATTTGAAATGGTGATTTTCCAGTACTCCTATTTACAGAGTTATTATAAGCAAACTCTGCCTGTGGTAGAATCAAATCCCATCCCTTAGGCTTATCTCCAACTAAACATCTCAGCAAATTGCCCAGACTTCTATTTACCACTTCTATTTGGCCATCAGTCTGTGGGTGATGCGTGGAACTGAATTTCAAGTCTGTTCTCAACTTCTTCCACAATGTCCTCCAGAAATATCCCACAAATTTAGTATCTCGGTCAGAAACTATACTCCTTGGAAGACCATGTAGTCTTACCACCTCTTTGAAAAACAAGTCTGCAATATGGACAGCATCATGAGTTTTATGGCATGGAATGAAATGTGCCATTTTGGAGAACCTATCAACCACCACAAATATTGAGTCATTACCCCTTTGTGTCCTTGGCAATCCAAGAACAAAATCCATACTTATGTCCTCCCATGGCCTTGATGGAACAGGCAATGGCTGATATAGGCCAGTATTTTGACTAAACCCCTTGGCAACTTGACAAACCTGGCAACTCTGTACAAACTTCTTCACATCCTGTGTAATTTGAGGCCAAAAATAATGTTCTCTAAGAATGGCAATGGTCTTATCCCGACCAAAATGTCCTGCCATCCCTCCACTGTGTTTCTCCTTAATCAGATTTTCCCTCATGGAACTCCTTGGAATGCACAATTGACTTCCTTTGAACAACATGCCATCCTGAATCAAATAGTCTAACCACTTGGTTCTATCTACAGCAACAGGTTCTTTACAAGATTTCCATGCTTCAGCAAAATCAGGATCCTCGGGGTACAAATTCTTGAGTTCATCAAACCCAACTACTTCAACCTGCATTGTTGTAAGCAACAATTGTCTCCTGCTTAATGCATCTGCAACCCTGTTAGATTTTCCACTTCTATGCTTTAACACAAATGTATAACTCTGCAAGAATTCTACCCACTTCATATGCCTCTGATTCAATTTACCTTGGCTATTTAGGTACTGTAATGCCTGATGATCAGTATACAAAACAAATTCCTTTGGCAACAAATAATGCCTCCATTTCTTTAAGGCCTGAACTATCGCATAGAACTCTTGATCATAAACAGAATACTTCTTCTTTGCATCATTCAATTTTTCACTAAAATATGCAATAGGCTTACCTTCTTGGCTTAATACAGCTCCAATAGCGCTACCACTAGCATCACAGTCCACCTGGAATACTTTTCTAAAATCTGGAAGTGCCAACACAGGCTGTTCAGTCACCTTTTTCTTCAGCAATTCAAAACTTCTCGCAGCTGCTACAGTCCATTTGAATTCTTTTCTATCCCCTCTTATTGTATCAGTTAGAGGGGCACATATGCCACTGAAATTCTTAATAAACTTCCTATAAAAACTAACCAGACCATGAAATGATCTTACCTCAGTAGCAGACCTTGGGGTAGGCCATTCCAAGATGGCTTTTACCTTCTCTGGATCCATTTTGAGACCTTCAGGTGATATAACAAATCCCAAATAGACTAACTCCCTTTTTGCAAAGACACACTTCTTTAGATTAATTAACAATTTCTCTTCCCTTAGCCTTTCAAAGACACTACGAATATGCAGTAAATGTTCTTCCAAAGTCTTGCTGAAAATTAAAATATCATCCAAATAGACAATAACAAATTTTCCCAAGAACTTCTTAAGTACCTCATTCATGAGCCGCATGAAGGTGCTTGGGGCGTTCGTCAATCCAAAGGGCATGACTAACCACTCATAAAGACCCTCCTTGGTCTTGAAGGCTGTTTTCCACTCATCTCCTTCTCGTATCCGTATCTGATGATAGCCACTCTTCAGATCTATCTTTGTGAAGTACTGAGCTCCACTCAAGCAGTCCATAAGATCATCCATCCTTGGTAAAGGAAACCGGTACTTGATGGTTATCCTATTTATAGCTCGAGAATCTGTACACATCCTCCACTCTCCATCCTTCTTTGGTGTAAGTACTGCAGGTACTGCACATGGACTCAGGCTCTCTCGAATCAAGCCCTTCCTCAACAGCTCCTGAACCTGTCTATTTAGCTCCTCTGTTTCAGTAGGAGTCATCCTGTGAGCAGCCTTGTTAGGCAAACTAGCTCCTGGAATCAGATCTATCTGATGACTGATTTGCCTTACTGGTGGCAATCCATCTGGAACATTATCAGAGATAATATCTCCAAATTCTCCTAGTAAATCTGAAACTTCCAATGGTATTTCACTACTACCTTCTTTATCTTTCCTAGGAATCAAAGCATAGCACATACGCTGATGTTTCATGCCATCTAAAAACTTCCTTCCATCAACAAGACAAATCCTAGCACTGCTACATACCTTTTCACCTTCCTTTTTCATGGGCTTCAATTTGTGGCGAACTCCATCCTTTGTCAGAGAGTATGTGTTTGCATGTCCATCATGTATTGCATGTCTATCAAACTGCCATGGTCTACCCAACAATAGATGGCAAACATCCATCGAAATAACATCACAGAGAACTTCATCATGGTAACTTCCAATTTTGAATTTTACTAAACATTGTTCACTTACCAGGACCTTATGATCATCTTTTACCCAAGAAATTCGATATGGCTGGGGATGCTTCTCCCTCTTGAGCTTCAGCTTAGAGACCATCTCTTCGGATACCAAGTTATCAGTGCTACCACCATCAATGATCACATCACAACATTTATCCTCACACTTGCATCTGGTACGGAACAAACTCCTTCGTTGTCCTGGTTCATTTTCACCACTTACTAGGACTCTTTCATTTACCAAGGTCTCTCCTCTTTCTGCATCCTCTGAATGTGATGATTGTGCATCCTCATCCACATGAGCAACCCTAGCTTGGCCCTCAGCTCTCCTATCTGTCCTTCCTTGTCGTTGAGGGCATTCAAAGGCACGATGACCTTCTTCATTGCAATGGAAACAGGTACCACGGAAGCCTCCTCTTCCTTGCCCACGTCCTCTACCTCTTCCTCTTTGATTTCCAAAATCTTGATCACGGGAGCGATTGAAACCCTCATTCCTCTGGTTCCTACTAGTACCCTCATCTTCATTTTTCTTTTGAGTTTCATTGCGGCCTCCAGATGATCTACCGCTTCCCCTTCCTCCTTGACCGCACCCTCTTTGTCTTCCTTCAAACCTTTTACTCAGCTTCTCTTCAACTCGTAGGGCAAACTGGTATGCTTCTTCAACGCTGGTCATTTTTACCAGACTTAATTCCTCCTGGATGCTAGGTCGTAACCCACTAATATAACGAGCAACCTTCTCCTTATTTGCTTCTGCATGCCCCGCTCTAATCAGGAGTCGGTAAAACTCCTCTATATATTCTTGGACTGATCTTCCTGCTTGCTTTAACCCATGCATCTTTTTAAACAGATCAAGCTCATAGTCCACAGGAATGAACTGCTTCTTCAATTTGTCCACCATGCGATCCCATCTTGTGATCTTCTCCTTTCCTCTTCTAAGTCTTTCCAGTTGAACCTCTTGCCACCAGATTTTGGCATGGCCTTTGCAAACTTAACCCTATCTGGGTCCCTTATATCCTCATACTCAAAGTATTCATCCAGTTCATTGATCCAATCGATCAACTCATCTGGTTTCAAATTTCCCGAAAATATACCCACTTCAATTGTAGGTCTTTTCCCAAACCTAGAAATGGCCCTAAAAAGCCTTTCCTCTACAGGGTTCAGAACTTCCCCGTCAACTTCCATTACTTCCTCTTCATTGTCATCCTCACTATTGTCATCTGCGGCAATATTTGCTCCTCTACGAAGCTCCTCTTGCAATGCTTGTACCTGTCTCTGGAGGGCTCTAACCTCCTCAGGATCAACAGCTCTGGCTCTTCCACCACGCTCTCTTCGTGGAGGCATCTTCTAACTCAAACCCACAACCACACAGTCCTGGTGCAAACTGCCTCACAGTCGGCGCTCTGTCTACACACTCAGGAAAACCCGCTCTGATACCACTTGATGGGGACACAACCCAACAACCAGAATAGACACAATAGAAAAAGGAAATTATATTAACTGAGAAAATAAGCTGGTACAAACAATGCAGAGAAAATAAACTCAAAACATGCCCTGCGGGCTTACAGTAGCATAAATCTGGAGAATATTTCTCCTTTTAGCACCTCCTCTCAAGCTCCAATCCGAACTGCCTTTTACAATGCCAGAAATCTTCTTAAATAGACCCCGGAGGGTTAAGGACTAGGAGTACATTCTAGAAAGTGCTAGTAGGCATCCACCGACAAAATAGAAGGTTCCAGAAGCTGCGTTAGAAGTCGGTGCAATTCTAGAAGCATCCAGAAACGGTAGCCGAACTTCCGGGAGGCATAACTTTTGAACCGTAACTCCGATTGACGAACCGTTTACATTTTCGGAAAGCTCTCGAAGCGCTCTATAGCCCTATGGACAAGCTTCACTCGTCCCCCATTTTTCGACCCTTTTCGAGGTCATTTAATGCCCCAAACCTGACTTTGAAGCATTCTTAGGGGGTCTCCAAAACCCGAAAAACTGCAATAACTTTCAAACCGTGGGGCCTTTTGACCTGATTCTTTTTCTGGAATGCTCTAAATGTCGATTACATTCATCTGGCCAAGTTACACATTCTAGGTCACCAAAATGATGGTCAAATTGCATGCTCCTATTTTTTCGGGATTTTTAAATGCACTGATAGTTGAACTATGAGAGTTGGAACCTTTATTTGAGCCAAATGGGTATCCAAAAATGCAAAGACATAAAATAGAAACTAAGCCTAAGTACATTTTTTGGGTGACACAGGATTGCCCTTATACCTCTGGATGCTCCTGCATCACTCCATTAGAAAATTATAAGTTGACAGACATTACGTTTATGGAAAGCTAAGAACATTCTTAAGAAACTCTTTTTGTTTCATCAAATTTGGGTGAAGAAAATGTCATTAGCTACATGTTTAAAGTAAAAAATACACAAGAATAGGCCAAAAACATGTTTTCAGGACATTTTTAAAATTGACCATGTACGGTTGGTATCAAAAGATACATTAGGCCTTATAAAGGTATTAATTTTTTGGTTTGGTATTAGGATGGGTGGGAAAAAAGTTAGAATAGATTTTGAAATGCTTTGAGGCATTTCAAAACTACATAATTTTTAGGTCACCACTTTTTGGCACAACATAGTCTTACACATACCCTTTTGTTGTTGCTACTGACCAACATCAATTGTCCACATGCTAAAAAGAATCTCAAAATAATAGGTGCACAATAGGTGCATACTCCTTCTTAGACATCAATTATTTACTTCACACTAAACAATTCACAATACATCAGATGCATATTCCTACTTCCTTTCATGAATCTTTCTAAATCTCTCTAAAGATATTTCTCTCCTCCATGCGTTAGGAGATGGTTTTTCATGCATACTATACTATCCCCCATTGACATCAATGTCAAGGACATCAATCTCAATGTTACTACATACCAATTGATAAATACCAATTGTTAATATGTTGCTCCAAGTCATCAACCAACTTTAGTATCCAAAGAAACTATTCAATACCAAATACTAAAAGTCCGTAGTGACTTAGATCATCATAGATACTCTCCCATATGGGAAGCATTAGCATTCATTCTTGGATAACAATAGTTCTTTGTACCACTAGACTGATGCACTCTCTATATCATTGACTCAGAAGTAGGTAGGGACATAACCCCAAGAATACCTCTCAAGTACTTAAAATATCTTTAGGAAAAGGCTTCGTAAAGATATCTGCAATCTAATCTTTAGTACTCACGTACTCCAATCTAATCTCCTTTTCCACTTCTTTCTCTCTCAGCACATGATACTTAATATATATATGCTAGTCTTAGAATGCAATACAAGATTCTTAGACATATTGATTGTACTTGTGTTATCACAATAAATGATAATAGGTTCTTCAAACTCAATTATGATATCGTTCAGCATCTACTTCATCTACATAACTTGGTTAGAGTTATATTTTGTTGCAATATACACTGCCTTAGTAGTACTCTACGAAATAAAATCTTGCTTCTTCTTTAACCAAGAAACCAATCTTTCTCCAAGAAAGAATACTCCACCACTGGTGCTCTTTTTGTCATCCATACTACTTGCCCAATCTGCATTACTATATGCACATAGAATGAAATCACTTGATTTGTCATGCTAAATTCCATAGTCAAATGTCCCTTTCAAATATCTAAATATTCTCTTCACTTCTATAAAATGATATTCCTTAGGACCATCTTGAAATATAGCTACAATCCCAACTACATTTTCTATATCTGGTCTAGTGTGAGTCAAATACAACAAACCTCTAATCATGGATCTATACTTCTTCTTCTCTACTGTAGGTGTCTCATTTTTGTTGGATAACTTGTGACTAGTTATCATAGGTGTGCCAATAGGTTTAAAACTTTCCAAACCAAACCTTTTCAACAAATCATTCAAGTACTTAACTTGTGAAATTCAAATACCATCACTATTCTCTACAATATGTAATCCTAGAAAAAGCTTCATTTCTCTTATCATGCTCATTTCAAGCTCATTTTTCATCTCTTCAACAAAATTATTACTTGTTTCATCATTACCTCCAAAAATGATGTCATCAAAAAATATTACAATAATCAACAAACCATTTTCAACTTCTTTTAAATACAAGTTACTATCTACCATACCTTTAGCAAATCTAGGCTTTGCCAAATAACTGTCTAACCTTGCATATCAGGTTCTAGGTTCTTGCTTTAGTCCATATAAATATTTCTTTATTTTTCATACCATGTCTTTATCTTTTGATAAAAGAAAACCTTTAGGTTGCTCAATATATACCTTTTCTTCAAGTTCTCCATTCAAAAAGGCTGATTTAACATCCATTTGATAAACCTTGAACTTATTATTCATTGCATAAGATAAGAACATCCTTATGGATTCAATTTTGGCTATAGGTGCATATGTCTCTTTATAGACTATGCCTTCTTGCTATGAATTTCCCTTGCATACAAGTCTAGCCTTTTTCCTCACAATTGCACCTTTCTCATTCATCTCATTTCTAAATACCCATTTGGTTCCTATAACATTCTTGTCTTTGGGTCTAGGAACTAACTCCCATCTATCATCTTGACAATGTGATCTAATTAGATTTCTTCATCGATTCCTTCATCAATTGAATCTAATGATCATCTTTACATGGTTCATTTGTGCTTTTAGGCTCAAGTTGAGATATCAAACATATCTCCTCATTTACTCTATTCCTTGTCATCACACCTTTGTCTTTGCTTCCAATTATTTTCTCAGGAGGATAATTCTTTGTCATATTCTTGTTAGAGGTAGGAGTTGACATTTCAACGATTATCTCTTCTCTAGGTTCAGATCTATGTTCTCCTCTTTTCTTAGCAGTCATACAACTAATATAATTGAGAGGGGGGGTGAATCTATTATACAATTGTTATCACAATTATCAACATTAAACAAACTTAACCATATGAGTAATATAAACTAAAACCACAAGAAGATACTCATTAACAATAACATGAGATATGTTAACTAGGGAAACCCTTGATTAGAGGGAAAACTTGGGTCAGGATGGTAACCATAAGATGATGTACAAGTATAAATGTTCCTTGTTAGAGGATGGACCCTATTAGGAGTCTATGAATAAATTTAGTACATATGAGTCATTGTTAGGAGACTTTGAATCCCTGTTAGGAGATTCGAACCTTGTTAGGAATTGTGCCAACTCTTTTAGGAGTTGTGGAAGATAGTTCTACCCACTAGCCAAATAGCTTCAAGGGAAAGATCAATGAACCCATTGTCTAAATGATCTTTTTATTATTCCTTGTAGAATAATAGAATTGTACTATATTGTTCCTTCCTCTTTTTCTTTCCTATCAACTAGACTTCTGCTCCTTGTAATCTTGTAACTAGATCATAAATATCGCATCTAATAATCCCTTGGATCACTTACTCACATTCAATAAGCACTCTACTTCTATTTGCACTTTACTCTTCTTGCAACAATGGATACATAAATATCTTTCCTTTATACCATATCTTCATAATAATTCCTTGAGTCAGCCTTGAGACTTTCTTAATTAATTATAATAAAATAATTAATTAATTACAATTATAATAAGATAATTAATTAATTACAATTATAATAGAACTATCAGCTCACAGTCTATACAAAATTTCACATGTGCAATGCTAGGACTTGCGCACTTACTGATGTCATCAGAGGACTATCCTCTATCACTACGTAATTGTGCATCTTCTTACTCCATCTCAAGTGTAATCTAGAAAAAAATATCATGAAATACTTTCCCAATACTATATCTCTGAGATGCTCTATGTAAATTAGGTACAACTTTTGTATGTCTTCAACTCAGACTCTGTGCACTTGACCAATGCAATAGGACACTGTATCAAACATGTTCGTAATTACACATCACCAAACAATCAAACCATTATCCATACCACGAAGATCTTTGTATATTAATCAATGAGTCTTTATAGAAACCGTGTTAGGTTGACATCAATGAAAAATACAGTCATGAATGCAACATGTCAATACTCTTCACTACTTAGAATACTCCCCAATTGTAGTATTATCAGCATTCATGCTAACAATATTAAAGTCTTCTCCACTTTCAACTCTGCAAGATTTAGGTAGGTTTACCTTGGAAGTTCAATCTTATTTACTTCAACATCAACATTCACAACATGAACTCCAAAATAACAGATTATTTAGTTTTCTTTCTTCTAATTCAATGGCAATGATGATATGATAACTAGCTATTTTACCAAACCCTAAACAACATGAATCAAGTACAAGCTGATAATTATTACTCAAACCATAAAACATTAATAGATTGATTAATTTTTTTTTTTGCATTGTGAAAAATATTCCAATCAAATCATTTCACAAGGATGGCTAGTGCCTTATCCATTGCACTACCACTCACAAAGATCACACTTACTTTTGGATCCTATCTTAACACTTTGTGTTATGTTTTATCTGTAGTCACTTTTAAATCTCATACTTATCAAATCTTTTCTTACAACTATAATGCTCTCCCAATTCACATTAAGTATTTACATAATCCATAATTACAACTAAAAATTTAATAAACTTTGCTATTAAATCTCATAAAACAATATAGAAACAAGATGTAGGATGAAATTAAATCTCTGTATTTGTATAAATTTCTTTGAAAGTGTATACAGTTTAGTGATCATCTCTGTTAGAAAATAGCACACATAGACCATCAACTATAAGTTTTATATTCAATTATGGAACTTATTTACTGTATGCATGGACCACCTCAAAAATTTACAAAGACTATATGCTTTAGGCATAGAGGGAAAAGGACACATGTCAAAATTGTTTCAAGGACAAATACAAATATATTTTTATATTTTTGTTGTTACAAAATATTTTCTGTATTTGGACAAAAGGGGAAGACAATTCTAAAACTAGTAGGTGGTGACTTTCTTCGAGTGTCTTCAAAAACAATATATATGCATCTTAACAACCAATCACTGTCATAACCTTTTATCTATTTTGTCCCTTCTGATATCCAATTGTAACTTTAACTACTTCCTATTGGCAGAGCTTCAATCTCTCCAACTATTTCCCAAATGTATATTTCCATTTTTGTGTTCCACTCAGTGCCTCTAACTCCTTCAGGGTCATTAACCCCCTTGTTCCATCTGGCATCTGTTATAGCCCTTGATTAAGTTGCAAATGTGTTTAAGGTTATTTAAACTTTAAATAGGGAATTGATTAAAATTATTGAAGGGAATGTAACTTTCATCTTCAAGAATTGATACTATTTCTCCTTTAGTTAACATTGAATCAAAGGAATTTGACCATTCCCAACAGTCCTTCAATTTTTTGTCAACATCCAAAACTAGTGGGACACATGGTACAATCCTTAATGACAAGATTCTCATCTTATTTTGTATAATCTATAATTTTCTAATAATGAATCCAATTAGATCTTTCATCATTTCTAGGCGTTCTTTTAGTGTGATAATCTTGTCGAGCAAATTTGGCTTCTTTTCCATCAACATGATTAATCTTTCTAGAAACTAAATGTATGCCCCCCATTGATTGAAAATGGGTGATAGCCATGAGCATGCTTCATTGCAAACATGCTTAACACTCTGTAGAGAAATAAAAAGGCTATGAGCATGTTGAGAGATTTTCTTTAGAGTATCTTCTCTATGGCCTATCATACCTTTTAGGACATTAGACCTTACCTCACCACCTTTCTATGGAGCTTGAGCATCAATTATCATCCTTCTTGTCTCTACCTCTTCATGCTCCATCTCCGTGGTCTAAGTAGATATCTCTTGCATGACATTGGATGGCTATTCAATGATGGTTAGTGCTTTTTCCTGCTCTACAATGTTTAGTTGCTCCTTCAAGGATGCAACTTCAACCTCTAGCCCCTTAGCTTTTGCCTCCAACTCATTTACTCTCTATTTGTAAACATATCTCTTTCTGAAATCTTCCTCATAAAGCTTCTTGATGTCTATATAATCATGGAAAGTTTTGGAAATATTTGTTTCTATCTTGTATACCTTAGCCTCATTCATAAATGAGAAGTGTCTCACGACCTTAGAGATCTCTAAACTAGATGTGCTTAGAAAAGTCCAAACTATTATATTGCCTTGAGTAGTGTTTTGTGCATCCATTAATTTGGGCTTATTTGATTCTAGATCCATGCTTTGTACTACTAAGAATTTGGAATCAATATTAAAACTTGATCCCTTTAAAGACCATTAGCACCAAATGCCTCATAAGAAATTGCATTTTCCTATCTTCTTATCTAGTCAAGTATAAAAGCTTGCTCTAGATCCCATCCAAGCACTAGAAACATACCACTTCTCTATACTAGGCCTGTTACCTATGTAGGAGTCATTGCCTCACTCTCTAGGTCATAGGAATGTAACTTCTCAACTAGTTCTTGTATCTTCTCTTATGTCTCTCCTAGCTTGATTTTCAAGACCAGTTCACTCTACTTCACTTTGTATAGGAAGCTCTTGAATTCTGCAGACTTGAGGAATTCATCATTCTCCATGAACTGTTGGGCTTGGATAATTCTATCATCCATCCTTGTTGCTACTAATTCTAGGTTAGTCAAGGTCTTTTTGTTGCATTCACCCTATCTTGTAAGTAGTTCTGCCTCAAATAATCAAAATATTGATTCCTCTTAGGAATTAATTGAAGTGCCCTTTATTTTACCTATTTTAGGTATCTAGATAACTTTCTATCTCTTCTAACCCTTGGTAACCCATGATTCTTCTGTAGGCTACTCTTCTTCAACTTGCAAGGTAACATCTGGCTCAGGGGAGTCAGGATTTACTCTTCCCTCTTCACCTACTATTTTTGCTGGCATTTGGGCCATAATCTCATTATAATCCACCACTATCTTTCTTAGCCTACATGGATAGGGAACATCTATGTAGTAACCCTTGAATCTTGGCTCTTCTCTCTTTAACTCATTCTACACCCTTAAGACATAGTCAAATCTGGCCAATTTATCTGTAGCTTCCCCCTCAACTACAAGGTTTGTGATCAAGTCTTCTTGGGGTGACTCCATGGTGTTGGGCAATACATAACCCTTAATCTCTTTTAAAGTGTTCCTAATGTATCCCTCTATTTCATACATTCTGTAAGGGGCTATGGATAAATTGCATTAGTGGAGGAAGGCATGAATTTGTTCTATGGATTCTTTGTCAATTGAAAAATCCCCTATTCTGAAAAATCTACACAAAAAAGTGCCTTTATGCACTTTTGGCCTTGGGTATTCCCTATTGAAAATAAACAATTGCCACATGAATTCAATGATGGCCAATGTGGGCAATATATGTGGTGGTTGGGGGCACACGTAGACTCTCATTAGGGAAAAACTTGGAAACTAAAATATATCTCCCTAATTATGGTCAAGTTTCTTATTGTCAGGTAGGAGGGCTAGTCTCAATAGACTCTTTAATATCTCAAAAGCCTTAAAGAAACTAGGGTCTAACATTTTCATAATTATACAGTTGAAATTATTAAAGAATGAAAAAAAAATAGAATAATGGTAGACCTTGTTCAATACTCATTTCCAAAGTTGCATTGGCAACACTCCATTTACATTTGATGTCTAGTCTATGAAATATTGGCTAATGTACCGCACATTCTTGTATAGAATCAGATGCATCAGTAATGAATAATGATGGAATTTGAAATTCCCCAATTCTCCAATTCTCCATTTTCGCCAATTCAATATTTTCTTTCATCTTCTCTAGGATGTAGGCTACATAATCATATTCCCCACCATGATATGCATCTTTTACATCTCTAGCTAGAATGTAGATTGACCCATATACCACATCAAAACCATCACTACCCACCACCTTATAGACACCATATACATTCTTCTAGAGGTAATTCTTAGCTTTGTCCAATGACATCATTTTATCCACTTTCTTTGGATAATCCCCCACCTTTTTGAGGTCCATAGTAATGTGTTGCATCATAAATTTCCCAGTGTATGCCTTTGTATTTCTTTCAAACTTCCCTTGAAGTTCATCTATGTCTAGATGCTCACTCATTTGACCATCTAATCCAAAAGCTTCATTGAAAGAAGCATGATCCAATGTACATAGAATAGTGCCATCATGTTGATGGAATGATTTGGTTACTAGAATATAAGGCATAATTAGGGCATTTACTAGGTCAACATTTACCAATACCTCTAGGAAGATGAGTTTGGTCAAATTCTTCTTCCATGGATTGCAGATGGGATTCTTTTCAAACCTTTTATTATAGAAGTATCTAAGAATTTCATACCCATTAATACCAGGGAAAGTAGAATATTTGCATAGTGTGTATGGGTTGAGGACTTCTATCATTTTTCACATTAGAAAAAGAAAAAAATATTTTTATGTCATTCTTAGGGTTTTTGATCTTACACTTCAATTTGAAATTCAAACTCTTGTATCCACATAAGGAAGGAATTTGACATTTATGATCTTACAATAGACCATGTATATCCCTTTTAAACTACCTACAATCTTATGTCTAACAACTTATTGTAAGACCGTTAACATCAATTGTTAGGTCATCACCACAACCATACACCAGGTGGTTTATAAATCCTTTCATAGCATTTTCAACATGCATCTTAACCTTTACAATCTTACGATTACAACTTCCCATAGCATCTAATCTTACCTTTTGTCTCTTTAAGATCTCTCAGTCACATCTATATTAGCCTTCATTGTAGCTTCAGAAACTTTCTCTTAACCATTGCCTTTACCTTTCGATCATATGCTGAGTATTATCTTCTCTTATCATAACTTTAGAAGCTCCAATAATTACTTTTCCTTAACCCTTATGACCATACACTTACCCTTACTTTGTGGCTTTATAAACCTTCATGGATTGCTCTTAAGATCTTATGATTTTCTATCCTTCATATTGTTAGAAGACTTTATTAACATGTGTTTAATTTCCTTTTACTTATGCGCTTGGCACCACTTTGCAAGATCATAACATTTCACAACCTTAGCACTTTATGTCTTCTGATCTTATGATCTGCTTTCTTTCACGTGGTTGAAGGGCCACTTAAAAACCTTTATGCATCTTATACACTCTTATATTCATTGTAATATCATAAGACCTTTTTATTCACCACAAAACATTTATGATGATATGCTACCATCATGAGCATAAGGTCAAAGCTTACACAAAACACATTTATGACTCTACAATTGCATTGGATATCATAACATCATGAGATTCACCTTTATGATCATGCACTATCCTTTTTTTTTTAACATCAAGAGAAGGAAAATTTAGACTTATGACTCCAAGCTAAAACCCTGATTATAAGATTGTAAAAATATATGGAAAACATGAAAATCACATGTGATGTCTCAATTAAACATAAAACCTAGGGTAAAGGAAAAATCTTATCAAGGATCCAGGAATTTTTTTTAATGATAGGATAAAGAACAAGATTCTTAGGACATTGTAAGATCCTATGTTAGGGAAAGATTTTTTAAATATGGCTATGGCTTAAACTTACTAGGTTAGGCTTTTTACTAAAAAAATTGACAACAAGATATAACAAAACCTAATTTCTAAACACATTCAATACATTCTTTACAACAATTATTTTTAGGATGTTGGCATAATGAAAATAAAGCCTATATGTGGCTCTCTCTAGGGATGATGGATAACTTGTATCCATGCAAGAAATTAGAATTTCTAGTTTAAGTTGACCACATAAATGATAGCAATATTGACAACATTTAGAGAGAAATGCTTAAAAAAATAGAGGAAACACATAAAGCTAGAGGAGTATACATAAATATACAAAATATAAAAAACCCTAAACTATTGTTCATGGAAAGAAAAGTACCTTTAGTAGAAGTACTTCTTCAAGAATTGTCCATGAACTGGAAATTCAAGAATGTCACCTAATAGTTCCCTTAAAATATAAGAATCCTCACCCCATATGGAATTAATCAAATATGGATCAAACTTTCTATGCTTTTATTTATCTTCAATTCTTGCATTCCACATCAAGATTAAATCTTCTAGCTCAAATTTTCTTTCCACTACTTTCTTGCCAAATAAAATACTTTGTCTGCAACTGTAGATGGTTCTTTCCTAGTTTCAGTCAATCCTACCAATTTTTCCATTCTCTCTTGTATATCATCTATGATATCATTATCATACATCTAGATGTAGTTGTATAGAGCTATTAGGTTATTTTGAGGCATCCTTTCTTTAATTCCATACACTAAGTCAAAAGGTGAGACACATATTACCTTCTTGACAGTTACTCTATCAGCCCATACTACTAAATGCAACTTGGAATCCCATGCCTTTTTTTATCATCCAAAATCCTCTTAATGACTTTCAAAATTTTTTTATTTGTAGATTCATCTTGCCCATTTCCTTGTGCTTGATAAGGGGATGATGTTGATCTTGTAATACCATATTTATCACAAAAAATGATAAATTCTTTTGACTTGAAGCACATGGCATTATCAATCACAATTCTCTTAGGACACCCAAATCTGGTTATGATGTTATTCAATAGAAAATTATTTACCACTTTACTAGTAGCATTCCTGGTAGGAATAACCTCTATCCACTTTGTGAAGTAGTATGTTGCCACTAATATCTAAGAATAACCAATACCAGACTTCATCAAAATTTCACTTATGAAATCCATTCCCAATTCCTGGAAAGGTTCTTGTATTTCCAATCACATTTTCTAACCAAAATCTATGCTTCTTTGAATAAGCCAGGCCACCAAAAACATGCTCTCATTACTTTGTGTGTAGTATCTTTTCCATGTAATGACTTCCACATATTCTTAAATGCATATCATTTAGTATATTTTGTAATTCTTTGTGATAAATGCATTTCAAAAGCACTCCTTCAAGATTCCTTCACCATAGACTTCCATTAACAATAATATATCTAGTTGAATGCAATTTTACAGATCTCTTTTCATTATTTCTTAGATGGGATGGGGATTCAATATGTTGTAAATAGTGTATTACATTTTTATACCAATCACACTGATCCATATCACATATGTCTAACTTAAGGTCTTCACATATAAAATTTATCTGATTAGCATCCACATTTGATTGAGCCATTAATTTTGTGAACCCTTAGCCACTTACCAATTTTGTAATTTGTATCTTAATGTTAAACTCTTGGATCCTATTTATCCATTTGCACCTTCTACAAGATACCTCTTGTAGTGAGAATATATATTTAATTTTTGTACTAGGTACAAATGCAATAATAATAGCACCAACTAAATAGCATCTAAAGGATTTAACAACTTTGACAAGTGCATATGCTTTCATTTCATTGATCTCATATTTGAATTCAGCAAGTTGAAGTGATTTACTAAAAATGCAATAGGTTCCTCATACCCTTTGTCATTCTTTTGAAGCAAAACTATTTGTATGGTATGGAATGAGGCAAAATAAAAAAGAATTGGCTTTGCATAATCTGGTATCTTGAGGACTGGTGGATTTTTTATGGCATCTTTAATCTCTTGAAAAGAAATAGATGGCTCACCTTTCCAGCTGATTTTTGTTCCCTTCTTGAGCATCTTGGAGATGGGTTTACTAATTTTAGTAAAATTTGGTACAAATCTCGTCAAAAATTTAACTTGGCAAAAGAAAGATTGAATTCCTTTGACATTCTTGGGCTTTGGGACCTTATCTATTGCTACCACTCTTTCAGGATCAATTTTCAATCCATCTTAGGATATTATATGGCCCAACAACTTTCCTTTTGTCACTTCAAATCTGCATTTCTTTAGATTGAATGAAAATCCATACTCCAAGGATTTCACAAAAATATTTTCTAAATGCTTACAATGGCCATCAACCTTCTTTGAGTATGTTGTTAGATCATCCTAATAAACAACCATAAACTTATCAATATACTCATAAAATGCAACATCCATGGCTCTCTGAAATGTGGCCCCTACATTTATCAAGCCAAAAGGCATCCTAACATATACATAGGTTCCTCAAGGAGTTGTGAAACATTTTTTAAATTGTTCTTTCTCATTTGCTAGTACCTATTTGTACCAAAGAAACTATCTGTCATGGACATTAAATTTGAACCAGTGACTTGCTACAACATAGCCTCCATATTGAGCAAACCATAGCTTTCTTTTAATGAGGCAATATTCAAATTTCTAAAATCAAGACACAACCTAATGTCCCCAATTTTCTTTTTGATTGGTACTAGATTGGACACCCATCAAGAATGTCTTATAGGGTTGATTATCCCCCCATCCCTAAGTTTCATAAGTTCATCCTACATTTTGGGGGCTAATATGGGATTGATAGGCCTTTTCTTTTCCTTAAAATACTTAACATTCTCCTTTAGAGGTATTACATGTTGAAGAAGATCTTTCCTATAAGCCTTGAGGTCATCATATGACCATGCAAAAAAATGCCTAAATTTTCTTAGCAAATAAATCAATGACTTCCTAATTGTAGGGGAAAAGGTCTTACCAATGTATACCTTCATGGGTGATTGAGTTTTTCCAAGGTTTATTTCTTCAAGCTCTTGGGGTTTCTTGTCCTTCAAATCTAAATGCACTGTCTTGATTGTCAAAGATATTTTCAAGTACCACTAACCCTTTGATCTTCAAAGATAGTAAGATATTCTCTATCAATTTTAATGGCTTTTCCTCCTATGTGTAATGTAGCAAAAGATAAATCAAATTATAGGTTACCTCCCATTGAAGAACTCCATTTTCTTGAGAGTGGAATTCTATATTGTTGAGGAATATCAACTTCTAAGATAGTCATAGTTAAGTAAACATCAGGTTATATAACTAATTTAAAGGGAAATGCATTGACTGTTCCTATAATAGGTACCTCTTTTGTATCAATATTAGTATCAACTTTCAAACCAAGGGATTCCATAATTTTGTATGGCATGATAGTATTTGAAGCTCCTAAATCAATCATGCAATTTTTAAAAAAATTTCCATTTATGACTAGACTAAGAAAGAAAGGATGAATGCTTTCTATATAGCCTACAAATGAATTATCCAAATACATTTGAGGTATCTCGGACATGACTTCTTTTTCTTCCTTTTCTTTAATTACCAAGAGAGGGCCTTATTTTTGTGTTCTTCTATACTAAACATCTTAGATAGGGGAACTTTAATAGTGTTTTGTGACAACATGGAAATCACATCAATAGGATCACATACAATAGGCTTAAAAAAACTACCTCTAATTTCTTGTGTTTGAACAGTAGGCTCTTCTACTTGTTTAATGAAATTAGGATTTGTTTTCTTCTCTCATACATTGAGCTTGACTATCTCTACACCTTGGAACAACACTCTCTTTTTTGGTTCCCACTTTTTACTCTTACTATCTTTGATCTTGACTATCGTTAAATTGTCCTCTTTATTTCCATCATCCATTTTATGAGTAATATCTTTGATGAAAACACCAGATGTTTTTCCAACATTTTTTTTCATTATTCTATTTCCAAGATTATAAGTGCTATGAACTTGAGCTACCATCTCAATAGTTATCCTATCAACTTCTTCATTAGATGGTTTTCTTAAATTCATGTGCTAAACATATGAGATCATATTGCACATCTTATCTTTATCTTGATCTTCATCATCTGAAAACACTTGCTAATGGTGCAATTGTTACATACTCCTTTGATTATAACATCAATCTCAGAATCTTCTAGGTCAAAACCTTCACTATTATCACATAGATTAATTATGTGACATGCCACATCCTCATGACCTTTTTCTTCCTCTCCTTCTTCATTTTGTACATGTTGGTTTGCATAAAATGATTGGGAAACTCCATAATAATTAGGAGAATGAGGGAATCAGCATATGATACTCCAAGGCATATCTTCCATCATATTTACAGAGTTTCTCTATAATGGATCTAGTGTACCTTTATATTTTATGGCTTGGGTAGGGTTAGGAATGGGCTTACCATCTTTTCACTATGTGGTGTAAGCATAGTTTTTCATTTTGGTCTTCATGTTGTAGTTATTGTTGAATTGAGGCTTCTCACTAGTATTTGATTTATTAGCTCAGTGTGTTGATGGATTCATATTTTTTAGCAGACTCAAACCTTGATCCATTTTATCATCCTTGATTTTGTTGGTTACAATAGGCTTGTCACCTTCTTTCCTATTACCTCTTGGATTGAACAACTTTGGATCATCTCTTCTCCCCAACATACTAGATGCTATTCTATTATTTTTAATGTTTACAACCATCTTGTAGGCATCCCTCAATGTTCTAGGGTGTAAGCTATCTTACTATTAAAAGAATTGAAATAAGTGGTAAGGCACACATCTTCACCTAACCTCATCACTTGAAATAACTCATACATCCCCTTCTGAAATCTCACATTGAAATCTAATGTTGATTCATTTGGGTTTTGCTTTATGTTATTAAACTCATTCAACATAAGACTTGCATTAGTGGTGTCACCATATTGTTCGTTAAAATGTTTTTCCAAATCATTCCATGAGCCAATACTATCATCAAGTGGTCTTCTAAACCAGTCTCTAGCATCTTCAGTAAGAGAATGTACAAACAATTTCATAACTACATTTTCATACTCTACCTCATAGTCATTCAACATGTCAATAAATTTTTGAAGATGCTCTTCACCAGTTATAGCATTATTGCCTAAAAATTTAATGACTTTGTCTCTCATATCATTAGAAACGGGATGAGGAAAACTAGGCATGCCTATAAAAGACATCTACTTATATTTTTCCATATAAATGGATCTCCTTTGAAAACCTATGGTATTTGAAGTACTTGGTCCTACTCCTTGGGTATGCACAAGGATTTGAACTTACTAGAAAATAGATATTTGGTTAGTAGTAGTTGTGGAAGAGGAAGCAGGTGTTGTCTAAGATATATTTTGATTATTCACCACTAGTCTACGAGTTGGAACAATAGACACAACTTGTGATTGTTGGCTTGGCTAGGATGCTAGGGCAGAAGTGGATTTGATAAATTGTATTTTTCTTCTAGCTTCTATAGCTTGAGCTTAATTTTCAACCTTTTCAAGCTCCTTAGACAAATCTTCTTTTTCTTTCTTTGCCTTTTCCAACTCTAAATCAAGTTTGGACATAACAGGCTTGTTAGAAGGCATTTGAGTCTCATTAATATAGATCCCTCTACTTTTAATTTCCCTTTACCTAGATTCTTCACAATCCAATCTATGATAACCCTTTCAATAGGTTTTTAAGGTTGGATTTGAGAAATAATAGGTCCTTCCCTCTCTTTTAGGAGGTGTTCTTGTTCTTGAATTTTGGATCTCAAATCTTCAACATCTCCAAAGACATCAGAGTGTATAGTAGAAGACCTTTCTTCTAACTTTATGTTATGTTCTTTCAAGGTCTCCATCCTTCTAAGAAGAGATTCCCTTTCTATTATAGCATTCATTATGATGGTTGCCTTCTCTTTTTCTAAATGAACTCGTTTAGCATCCTCTTCTATAACCTTCTTCCTAAGAGTCTCAATTTCTATCAATAACTCATCTGGGTGTGCAGAAGTGGTCTTTTAATCAACTAGGTTATCTAAGTCTATGATATTTCTCTCAACATATGGACTTGTCTAGGATTAAATCTAGTATCTAGAGTATCTTTATATCCCCACCTATGGTTAGCTTCTCTTTTCGTGTTATGCCTAAGAGGAATGTCTCCTACAGAGGAAATAGTCTTATCTTGGTAGATCCTTTCTTCTAGAAATAGGGTAGTGAATATCTCTTCCAAAATTCTAGTAGTCTCAGATTTAGAATGTAGGGAAGATGATTCTCTTTCTAACATAGGTTGGGATTGTGAATGAACTGATACACTACCCCTATGAGGTAAGTATATGTACAGAGGCACTTCCAAATTCACTTTTGTGAATGCTCTTGTATTCTTCCTTTTATCAGCCATTTTTGAAAGTGAGAAAACTTAGAATGTATAGCACTAGCTACAGAGCCTTTGACCAAGTCACAACCCAATGTAGGAAAAAATATTTTAAAATGGCTTGGAGATAGAAAACATCACAAGCAACACTTAAAGACATACCTGATACAAAGAACCCAGTCATAAAGAAATTTTAATAGTGTCTACTTTGGAAAATGTAACACTACTTTGTAGAGAAGGCCCCATTTCAGGCATAAAACTTGTGTTGCGTTCCTCTCATGATTTGGAATTTTCTCTTTAAATTCTCAAGTTTTATCACTAGAAAGAACTAGTACAAATATGAGTAAAACATAAAAAACTACGGTGATTTAGAACATGTGTTTTTTTTACAACTCCCTAGCAGAGTCACCATTTTGTTTGCTCTTGATTTAAAAGAATTTAAACTACCTTTAAAGATATAAGAAAACCCAGGAATTAGCAAGAAACCATTGTGGGTGTTCTAAAAAAAAAATAAAAGGATCAAATAACAAGAGATTGAAGTATTCTCCACTTTGAACTCTACAAGATTCAGGCAGGTTTACCTTGGAGATTCAATCTTATTTACTTCAACATAAACATTCACAATGTGAACTCCAAAATACTCTCAAGATTATTTAGCCTTCTTTCTTATAATTCAATGGCAATGAAGACATGATAACAAGATATTTTACCAAACACTAGTAAACATAAATCGAGTACAAGTAGACAATTATTGCTTAGACCGTAAAACATTAAAAGATTGATTGATTAAAAATTTTATGCATTTTGCAAAACATTCCAATCAAATCAATTCACAAGGATTGACAATGCCTTATCCATTGAGTTACTACTCACAGAGATCACACACTTACTTATGTATCTTATCTTAACACTTTGTATTAAGATTTATCTATATTCACTTCCATATTTCATACTTGTCATATATTTTCTTACAACTATAATGCTCTTCCAATTCACATTAAGCATTTACATAATCCATTAGATTATCAGAAAAATAAAATTGAAATAAAATTAGATTGAATTACAACTAAAACTTTAATAAAATTTATTATTAAATCTCAAAAAATAATATACAAACAAGAAAAGAGAGAAGATCTAGGATGAAATCATTTCTTTACATTTGTATTAATTTCTTTGAAATTGTATATAATTCAATGATCATGTCTGTTAGTAAATAGCACACATAGACCAACAACTATACCTTTTATAGTCAATTCAAGAACTTTTTTATAGTATGCATGGACCATCTGAAAAATTTACAAAGACTCGTGCAATGAAAGAAATTCAAACCCTCCTGTAGCCTTGAAAAATCACTTATACGGTGTGATTTGCAACAAGCTTTAGACATAGAGGGAAAAGGATGCATGTCAAAAATTGAACCTAGACAAATGCAAAGATATTTTTATTTTTTTGTTGTTACAAAACATTTTTTGTATTTGGAAAAAAGGTGAAGGTAGTTTTGAAATTGGCAGGTGGCAACTTTATTCAGGTGTCTTTAAAAAGAATATATCTGCATCTCAACAACCTATCACTATCATAACCTTTTCTCTATTTTGTCCCTTCTGTTATCTAGTTGAAACTTTAACTGGTAGAGCTTTGATCTCTCCAACTACTTCCCACACATATATTTCCCTTTTAGTGGGCCACTCATTGCCTCTAACTCCTTCGAAGTCATTAACCACCTTGTTCCATCTAGCATCTATTATAGCCCTTGATTCGGTTGCAAATCTATTTAAGTCTATTTCAACTTTAAACAGGGAATTAATTCAATTATTCAAGGGAATGCCAACTTCGTCTTCAAAAATTGATAGTATTCCTCCTTGAGTTAACATTGAATTAAATGAATTTGACCATTCCTTCTAGCCCTTCAATTTGTTGTTAGCATCTAAAACTAGTGGGACACATGGTGTAATCCCTTCTGACAATATCCTCATCTTATTTTGCATAATCTATAATTTTCTAGTAAAGAATCCAATTATTTCTTTTACCATTTCTAGGCCTTCTTTTACTATGATGTTCTTGTTAGGAAAATCTAGCTTCTTTTCCATCAGCATGATTAATCTTTCCAAAAACTAAATGTATGGCCTCCATTGATTGAAAATGGGTGATAGCCATAAGAGTGTGTCATTGCGAACATGCTCAACACTCTGTAGAGAAATAAAATGGCAATGAGCCTATTAAGAGATTTTCATTAGAGTATCTACTCTCTGGCCTATCATAACTTTTAGGACATTAGTCCTCACCTCACCACCTTTCTATGGAGCTTGAGCATCAATGCTTATCCTTCTTGGCTCTACCTCTTCTTGCTCCAGCTTTGTGGTCTGAGTACATATATCTTGCATTACACTGGATGGTTGTTCACTTCTAGTTGGTGCTCTATACTTCTCTACAATGTTTAGTTGCTCCTTCAAGGATGCAACTTCGGCCTCTAGCTCCTTCTCTTTTGCCTCTAGCTTCTTTACTCTATGTTTCTAAACATAGCTCTTTTTGAGCTCTTCCTCATAAATCTTCCTGATATCTATATAATAAATGAAATTTCTAGCAATATTTGTTTATATTTCCTCTACCTTAGCCTCATTCATAAATGAGAAGTGTTTCATGACCTTGGAGATCTCTAAACCACATGTGCTCTACAAAATTTGAACTATAACATTTCCTTGAGCAGTGTTTTATACATCCATTAATTTGGGCTTATTTGATTTTGGATCCATGCTCCACACTACTAAGTATTTGTAATCAATATTAAAACTTGATCCCCTCTAAAAAGAATTAGCACCAAATACCTCATAAGAAATTACATTTTCCTATCTTCTTATCTAGTCAAGCATAAAAGCTTGCTCCATATCATATCGAAGCACTAGAAGTATACCACTTCTTTGCACTAGTTTTCTTTCCTCTGTAGGAGTCATTACCTCACTCTCTAGGTCATAGGCATGCAACTTCTCAACTAGTTCTTGTATACTCTCTTCTATCTCTCCTGGCTAGGGTTTCAAGACCAATTCACTCTACTTCACTTTTCAGAGGAAGCTCTTTAATTCTATAGACTTGAGGAATTCATCATCCACCATGAACTATTGGGCTTGGATAATTCTATCATCCACCCTTACTACTATAGATTCCATGTTAGTAAGAGTATTTTCTACTGAATTCACCCTATCTTGTAAGTAGTTCTACCTCAATTCAAGAAAATATTGATTCCTCCCAAGCATTAGCTGAAGTGTCCTCTATTTTACCTTTTCAGGTATTTGGATCACTTTTTGTCTCTTGTACCCTTGGTAACACATGATACTTTTGTAGGATCCTCTTCTTCAACTTCTAAGGTAGCATCTGGCTCCTCTTCTTGAACTTCTAAGGATTCTTTTTCAATTGAAAAGTCCCCTATTCTGAAACATCTACACAAGAAAATGTCCTTATGCACTTTTTTTCCTAGGTATTCTTTGTTAACCATAAACAACTGACACATGCATTCAATGATGGCTAGTCTAGGAAGGATATAGTTTGGCTAAATGTGGTAGCTGGGGGCATGCATAGACTCTCATAAGAGAAAATGTTGCAAACAAAAATATATCTCCCCAATTATGGTCAAGTTTCTTATTGTTAGGTAGGAGGGTTGGTCTCAATAGATTGTTTAATAAATCAGGATCCCTAAACAAACTAGGGTCTAACATTTCATAATTATAGATCTGAAATTATTAAAGAATAATAATGGTAGAGCCTATCCCATACTCATGTCTAAAGTTGCATTGGAATGTTTCCATTTGAATTAGATGTTTGGTCTATTAAGTTTGGGCTAATGTACCCCACATTCTTATATAGAATCAGATGCATTAGCAATGAATAATGGTTGAATTTGAAATTCTCTAATTGTCCTTTCTATGAAAATTCAATGTTTTCTTTCATATTCTCCAAGATGTAGGCTACATAATTATATTCCTCACCATGATATGCATCTTGTGCAGCTCGGGCTATAATGTAGATTGACCCATCACTACCCACCACCTTATGGACACCATATATAGTTTTCTAGAAGTAATTCTTAGATTTGTCCAAGGGCATCATTTTATCCACTTTCTTTGGATAATCCACCACCTTTTTGAGGTACATAGGGATATGTTTCATCATAGTCTTCCCAATGTATGCATTTGTATTTCTTTCAAACTTTCCTTGAAGTTCATCTATGTCTAGAGGCTCACTTATTTGGCCATCTAATCCAAAAGATTCAATGAAAGAAGTACGATCCAATGTGCACAAAATAGTCTCGTCATGTAGATGGAATTATTTGGTCGTTGGATTGGTAGATTTAATTAGGGTCTTCACTAGGCCAACATCTACAAATACCTTTGGGAAGATGAGTTTTGCCAAATTCTTCTTCCATGGATAGTAGATGGGAATCTTTTCAAACTTGTTATTATAGAAGTATCTAAATAATTCATACCCATTAACACTAGAGCAAGTAGAATCTCTACAGAATGCGTATGGGTCTCTAAAGTCATGGTCATTTGTAGAAATGGCATTTAATGAGTCTATTAAAAGCTACATCTATTCATCTACAATTTTATTCAACTTTCTCTAATGCCTTTTTACTCCTTTAATGAAAGATGTTTCAACAACCTCCATATCTATAGCATGAATCTCTTCTACCTCCTTGTTTGATATCTTGATTGTAGGAAAGATTTTTCTAGAAGCTTTGAAATTAGCACTAAAAAATGCTAAAATCTTCACACTGAAAACTTTGCAACTTCTTAATTTCTTTGTGCTTCTACAAACTATAATTTGTTATTAGCCTAAAGAATGTCTTTTATGCTATGTGTACTTCATTAGCCATTTTATTACATTGATTTCCTACATGCACGAACATTAAACTCAATTTTTTCTATCACCTCAATGGAACGTCAACATAACTATCCACCTTTCTATTCTCTTTACTTTCCCCAATTTTCATTGGTCGAGAACTTTTTTCATTTTCTAGCTTAGAAAAAGAAAAAACACTTTTTATGTCATTCTTAGGGTTTTTGATCTTACACTTCACTTTGAAATTCAAACTTTCATTTCTTCATAAGGAAGAAATTTTACCATTACGATCTTATGCATAAAATTTTATCGTAAGATTAGAAACATCAATTGCTAGGTCATCTTCAAAACTACAAAATTACACTAGGTAGTTTGTAAATCCTTTCATAGCATTGTTGACATACATCTTAACCTTTATGATCTTATGATCATAGCTTCTCGTAGCACCTAAGCTTACTTTTTCTTGCTTTATGATCTCTTGAACACAGCTATATAAAACTTCATCATAGTGTTGAAAGCTTTCTCTTAACCTTAGCTTCTAATCATATGTTGAGTATTATATTCTCTTATTGTAACTTTGGAAGCTTAAATAATTACTTTTCCTTAACCTTCATGACCATAAACTTACCCTTACTTCATGGCTTCAACAACCTTCATGGCTCTCTCTTAAGATCTTACGATCTTCAATCCTTCGTATCCTTGGAAGACTTTATTGACATGCATTTAATTTCGTTTTTCTTATGCACTTGGCACCACTTCACATGATCATAAAATTTCACAAGCTTATAACTTTATGTCTTATGATTTTACAATCTCCTTCCTTTCTTGTGGTCAAGGGGCCACTTAAAAAATTTACACTTATACACTCTTCCATTCATCGTAAGATCATAACACCTATTTATTCACCACAAAATCTTTATGATGATATGGTACCATCATGAGCATAAGGTTGAAGCTTACACAAAACACTTTTATGCTTCTATGATATCATAACATCAGGAGATTCAACTTGTACCTTTACAATCATGCGCTAGCCTCTCTTTTGTAAAATCAGGAGAAGAAAAATTTATACTTATGAGTCTATGCTAAAAACTCAATCCCAAGATCATAAAAAAAGATGGAAAACATGAAAATCACATGTCATCTCTTGGTTAAGCATAAAACCTAGCTAATCATGGATCAAGGAAATTTTATAATGATAGGGTAAAGGACATGATTCTTAGGACATTGCAAGATCTTATGTTAAGGAAAGATTTTTCGAATATGGCTAGGGGATAAACCTACTAGGTTAGGGTTTTTATTAGAAAAATGACAACAATATAGAAACATGCCTTCAAGTGATTCTTTATAGTAAATTTTTAAAGGATTTTGGCATAGTGAAAATTGTTGGAAATATAATAGGGAAAGTAAACTCTGAGAGTGGGGGGGGAGTGAATCAATCCTTGCAAACTTTAACCATAAATTCATTCACCACACAACCATATCACAATTTTCATGTAAATTGAACTAGCTAGGTAAACATATTCATCCATAGTATGAAAGAAAATAATATTCAACACAAATATGACACAAGATATTTGGTTACCTAGAAACCCTCCAATGAGAAGGTAAAATAGGGGTGGAGATGACACCTACAAATCTCCACTACTACACTAATAAAGTGTATCCAATGAAGGTTACAATGTTTGATCATGAAACATGATCTACGTTATGAAAGGTTTGCCCTATTATAGGCTTAAAAGATTGTTAGATCTTACCTTGTTAAAGGATTTCAACACCCTATTAGGAGTGTGCTAGGTAAAAGGACTTTAACTTATATAGAAGTAAGGACCCTATCAAAGGGTTTATAATAGCCTATTAAGACTACTCTATTAAGAGATTTATCTGATTCATCTATTAGAATGTCTCAGTAATGATCCTTTGATTAATAGTCCACTACTAGATAACAGATCACCTCTTTTCTTGATGTGTATTTGATCCTTACTGATTAGATGTATCTCTTCTATCCTTTAACCATCTTTCCTCTATTCTCCTCTAACTGATTTTTTAATATATCTCAATTCACAATACCTTACTCACCATGAATTCTCTATTTGTGCATGCAAACTTTTTTTTTCTACATTCATAAAAAGTTTAGGGTTTGTCCTCCTTAAGAAGACCTAAGTGACTTAAGGTTAGATATGAATCAAGGATTGTGATTCACCCATATTACCACTTAATCCTTCCCTTTTTCACCCACATTACCACTTAATCCTTCCCTTTTTCTAATTAGTTGCATGTATTGCATAGGGATTCTCAAGAAAGATTTATCCTTATCATCTAGGATTGCAAGAAAATCCTCAAGTTGGCTCCAAATGGTTTACATAGAAAGTTGTGCCATTATAAACAACTATGTTAAAATTGTATTACTCAGCACTTGAAGTGTCTGATGCTCAGCATCCACCATCTCTTCAATGTGTTAACTTAGCCTCTAAATGACTCAACATCCATTGATCAATTGGCATTTGCATGACTTGACACTTATTATCTACTTAGCACTTGAGTGACTTGGCACTTACTAGTTAATTGGTATAAAATATATATCTCTTGCATGACATATACTATTTGACAACTTATGGTCGACATACATTACTTGTTTGGCACAAACTATGTAAATGACTTAAGTATATTGTTACTCATACGTTAAAACCAATTTGAGATTAACAATCTCCCCTTTTGAGATGAGTGAAAAAATACTTGGTCATGCATGAATAACCTTAGCCTTTCAAGCTTAACTCAAATAATATCCATTTAGTATTTGTCTGACATACAAAATTTCAAAAAAAATGTTCAAAATTTTGCAAAACTTGTGACTCATCAGTCATACCTCAAAATTCAATAACTTCCCTTGAGTTGATTATTCTATTGTGCTTTTGAGTCTGAATACTCCTCTGAGTAGATCTATTGTGCTAACTCTATCTCTATTAAGTCTCCCCAAAACTTTTGAGTTTGAATACTCCTTTCATGCATTCTCCTGCTTTCTTCATTCTCTCCCTTTATTTATTCTCCCCCTTTTGACACTTATGTCATGGGTTGTACACTTACAGTGCATTTGTCCAAGAAATTTGTATGGACCTCAAGTATTATCTTCAGAGTTTCATCCTAGTTATCACATGCCATATCTGATGATTTGAACTGGATAGATAACTCAAAAGTAAGGTGAATTAAGCCTTTAGGTGTAGAAAGATGTGGATGTTTTTACATTAATGTATTTGCAAAGGCTAGCTCCTTGTGAAGTATTTCTATGTTTGGGGTCAACATGGATTGGATGCTTATCAGTGTAGCCTGAATATTTGCATCTTAAGCATGCAAGGCTGACATCTTGAAATTTTATTTTAGAACATTCAAGTAATTTTACATTTGAATCTAGGTATGCATCACTAATGATTTAGTGTGAGGTTAGAGAATCCAAAAGGAGATGTCCTAGCCCCCAACAATATAACCACATAGTAGAAACACAACAACAAGAAGCAACAATGCAAGATCTGATACCAAATTACAATAATTTGTTCATAAAATATAATTGATTACATGCAATATGCCCGCTTGTAAGGACTTTTGGGTTAGGTCCAAATACAAATGGGAATTAAAAAATTAGTTTTGCAAGATCCAACAAGATCCAACTTACAAAACCAATCTCAGCTAGTCTAGATACACAACTGGATAAGAACACCAAAAAGAATCCACACTTGTACCCTCAGGTCCACCAAGAGATCCTCTAGTTCCTAAACCACATCTCTAGTTTTTCAAATTCACATCTATCCTTCATTCCATATCTTACTCCATCCAAGATGCAAGTGTAAACTACCTCATGTTTGGTGATCTATCCACACATTCACAACTCAATCACAATCCTGTTGTAAACTTTTTCACATTCGATGCTTTATCCATAGACTCAAGAAAAATTGCCTTTCAGCTATTCTGCACTCTCCACTAAATGAATCCTCACATGGATCAATGAAAAAAGACTCCAAAAGACCCCCTAATTATACCCAAATAAGCCATAAGTCATCCTATAAATTAAAAATAAAATAATCCCCTTACATTAAATATTTGAAGAGCCACAAGTCGGCCTCCAACAAAAATTAAATGTCTAAAAAATGATATCTGATAAATTTCACAATATATCGTAGCTCCAATAAAATTAGACCTAGTTCTTTAAAATAAAGATATAAATATAGGTCTTCTAAAACCCCTAAAATGGGTAAAGGCTAATTCATTATGAATATATGCGCATCCATCCTAAAATTCATGCACATAAACCTATCATGCAAAACTGTTAGAAATTGATACTCTAGGAGAATTACCATATCTCCCAACTTATAAAGAATTAGAACTTGTTCCTTTTATAAAAGGAATTAATCTAGGCCCTATTAAATCCATTAAGTTTTAATCCTCTCAATCACTATGCACAATTAGTTACATAGCCTGCAATAGGCACCTAGAAACTAGAAAAACACAGCTCTAGCAAGAAGTTAAAAACAACTCAAACTTCAACTCAATCCATCCAATCTTTATGTACTCATTCAGAAAGGTTCTCCAATGTGTCTCCAACACATCCCTAACCATGAGAACATAACTCCGCCAAAATCCAAGCTTGATGCTCCTACATCAGTCTCCCCAGGTAAATAGAAAAGTATGTCCCATACTTTGATGCCCATAGAAAGCTCTGCAATCAACTTCGTCTTTACCAAAGGATTTCACTTCATCAAATTTAGTAGAAAAAATTCAAAAATAAAACATGTATGCTTCATCCACTAAAACATCATAATCAAATACGTATCAGTAACCCAATTAGCATGCTCACTTCTAGGAACAAACTAAACATAATGCTTCACCAAGAAACTCTACAACTGATCACAACTAGCAACAACAATATCCTCAAACATGTACTCCATGTTATAAAAATCATGCAAATCCAAAACCAAGTTAAAAAAATGTAGGCTCAAATCCCCAATAATAAGAACATGCAAATCATCAGCCATGTCAACCATAGGCAAATCAGGAACATACAGATCCATAATATCATGTAGATCCAAAACCAAATCAGCAACTAGTGAATCCACACTAGCAACATCAAACTCCACATCAATAGAAAAATCTATACCACCAATAGAATATAGATCATCCATGATCGAGCACTGTATAATTTCCATGTTAGATTCAACCAACTGATCATGAAAACCAACCTCTATCCTAGCATCAACAAAGATAGGAATATCTTTAGCAACAACCTTCAATGACTCTGCAAGTTCTATATCAAACTCCACAATCTAATCAGCAAAACCAAACTCTTCCACCTTGACCTTGCCATGCAATCTTTTCTCATGAACAAGTCTCTTAACTAGCTAGACAACTCTCTTCTAGATTGGTATACTCTGACTTCATAAACATCTATAGAGTTCCTTCCTCATCCTATCCTTATCTCGATTAGTTGAACTAGTTTCAAACCAACCAACTTCCTCCTTAGATCAATCAGCCAAACTAGGTTCAAATTTGGAAAACATCTCAAAAAACCTCCTCTCCACCACATCATGGAGATTCACAATCATCTTAGGGTCCAATCCTCTCGGATCCATCTTCCAAGATCTTCATAAAACCTCTGCAACAAATCCTTCCCATGCTCCTTGTGACAAAACTAAATTGTTTGCAAGTTAGATCACAACCAACCACCTTGTATGGATAGTCAGGAACCACATCACAAGTCCAAAACTGTGGATTTGTAATCCAAAAAACTCAGTGATCGTGCCTCAACAAGATCAAACATCCATCTTTGCATCCATTGATCCATCTACATGTCCTCTAAAATTACAAGTTAGAACCATGATCTACCACCTTAAAAACCAACAGATCTAGGACTCTAGAAAGAAAATCCACCACCAAATCAAGATCAACTCAGATCTACTTCTCTAACCCAAGTGTTGGTACAAATTGCCTCAACTTTGGTGATCTGTCTACACATTCAAGAACAACCTTCGCTTTGATACCATTTGATGTAGTACAAGGCCAGAAAATCTACAAAGGGGATGTCCTAGCTCCCAGTAATATAACCACACAATGGAAACAAAACAACAAGAAGCAAAAATACAAGATCTAATACCAAATTACAATAATTTGTTCATAAAATATAACTAGTTACATGCAATATGTCCGATTGTAAGGTTAGGGCCAAATACAAACAACAATTACAAAATTAGTTTTTCTAGATCCAACAAGATCCAACTTACAAACCCAATCTTAGCTAGTCTAGATACACAACTAGGTAAGAACACCAAGAAGAATCCACACTTGTACCCTTAGGTCCACCAAGAGATCTTCTAGTTCCTAAATTGTAGCTCTAGCTCTTCAAAATGACTCTATCCTTCATTCCATCCCTTACTCCATCCAAGTTCCAAGTGTAAACTACCTCACGTTTGGTGCTCTATCCACACATTCACAATTCAATCACAATACTTTTGTAAACTACCTCACATTCGGCACTCTGTCCATAGACTCAAGAAAAACTTGCTCTTTAGCTACTCTCCACTCTCCACTAAATGAATCCTCACATGGATCAATAAAAAAAGACTCTACAAGACCCCCTACTTATATCCAACTAAGACACAAGTCAAACTAGTAATTACAAATTAAATAAACCCCTTACATTAAATACTTGAAGAGCCACAAGTCGACCTCCAATAGAAATTAAATGTCTAAAATTTGATATCTGAGGAAAATTGTGATATCTCATAGCCATGATTAAATTAGAACTTGTACTTTGAAATAAAGGTATAATTTTAGGTCCTCCACAACCCCTATAATGCACAAAGGTTGATTCATTAATAATATTTACACATCCATCCCAAAAGTCATGCATAGAAACCTATCATGCAAAAATATAAGAAATCAATACTCTAGGAGAATTCTCATATCTCCCAGCTTATAAAGAATTAGAACTTTCATATTTGAAGAAAGGAATTAATCTAGGCCCTATTCAATCTTTAAAGTGAAAATCATCTCATTCATTGTACAAAATTAGTTACATAGCCTTCAACAAGCACCCCAAAATGTCATGTCCCCTTTTCAAATAATTAAAAATAATAATCTTTGCTAAGGTAGGTAGGCACAAAAAGGTGAAGTTTCAGAAAAAGGGGATAATATTTGGAAGTGAATGGACTAATAAATAAAAATTATTATTAAACTATGTTTTATTAACCCCTCTTGGACATGAGTTAGGGTTATGCCCTCTTTTAAGGGGTTTGGAGGCATTTTGGGCTCATTCTAGAACTTGATTTTTGCTCATTTCTTTGTTATTCTTTAGAGGCTGCCAAACCTATGGAGAAGGAGAGCCAAGAATGGGATTTTTTAGGTTTTTAGAAAGGCTAAGGATGGGAGTTTGAATCCATTCCATGTGCATGCTCATGCAGAGTTTTCCTTTGTGCTAAACAGTGCAGATTTGTGGTTTTTCGGGTGTGTTTTTGTAAGAGTTTGGTGTTTCCGGTTGAGTATTTCATATCAGTTTGGATTGTTTCTGTATTTTAGACTTTTAGATGTTAAAATAGAGCTAAATATATTGATTTAGTCATGATTATACTTCTATGATAGATTATTAGTGTTTTTGTGGTATTTTCGGGCTATTCTATGTTGTTTTCGGGAGCCCAATGAGCATTGTTTTTATCCTCCGTTTGGGAGCTGTTGTGTAAATGTTATACAGATCTAAAAATTTCATTTTGTAGGCTATTATTCTGCTAAAATTTCTATAAAAATGTCCACTTTCAGATTTACTAATAATATGTGAAGCTATGAAGTTTTTGGCACTATTTCCAGCATACCCAATTTGGGGTTTATTGAGAAATTGGTGGATCTTTGAAAGATTGGTTGTTTGATCTTAAAGATCTGATTAGAGGCTTGAAATATCATATAAAATTAGAAAAGGGAAATTTTAGTGGTATCAGAGCTATGATCTTGCCAGCCCGAGGGTTTGTAGAAGTTTGCATGTCAGTTTTGACAACTACCCAAATCTTGCATGTCATAATTTATGGTTGCATGTTGCTTCTAATCAGCTGCATGTCAAAATTTATGGTTGCATGCTACTTCTAATCATTTTCATGTTAGTTATTGGTGAATTTGGTGGTTGCATGTTGCTTCTAATTAGCTACATGTCAAAATCTATGGTTGCATGCTACTTCTAATCATTTGCATGTTAGTTCTTGGTGAATTTGATGGTTGCATGTTGCTTCTAATGAGCTGCATGTCAAAATATATGGTTGCATGCTACTTCTAATCAATTTCATGTTAGTTCTTGGTGTTTGAAGAAGTTATCACCTATTGGGGTTACACTCTACTTTATCCAGAATGGACAGGTATAGTACAAAGTCTCAGAGGACACGATCTTGGACAATTGATATCCAGAGTCAGAATAGTAGAAAGGATGGTTATTTAGACATTCAAGATAAACTTAGGAAAATAAGCCATGACATATCTGAATAGTTGATTGAGCACCACTGTATGATGAATGACATGTTGTCCGACCCTGCTAAGGTGTATAAGTTGACTAGATTTCTATTTGGCAGATTTTCTCACAGGGCAGATGACACAATTACCAAGAACTTGCATGAGGAGTTTGAGAAACAAGCTTATAGCCAGGCAAAGGTCCCAAATTCTACTTTGCCACAGGAGGTAGTGGGTTCAGATGATGATTATGAAGATGTTGTTGTGCATGATGGTGAGATACTTGGTAGAGATGAGCAGACATTAAGCATTCATGAATTTGCTGAGAAAGAGTACTAGGCATAGTTAGATGCTTCATCACATGTTCACATGATTTGTCTAGCCATCTGAAAGTGAACAAAGATAGTATTGTGACTTCATTATCTCATCATGACAGGTATGTGGAGTTAGTTGGTATTGGTCATATTACTCAAGTGAGGAGTTTTCTTGAGTTACCAGCTGATTCTAGTTTATAGATATGGACTCGAGATTGTTATATTGGCATTTGGGATTCAGTTGACTAGAGATCTTTAACACTTTTTGGTAGTAGTGTTTGTTTGGGTGCTATCATGGATTTGATTAGCAGATTGTATGGTGTTGTCTTTTCTTGTGCTAGCAGCTTGTCCGATGTTGGTATTAGTTTTTATACACTGGTGTTGGGCTTTGTTCATATATCCAATTGACCTTTTTTGCTGGAATCTGTTGATGATCTTTCATATTTGGCAGTATGTATAGATGAGTCTCAGGATCATATTGGCATTGATGACATCCAAGAGGATGCAGTGGGTAGTTTTGAAGACTTAGTTTCCTTGGTGGTTTCTTTTGGTACAGAGGAGTTGGATATCAGAGCTATAGTTTTTGATACTTTGTATGATGATATGAGCTTTGGAGTTGATTCACATGATATGGATGGTAATACTCTAGAGACCAATAACCTTGAGGATACTCCATTAGATAGTGCGTCAGAGGAGGTTTGTAGGATACAGTCTAGCCAGTGCCATCATGTGTCTAGTCAGTTGAGAGTTAGTCAACGAGACATTGGTATTACTTGCCAACATTTTGATGTTGTTCATAAATTATTAGCAGTTTATGGATGGGGTTCTCCTACTAGTGATGAGCAGGGAGGCAGTTATCTTTCCTTGACAGAGTTCCACTCTTTATGGGAGGCTTTCCAGATTTTGAGACAGGATTATATGTAGTTGGTAGCCGATAGAGATTATCTTATGGAGTGGGGCAGTACAACATACGATGCATTGTTGGCCAAGGAAGATGAGGTGAGTGAGATTACTTAGCAGTTTGAGGTGACTTCTGAGATTCTTGAGAGTACACAGTTGGCTTTCAAGGAGTCACAGTTTCATTTGGCTAAGGTGACCATGGAGTTAGAGCAACTACAGTCTTTACTAGATTCTGTACACTCACAAGCTGTGGTGTCTGGTGATCCGAGGATGTCCATGGTCAAGATTGTCAAAGATAGTGGAGATGGGATGCATCCATCTTTGATACTAACATTGGCATATCGGGTTCATCCCCACTAGAGTCAGGTTCAGTTGAGTTGGGTGATGTAGCAGATTGTTGTGGTATGCTTGACATGGTGGTGACCTCTAGTACTAATGGCACAGAGACTAGAGATATTGTATCAAAGACCATGTGTGTTGTTGGTGAGCTGACAGTTGGCATGGTTCCTACTAGTAATACTACTCCCTTGGTGATGTCTTCAAAGGTAGTAGTTAGTTCCAACTTGGTTAGTGATCGATTTCAGTTAGTTACATCTGGATTGTAGTCTGAGCCACTGAATAAGATTGGCGCATTCTATCAACATTATATTGTGAGGTATGCTCATCAATTCACCTTTGATGACCATGTTGATGAGATGATGATATAGAGATGTACTTTGGTTCCTAGTGCTTATCATTAGTTATGTGATAGTTTGATGCCTCGGGATGAGAGTTGTGATGGGCACGATATGGAAATAGGTTCTATAGTTGACAACTTGATAATACATGACTTAGAGCAAGAGTTTTGGAGTGATGCTTCAAGGGGTGTTGTTATTGATTCTACTCCTTTGGCTATGACATCTCCTGACTTAGCTAGTGATCAGTCACAGTGAGTTGTATCACTTGTTCGTGGTGAGTTGTTGACTGAGGTTGGTTTTTTTTATCAAAATTATATTGCAGGTTATGTACATCAGTTAGGATTTGATCCTTGTGTTGAGGAGTTGATGGTAGGAAAATTTAGTTTGGGTTCCATTTCTTGTTGTTTATCTTGTGATGGATTTTCACCATCAGGGGTGCATGGGAGTTATGGTTATGAGACAGTGGCTGGTGATCTGCAGAGTTGTGTTGACTGCAGGAGTTGTACAATGTGTGGATTCTCCATACTTGGTACAGTTTCATTTGGAAGCATTCACCATTGTTGCAGAGTTGGATTGTACATTCTGTATAAGCCAGTGGGATGCGTTGATGGTATTTACTATGTTGGCAATTTGATTTGTCCACTTTACTTGGGTTTTGATGTTCTAAGAGTTTGTTTCTTGTGGATTTTTGACTGTGGAAGTTGTGATTTTGGAGTTTTGTTGAGCTATAATTGTTAGTTCGATTATGGATTCCTCCTGGTCATATTGCAGAGGATCTTGCAGGAGCCTGTGTTAATTAGTAGTAGTATAGTTCATGACTATATTTGGGATCTAGGTGGATTGATTAGTTTATTTTTCAGCCATTGCTTGAGGACAAGCAATATTTGGGAGGGGAGGACTTGTCATGTCCCCTTTTCAAATAATTAAAAATAATAATCTTTGTTAAGGCAGGCAGGCCCAAAAAGGTGAAGTTTCAGCAAAAGGGGATAATATTTGGAAGTGAATGGACTAATAAATGAAAATTATTATTAAAATATGTTTTATTAACCCATCTTGGACGTGAGTTAGGGTTATGCCCTCTTTTAAGGGGTTTGGAGGCATTTTGGGCTCATTCTAGAACTTGATTTTTGCTCATTTCTTTGTTAGTCTTCAGAGGCTGCCAAACCTGTCGAGAAGGAGACCCAATAATGGTACTTTTTAGGTTTCTAGGAAGGCTAAGGATGGTATTTTGAAGCCATTCCATGTGCATACTCATGCAGAGTTTTCCTTTGTGCTGAATAGTGCAGATTTGTGGTATTTCGGGTGTGTTTTTGTAAGAGTTTGGTGTTTCCAGTTGAGTATTTCATATCAGTTTGGGTTGCTGCTGTATTTCAGACTTTTAGATGTTAAATTAGATCTGAATATATTTATTTAGTCATGATTATACTTCTATGATATATTATTAGTGTTTTTGTGGTGTTTTCGGGCTATTCTATGTTGTTTTCGGGAGCCCGATGAGCATTGTTTTTATCCTCCGTTTGGGAGCTGTTGTGTAAATGTTATAAAGATATGAAAATGTCATTTTGTAGGCTTTTATGCTACTGAAATTTCTATAAAAATTTCCACTTTCAGATTTACTAATAATATGTGAAGCTGTGAAGTTTTTGGCACTATTTCTGGCATACCCGATTTGGGGTTTATTGAGAAATTGGTGGATCTTGAAAGATTGGTTGTTTGATCTTAAAGATCTGATTAGAGGATTGAAATATCATATAAAATTAGAGAAGGAACATTTCACAAAACTAGAAAAACACAGCTCCAACAACAAAGTAAATATAGCTCAAACTTCAACTCAATCTGTCCAATCTCTATGAAATCATGAGGAAAGGTTCTCCAATGTGTCTCCAACACATCCCTAACAATGAAATTATAACTCCACCAAAATCCAAGCTCAATTCTCTTGCATCAATTGATATTTTCTACAATGTTTTCTAGATTCTTAATGATGGGCTTGGATTCATTAGGCGCAGGGAGGCTAAATGCATCAATAAATATGCCCTTGATGTCATGAAGTGTTTTTCTTCTTCTTGTGCTCCCTTCTAATTAGTTTTTGGTGTTTCTTCCTTGCTGGAGAATCCTACAATATTATCATCTACTCTATTGTCATTGTAGTAAGATCATACTTTGGTAACTCAATCATCTCAGCTAAGTTGATGTCACCATAGGATGCAACCTCATCAACCTTAGATGTGCTAGTACTTGGCTTGAGGCTTGCAATGGTGTAGCTTCTACACTTGGCCTATGAAGTGCTTTCCTTGGAGGAGTAGTAGTTTTTGGCAAAACAACTAGTATTTGTATTGCTAATTATTACTTAGACTTTGTAGTCAAGACTACCTCTTTAGTCCTATCCTTCTCCTTCTCTTTGATTTCTTCTCCACCTTGTGCTTGTGGTGTAGGTGTGGGTATAGCCTCCTAACCTATTTGAATTAGTGTCCTTTCTTTTTCTATTATTGTAATTGTTGTTACCTTGGTGCTGATATGTTAAGGTATGATGTCCTTCCTATGGTATAATACCATATGCATGGTAGATTGCACCTCTGTAGATTGAGAGGGGGCACTTGATAATACTTGATTTTTCTCCTCTACAGATGCCAATTCTACCTTCTCAATCTCATCGACACTCACCAACACACGATGACTACATAATGTTTCCTTGGCAGTGGAATCAATTAGTATCTTCTACATATCCTCCTCTGTCTGGATGTTACTCTTCTTCAAATTTTGCCTTGTAGTGCCTTCCCCATGGACTTCCATAACAAACTCATTATTTTTTGCTTCAACTACCTCTTCCTCTATTTTGTCTTCACCTACTTCTTGAGGTGCTTTCTCAATAACCTTTTGTGTTGTTAGCCCATAAGTTATCTTCCATATTTGTGTGCTTTGTTGGACAACAACTTCAATCTTGTTATGTAAAATATTAAAAGATCAGTATTTTGGAGAAAATTTTCCCTTGTACTCATTAATAGCTTTTGTCATCTCAAATTTGTCCAAATCTGGCATCACTCTTGCAAGTGTAATCTCTCTAATATTTCTTTCTATTCTAAGACTATATTTTAACTGTTTCTCAACTCTATCATATAGGCTCTTTGATAGAGAGGTCAAAATCTCAATTGGAGTAATCTTAAAAGTTTCCATCATGGCATATATAGACTCTTCTACTTTATCCATATCAAACTTACCAAGTCTATCAAATTCAATATGTGAAAATCCACTCAAGTCTACATTATTCTTTATATTGTCACATATATTATACAAATAAGAAGAAGGACTATGACTTACCACTTTGAATTGGCTATTATCATCAAATTTTTTCCTCTCCTCATCTAACTTGGCTAGAGCAATGTACTTTCTCCTTTATCTCTTCTCAAATTCATCATCTTGTATAGCTTTCTTGGCCCTTTTTTCTTTTGGCTTTGCCACTTATTCAACTTTCATAGAAGTAGCTCTTGTGTTGGTTTGGGTAGTTGGAACTTCAAGCTTAGGTTTTACAACCTTCTTTGGTTTGTTCATTGTTGGAGCTTTAGCCTTCCTCTTCTTCTTCTTTATGGGTATAGGTGCTTCACTGGCTACTTCTTCCTTTTCACCTTCTTCAGGTTCTGCTTCCTTTTCACCTTGATCTTCCCCTTGACCTTGGCTTAGGGCCAATGGTGCTTGAGTAGGGACATCTTCTTCTTCATCATCTTCATCATCCCCTCCTTCTTTGCCAAATTTTCCTTTAAGATTCTTACAATTTTGTTCTTCTTTCTTATTACTAATACCATCTTCAACTCCATAGTTATCTTTGATTTTTCAACATGATAATTACCAAAGATAGTAGCCTTATTATCTACTTCTTTGGAAAGAAAAATTATAATTTCTACAGATGCCTCATCTACATTAATCTCATATCCTAGAGGTCTGGGCCATCTCACCCTTGGAATAATAGCTTCAACATATGTGAAATTAGTATCAACTAAAAAAAACATCATTGAAATGTTTCTTAACTAGTGACATTGGAATCTTATGTCTTTGTTTCATTGACTTCTTAAAGCCCTCAAAGTAACTCGTCATAATAGACTTAAAATTCTCTCCCATTTTCTCAATGAATTCACCTATTTGTACTGCGATATATCTGTTTGTCTTCCATGCAACTTTACCAAAGGGAGGAAATGTGTTTTGGACATAGAAAATATACATACAAGTATTTATCCAAACTTGCATCGTGCACTCTTGGTTTTCCTGATAGGTCACAAGTTTTTTGATAATTGTTGCAATTGTAGGTCAGCAAGGTCATAAGAATGATCCTTTTTCACTATCATGTAGCCTATGTCAACAACAATACAAGGTACACTATTCAACCTTCTTGATTGAAAGAATTTGTGTGCAATAACCCTTACCACAAAAGAAATTATGTGACCTATGGTGTTATCAATTGTCATTCCTTCTTGTTCTGCATTGCCCCTATATTTTTTTTATCAATAACCTCTTTTTCATCACTTCTCATGGTTTTGGGTCTATCTAAGGTTGGATACCCTATTACCCTCTGCAAAATATTCTAAGTAATCTTGATAGCTCCATGTTCTAACCATACATAATTGTCATGAATTTTGTTCAAAACAATCTTTATCCACTCTGTCTTAAAAATATTGGCGAAATCTAGGGCACGATTTAACCCTTTTCTTTCTACAATATTGTATTCCTCCTTTAGTATTTTGTTTTCACATGATTTTCCATATAGGTATTTTATTTCCATGTCACCTATGCTACCCACCTTGTATGTGTAACAACATCTCACATGTTGAATCAGTAACACTTGTGGTGGTATCATGGATAACACACCAAACAACTCTTGTTTATGAGCAATACTAGGAATTGCCTTGAAACTTAGTTGTCTAATCTCATTTCCAATTAACTGACCATTTAAAACTTCTTTTCCCTCTTTGACCTTAGTACCAAAAGAACTAGATGCCATATTTAATACCTAGGGTTTACACAAATTCAAATAGTGTAGCTTGGCACACAATAAATACCTTTACAAATCTGATGAATAGTGTCAAACAATGGTTGAATTCACTATAAAAGTGCTTGGAATAATCTTTTGAATTGTTCTTTAGCACTTTGTGCTCTCTCCAAATTTTAGTGATGTTAAATGAGTCAAAAATTGATCATATAGACCTTAAAAATTCACAATTAATGCCCAATGCTTACACAATTGTAAGCTCGGCTTGAATAGAAATTTTAACTCACTTGGCTTCCATGTAGTTTTTCTTTATGGTTGACAACCAGTATGAGCTTGGCCACCACTATTACCTTTGATAGATTGGCATCAACTAGCTTTCACTTGGCAACCACTAAAAATTTTCATGCTTGGCAACAACATGAAAACTTATAGATTCCTTTGTAGTTCTAACCAATGCTTTACATCTTACTTCATGCATATATGATCTTTTCAGAACTCAATCCTTGCAACTAATGTATAATTGAACTTTGAAATATCAGTCCCATATATACCTCTTAATTGCATAGTTGGGGATGGTGTGATGACCTGATCCATTGGATAAAGTGATTACATGACCATATTCTTGACAATAGTAATAGCTATACCTTGTATTATAATCCCAATTATAAGAGTTTCCATTGTGTTTTACCTTTTTCTGCTTGTTTGATGACCACTTGGGCTTGGATTTGCACTCATATGCTCAATGTCCATACTTTTGATAGTTATAGTAGTATCCTTCAAATCTTTGTGCACTTATGGTCTTGGTTCTACATTCATGTTCTTGATGTCCTTTCTTTTTGCACTTGTGGGACTAACCCATGAATTTATGCTTAAGATTTTGATTTTGAGTCTTGCTCTTACAAACATTAGTAGTATGACTTATCTTACCACAATTATGACAAGTAGGTTTGAAGTTCTTACCATTGAAATTTCCTTTGCTCACCATTTTTTGATGATTCTCCTTCTTCAATACTATTGTAGCCCAATCTATTAGTATCGCTATTGGATCTAGGAGATCTCATCAATTGCTCAAAATACTTGATGGCTTTACTAGGTCTATTGAAACTTTTAGCAAATTCTTTTTCTCTTTTAGATAATTTCTTAGTTGTTCATTCTACAACTTCAGTGTTGTGATTTCAATATCTTTTTCATTCAATTCATGATTGGTAATCATCACTTGATTCAATATTTCTAGTTGTGTGTGAGCAATCCTATTCACCTTTGATGTCTTCTCTTCTAGTCTATTGGTCAGTATCCTTTTGTCATCTTCAATCATGACTTTTTCTTCTTCAACTTTCTTTTTCTATTTGGTCACCTCACATAGAAATACTTGTAAGAATTTGGTATGCTCTAATACCATGTAAGAATTTGTTTTAGGGAAAATTCACCGAATGTCAAGGAACTCAAGCACAAGCACAACAGTAGACCAAAAGAGTATGATTTGAATGAAAATATAATATTCATTCAATATGGATGTAAGTACACTAGGATTGCCTATATATAAGGGCCTTTGGAATGCTTCTAGAATGCATAGAAGTTAGCAACATGATAAGTCATACAACCAAGCACATGTCCACCAGATATGGGTTATCCTCCATTAAGAATAGGAGTAAGTGCTATGATGAGAGGAGAAGCCTACAAAGGTGTAGCATGCAAAATTATGTTGTAGACACCATGTGCTTAATTAAGAGTGCTAATAACTATGTTGTCTACATGAAAACTTAGTTGATTATGCAAACTCCAATGTTGTGGACACCATGTGCTAAATTAGAGTTGCTTACTCCAGTGTTGTCAACATGACAACTCATAAGAGTACACAAACTCCTAAGTGTCTCACCTAAGAAATAATAAAATAATACAATATAATAAAATAATTCAATAACCTAAGTAAACTTAAGTAAGTGTAAATAGTAAATACTTATTTAGACCAAAAGCCCCCTTAAGTGCAACTTAGGGCAATGCACTTAAGCTTATGAAAGCTATGATGAAATACATAATGGGTCCTAGCTACTAGGCCATGTTAGGTACCCATGTAAATAATGAAATATAATCTCTCATAAAGTAGAGAAAGAGGGAAAACCTCATGGGAACAACCCTCCCCCAAAAAGAGAGATGAAAAAACTAGATGCATGGATGGATGGAGTAATCAAGAACCTCCCATGACATCAAGTATATACAATAGAGAAATGTGAGAAGAACACAATCCCAAAAAAGGAAAAGGTCCCCCCCCCCACACACACAAGAGAGAAGAAGAAGAGAGACAAGGTAGTTCCCCTCCCAAATGAAGAGTGCCAATTATTGATAGTTGCTATGATGTAGAAGCTGATCTAGGACTACTAAATAGTGTTCCTCCCCTTTGGAGGAAACAATACCATGGGTACAAATGAGATGCTTTCACTATGTGTGTAAAGAATCCCGATAATCAATGATGCCTCTAAAACCTGCTCAACTATCCCTATGTTGATACTAGCTGTCGCCCCTTCCAACGCTATTGAAAAGAACATTGTCAAATTTAGAAAGGATAAAAGTAGAACCTATCCCAAAGAACCTACAGTCTCCTCAAATGATAAATAGACCTCCTACAACTATTGTACATAAGCATCCACAATCACATCAACCTGTTAATATTGAACATGTAGAGAATGGCCATGAGGCTTAGAGTGTGCCCTTGCAACAACTAAAGAAGGATATTCTCCATCAAAGAGAAGATTTATATCCTCAATACTATCTCCCAAATTTGTGATGTGTGACTCCATGAATAAACCTACAATATTTGCCAAGAAGTCATCCACTAATGTTGGAGCTAGAAGACTAGGTGCACCCTACTATGCTGGACCTATCACTGTGGTGATGTATGCATGTGGAGTATGTTGATGCTATGACCTCTCACTATATCTATGGATAGAACCCCATGTATCTGAATCTGTTGAAGCACTATTGCTGGTGTCACTATCAATTTCCACAATGTATGAAGTGCGGAGAGGATTAGAGGACAAGTTGGGTGAATTTTCTTCAAAGTGAACATTTCTCTCTACAAACATCTCATGAGTCTCAAGATCCATAAGTCTATATGCCTTAACACTGTCTTCATATCTGATAAAAGTACAAGGCTGAGGTGGTGGTGCCTTGCATCCCCTAGTGCTGCAGTGGCAGAGAAGAGAAACGCTATAGGAGGCAACATTGTTGAAAATGTAATAGGTTGAAAATGTAATAGGGAATTTAATGTTATGTTTTAAATGCTTTTAGTTTTTGAAGTTTGTAATAACGTCCTACATGTGGTGGAATACCTAGAGTAGCAGTTCGATAAGCTCTCCAGATATAGCCACCTAGGACCAGGTGTGTGGATCTTAAATTAGAATAGTTTTTTTTTAGTTCGTAGGTGGAGTGTTTAATGATTTTTAGAATCCAATAATAGGTAGTAGGCAATTTTTGGAATATTCCTGACTTAGAAAATGACTGTCTGATATTGGTAGAAAAAATGTTTCAGATTCTTATCCTTTTTTTGGATAGAAGACATTCTTCTTTTCTAAAATAAGAAGAAAATGTTTCACATCCTTTAATAGGAAAAAGAAAGTCAGTTTTAAGGGTGAGCTAGTCGGCTATGTAAGACAGGAATCGAATTTGGAGAGATATGGAATGTTTTTTTTTGTCTTTGTGCAAGTTTTTTGATGTTCTAAGTTTTGAACGAATTTTTATTATCTTCTCACTGGAAACAAGTTGATAGTTTGCAGAAGATTAAAAAATTTTAGTTTTGGGTCGAATTCGGTATGTTTGCAGAAAATTAGTCTCAGTGCATGGGTAATATCTCCCAAATGCACTGTTGGATTTTCATGAGATTTGGATATGTTATTATAGGACTAATTATGCCCATCTTCACTAGAGAGATTGAAGAGTTTTGATCTGGTTCAAGAGTTATTCATGTCTGAGTGTAGGCCTATCTAGAGACAGCAAAAAGCAATGTTTTGCAGAAAAATGTACTCTGATGCGGGGTCAATATCTCAAGTTTGAATCGTTGGATTTTTCTCAAATTTTTATATGTGGTTTGAAACCTAGTTACAACAAATATCAATGGTTAGATTGAGTAAATATTTTCTGGTTTGAAATTTATTTGTGTGTGAGTGTGGGTCTATCTGAAGGCAGCAAGAAGATATTTTGGGGGATTTTATTTTCAAAAGTTTTGTTTATTGAATCTGATTTTAGTGTGTGATCCTGAAGGTTGTAGATGCCCCTTGAAGCAACTCAGTTGAGTGACTGATTCCTCCTGAGTTTTCCAAGGTGTGGCTCTGCATCACCTGGAAGATATTTTTTCCCATGCTAAACAACTGAATACTTTGAAGTGTGTCACAACTATTTGGTCTACTGCACCATGCCTCAAAAGGAGTTTTTCCATGTAAGGCATTATGAGGAGACCTATTAAGTATGTGATTGGCATTGCTGATTGCTTCAACTTCAAGTGATGGATCTAAAGACTTGGCTTGTATCATGCAACTTGTCATAGAATTAAGAGTTCATATCCTCAGTGTTGCAACATCTATCTTGTGTAAACTAAATGTTGGTAGATTTTGAAGATCAATTATCTTAAGTTTGCAAAAGTTGTTAAGTCTTTTGTTCACATATCTACTTTCATTTTCCATTCGAAGAACTTTGATTGCTTTCCTTGATTTCTATTCAACATGACTCTTGAAGGCTAGAAACTTATCCAACACTTCATTCTTGTGATGAAGAAAGTAGACCCAAGTGTAGCGTGAAGAGTCATCAATGAAAGTAAGTATGTAGTGACCCTAGCTAATTGATGTCACTGCAAAAGGACCTACCAAAAGCATGTGAACCAACTGAAGAACAACTAGTGCTCTTGAAGACTTCCCTTTAGTAAACTTCTCCTCTAGATGCATATCCATGGAACATGTTGAACGTTAACCATGGGAAAATTTGATTGTAAGTAGACCTTTGACCATATTGTTTGAGAAAAGTTGTTGAAGATATTAGAAGGAAAAATGTCCATACCACTCATGCCATAATTTGGTTTGTGTATTGGATTGTGTCAAAAAGGCTTGTGAAGGAGATTTGGGTACAAAATGGGAGAAAGAATACAACCTTTTGTCATGATTAACTTTCCCCACTGTAACCATTGAATCATCTTTTAGACTGTGCACCTTTACTAAGTTAGGAGGGAACTCAACTTTGTGGCCATCTCCAAGGTGAGTGATTTGGTGAATTGAGAGGAGATTAGAACTTAGGTTAGGAACATAGAGAACCTCTTTGAATTCTCCATTTTCTATCTCCATATTTCCTTTCCCTTCAACTTCCATTTTTGTATCATCGCCTACAAAGATGTGTGGTACCTTAGACTTCTTCAATGAAGAAAAATCCCCTTTAGAAGAATCCATATGATATGAGGCACCTGAGTCAAGAATCCATTCCATTGAAGAATTTGAATTTTCCATGAGTGCTTTCCCTTTGCCCTTTGAATATGAAGATGATGATCATTTCTCCTTATAAGCATTAGGCAGTGGAACATTGTGTTTCTTTATGATGTTCATCAACTCATGAATCATTTTATGATAACACTCATGTTCATCATGACCCAACTTCTTGCAATATACACACTTTTCCTTGTCCTTATTATTGTCCCCCTTCTTATTTGAATTCGAGGAAGACTTGTGTTGTTGATTTGATTGTGGTGTCATATTTTTTGCATCTTCTGATTTTTTATTCTTCCACTTCTTATTCTTGCCCTTTCCTTTATTTGAAGTTTGAGAACCCTCATTATTAGCCACCAATGCCTTAGACTTTGGAGAATTAAGAATCCTGATTGATTTCAACTTCTTTTCTTGTTCATCCAAAAGTATAGCATAGGGATCAAAAGAGACTTTTTGATAGGAAGACCCTAATGTAGTCGTTGAGGTGTTATAAGAAGAAACAAATGTGGAGTACTTAGATGGCAGCTTATTATGAATGAGATAGATCAACTTTTCATCTTTAATAGGACTCCCACAATTATCAAGTTTTATTTTTAATTCATTCACATTTATGATTAAATCTTGTATGGAATCAAATGCCTTAGGATCTAAGGAGACAAGCTTATCTTCAATTTTGAAAAAATCTTCCTTAGAAACTTTACCATATAGGTTTTGGAGGGTATCCCAAGCTTCCTTGGATGTATGAGACTTCTGAATCTAATATATGATCTTGTCTTGTACCCCCAAACAAATATCACCTATGGCTTTCCTATCCATTATTTTCCAATCAGTGACTTCATTGGTAGATACTTGATCGCCTATTGGTTTAGGAAGGGTACTATCTACATATTGAGAAACTCCTTTATGCATTAAATGACACCACGTTTTAATGGACCATGTAGCATAGTTATGTGGAGTTAATTTTGGAAACTTAAAATTTATCATGATGTAGAAAAAGAAAGAAAACAATAGAAAAAGAGGAACACGACACCAAGAACAACCCCCCTTCTCACTCAATCAAGAAACCCCCCCAAAAAAGATGCTTTTGACACTTTATATATAGTGCATTTACAATGGCCACTTGCCAATTTTGGCCTGAGTGGTCTTCTAATTTTTCCTTTTTACAACCTCCTTATGGAGTTCAAAATTGGAACATTACAATATATCTTAGATATACAAAAATTCTAAAGATATATCAAAGTATTACAATGCAAAAAAAGGACCTAATTCTAAAAGTGATACTTTTTCCAACACAACCCTATAATCTAATTATAGATTTGGAAAGTAGATAAAAAATAATGCACTTCAAAACAAAAAAAAACCTTATTTCGAGTCTAGATGAGACTGTACAAAGCATTTGAAGATGCAAAATGCAAGATTTGATAGGTATAATCACCAAAAGACACAATTTATAACAAATCCATGAACCAAAACTAGAAAAGAATTGCACCACTAAAATATTCAAGAAATTCTAGCCAAAAAAAAAAAAATGACACTTGATTTGAAGTTTGGATGACTGAGATATGGCTTCCCAAAGTTGGACTACAAAATTAAAAATCAATCTAGAGAGGGGTTGGATCAGAAAAAGATGGGGTTACATTTGACAGTCATAAGGCTGTTGTAGTAGTTCAATTTTTCTCTTGAATGATAGTTAGATGACTATCAAATTTAGGCTTGTGAACATGATGATGTCAGCAATTTTTAGCCCCTTGGATGACATCAGTGTGATGTTAGCACTGTATGGAAAAGTATGGATTGTACAAAAAATTTGATGTGCACTGTTATGGATGTCATGTGTATATGGTCTAGCTAACTAGGATTTGCTGATGTTGGTGCTAAGCTGGCTAGAGGACTGTTCTGCTGGTAGGTGGGCTATGGACTGGTCCACATGTGCTACACCATGGTCTAATGCATGGGTGAGTGTGCTTTTTTGGAATAGTCAAATATGGAAAGAATACTTATGAGGGGGGGGGGGGGGGGGGGGGGGGGTGGGGGTGAATCAGAAGTATCACACTTTAACCAATATAACTTTTAACTGAAAGCAAATTGCATGCATGTAAACACATCGAGTAAACATGAGACTAATATATGCATCAACAACACATAACACTAGAATTTGGTAACCCAGAAAGCCTCCAAAAATAAGAAGGTAAAACTAGGGTGGGGATGATACCCACAAAAATCACTGCAATAATATTGTTCAACCACTTCTGATGGTCTACCCTATTAAAGGCTTTAAAATGTGTCAATAGAGACCTAGTTAAAGGATTTACAAACACTTAACATGAAGTGTCACCCTATTAAAGGATTTAATCACCTTTTGATAAGGATCTACAAATAACTGTTAAGCCAACCTATCTACATAGGATTTCCTTTCTAATGCAATGGCAAGAGAGTATTAGGTATTATAAACCTGATAGTTTGCAATCCTTGATTGCTGAATGTAAGCACTTGTTTTGGCTCTCTCTCTGATTTTGATCCTCTGAGATCTGATTTTTGTTCGTCTACTTTGCTTTTTTCTGATCAACTAAATGTTGAATTTTCTGCTCTTACTCTCTATGTCTTCTTTCATTGAATTCAACTATGTTTTCCCCTTAACACTGTTCTCTTTTTTTTTCATCTCTATTATAGTGAAGCTTTCATCTTCCTTAAAAAGACTTTGAAGACTTAGGGTTAGATTTGGATCTATGATCCATATTGAATCTCAATTTCCTACTCAATACTTGCCTTTTGCTGATTGGTTGCATGCCTTTCCAATTTTCTAATTTGCTGCATGCATATTACATAGGAAATGTAAAAGATTCATTCTTATCTCTAGATCTTTTGAGATTTACCTTGTGTTGGCTACAAAAATGGTTTACATCATAGTTTGTGCAATTACAAACTCTTATGTTGATATTCTAAGTTACTTGGCTCATGAAGCATTACTGATGCTTGACATATGCTATTTACTGGATAGCTCAGCACCTAAACAAAATTGTATCACTCGGCACCTTATATTACTTGGCACTTAATATTACTCAACACTTGATATCACTCGACACTTTATATCACTCAGCACTTGATATCACTTGACACTTGATAAAATTGGATTGCTTGGCACATGACTGTGACTCGGCTCCTACTCTTTGCTTGGCATGTATAGTGAAAAATGGTTAAGTGTATTGACACTCAGATGTCAAAATTATTCTTTAAACCAAAAATGTGCTTGGTGTCAAAGCCACCATGAAAGTGGACTCACAAGGAAGTCTACACTACTAGAAGTCTATCATGTTGGTGGGGTTCTGCAAATAGCCTTGTGGTGTAACGTGAATGGGCGCTAGAGATCCAATGCGTTGGGCTAGATTTTTTGCCTGTTTATATTTGGGGTAGGGGACTTTAGTCCCACATCATCTGTGGGAGGGGTAGGAGAAGAGTTTAAAACCCTATCCATTGCCAAGTTTAAATAATGACCACGAGAGGATTATGAAGCTCAGTGGAGTGGAAATGTTGCCAGGTTATGGAACTTCACTGGTGTGTTGGGCAGGCCCAATCTAATGGAATATTGTGTGGCCAACTAGATTAGGCTAGAATTTACCTGCCAAAATTAATAAAGCCTACAATTAATGTAGATAGAATATTCCTTGCAGGACTGAGCTGTCACTACCCAATTCTGTAAAAAAAAATTCTTTGCAGGGGCCTGTAGGGCCAAAAAAATCCTAAAAAATACCCAATTCAAAAATAATGCAAAGATTAAATAAAATTACAAATTTGAACAATAAATTAATAGATCAAATAAATAACCATACCCAAGTTGACAATCGGTGCCTTCGGGTGTCGGTTTTCAAAAACATTTGTCCATTGATCAACTTTAGCCTAGCATAGGCAAATTTATAGCTGATTTTCACCAAATTAACATTTTAGATGCAATGGTGAGGTCCGCATTGGCTCTAGATGCCTCCAATTTTTGTGGATTCTCTGGATTTAGGTCGAGGTGCTGAACCAACAATGGTCTTGAATGTCTATGTGAAGAGAATATCCTCAAGCTTTGATACCATGTAAGAATTTGTCTTAAGGAAAATTCACCCAAGATAAAGGAACTCAAGCACAAGCACAACAGTAGACCAAAAGAGTATGATTAGAATGACAATATAATATTCATTCAATATGGATGTAATTACACTAGGAGTGTCTATATATAAAAGCCTTTGGAATGCTTCAAGAATGCATAGAAGTCAGATACATGATAAGCCATACAACCAAGCACATGTCCACTAGATATGGGTTATCCTCCATTAAGCATAGGAGTAAGTGCGATGATGAGAGGATAAGCTTACAAAGGTGTAGCACACATAATTATGTTGTAGAAACGATGTGCTTAATTAAGAGTGCTAATAACTGTGTTGTCTACATGACAACTCAATTAATTATGCAAACCCCAGTGTTGTAGACACCATGTGCTAAATTAGAGTTGCTTACTCCAGTGTTGTCAATAGGACAACTCATAAGAGTATTCAAACTCCTAAGTGTCTCACCTAAGAACTAATAAAATAATGCAATAACCTAAGTAAACTTAAGTAAGTGTAAATAGTAATCTTCTTCAACTTTCTTTTTTTTTCTTAGTCACCTCACATAGAAATATTGATTGGACTTCTTGTTTTATTTTTAGATTTTTAGCCTCTTCAATTAGGGTTCCATTCTTTTGCATTGGGTCTACAATTGTTGCATCAAATGACTTGTATTTTCATTTGCAAATAATCTAGTAGTAAATGGTAATGTGTGTCATTTTCTTCGATAGCTATCTATTTTCTTCTTGTCAATGATTCCCTCAAATCATCTCTTTTTTCATTTAGCTGATGTAAGGCAAGTTGTGTTTCAATCTTTGGGTTCTCAATAGTCTTTCCCAACTTGTAGACTTCCATCTTCAAGATCTTTCCTCAAAGCTACAAAGCTTTCCTTTCTAGAGATAATAGACTTTGATACCAATTGTATAAAAATACAATGGGGAAAGTAAATTTTGAGACAAGGGGGTGGGGGTGAATCAGTCCTTCAAAACTTTAACCATAAATTCATTCACCACACAACCATCTCACAATTTGCATGTAAACTTTAATAGCTAGCTAAACATATTCATCCATAGTATGAAAGCAAATAACATTCAACACATCTATGATACAAGATATTTGGTTTCCTAGAAACCCTCCAATGAGAAAGTAAAATTGGCATGGGGATGACACCCACAAATTTCCATCTACTATAATAATAAAGTGTATCCAATTAAGGTTACAATTTTTTTATCATGAAACATGATCTATGCTATGAAAGGTCTACCCTATTAAAGTCTTACAAGATTGTTAGATCTTTATTGGAACTACAATAGGAAAAGTAAACTCTGAGAGGGGGGGTGAATCAATGCTTTAAAATTTAACCAATAAAAAAATTCACCATACATCCATCTCATAATTCAATAAGTAAACTAAAATACCATGTAAATCATATACATCTAAAGTATGTAAACAAGTAAGCATTCACACATATATAACACAAGATATGATTACCTAGAAACCCTCCAATGAGAAGGTAAAATTGGGGTGGGGATGACATGCACAAATATTCACTACTATAGTAATAAAGTGTATCCAATGAAGGTTACAATGTTTGATCATGAACCATGATTTACCTTGTGAAAGGTTTTCCCTGTTAAAAGCTTACAAAGACTATTAGGTCTTACCCTGTTAAAGGATTTCAACACCCTATTAGAAGTGTGCCTAGTTAAACAACTTCAACTCACAATTAAGTAAGCACCTTGTCAGAGGATTTCAATATAGCCTATTAGGACTAATCTATTAAGAGATTTAACTAATTCACCTATTATTATTTCTCAGCAATGATCCTATGATTAGCACTCTATTGCTTGATTTTAGATCACTTCTATACTATTGTGTACATGATCCTTTCTTATTCAGATGTCTCTTTGTTGTTCACTATTTCCTTCCTTTGTTCTCTTTTAAATGATTTTTCAATGCAATTCATATCATAATACCTTGGTTACCATGAATGGCTTGTTTATACATGAAAAGTCTCCTCTCTCTAATCATTCTTTGAAAAGTTTTAGGGTTTTTCCTCCTTAAGAAATATGAATCAACGGTTGTGATTCACTCATATGACCACTTAAACCTTCCCTTTACCTATTTAGATGCATGTAATACATAGGGATTCCCACTTAAGGTTTTTCCTTATTAAAAAAAGATCGTAAATAAATCCTTAAGTTGGATTAAAAATGGTTTACATAGTAGTTTGTGCCAATACAAACAACTATGTCAAAACTATGTTACTTAGTATTTGAAGTCCATGGTGCTCGACACTAACTATGACTTCAATGTTGCCACTCGACAATTGAATGAATTAGCATGCACTACTTGCTTGGCAACTGAATCAGTCGACCCATACTATCTGCTTGGCACTTGAGTGACTTAGCATATGAGTGACTTGGTACTCACTATTTACTCAACATGCTCTAACTTATATGTTGTCCTTGACATATGTTACTTGTTTGGCATGAACTAAGTAAACGAGTTAAGTGTGTGGACACTCACTTTTAAAAACCAATCTAAGATTAACAATCTTTCCCTATTAGAAGTGTGTGTGGTAAAAGGACATTAACTTACAATGAAGTGAGCACCCTGTTAAAGGATTTATAATAGCCTGTTAAGACTACTCTGTTAAGAGACTTAACTAATTCAATTGTTAGAATTTCTCAACAATGATCCTTTGATCAGCACTCTATTGCTATATAATAGATTACCTCTTTCCTGATGTGTACTTGACCCTTACTAATTAGATGTATCTCTTCTGTCCTTAAACCCTCTTTCCTTTGTTCTCCTCTAATTGATTTTGCAATGTATCTCAATTGACAATACATTAGTCACCATGAATGCTCTATTTGCGCATGAAAATTGTTTTTTTTTCTACATTCTAAAAAGTTTAGGGATTTCCCTTCTTAAGAAGACCTTGGTGCCTTAGGGTTAGGTATGAATCATTGATTTTGATTCACCCATATTACCTCTTAATCATTCCCTTTTTTTGATTGGTTGCATGTATTACATAGGGGTTCACAATAAATATTTTTCCTTATCATCTAAGATGGAAAAATAATCCTCAAGTCAACTCCAAAATGGTTTACATAGAATTTTGTGCCATTACAAACAACTATGTCAAAACTGTATTACTTGACACTTGAAGTGTTTGATGCTCAACATCCATTGTCTCTTCAATGTTGTAACTTGGCCTATGAATGACTTGACATCCACTGATCACTCAGCACTTACTATCTGCTCGACACTTGACTAACTCGGTACTTACTAATTACTCAACATAAACTATATATCTTTTTCTCATCATATACTATCTGACAACTTATGGTTGGAATACATTACTTGTTTGATTGGACCTAAGTAAATGACTTAAGTATATTGTCACTCATATGTCAAAGCCAATCTGAGATTAACATAAAGTAAGGGCTATCATGGGGGCTGAATTAGTTACTCAAGGTCCATAAGTACCATTTAAAAAATCAAACCTTAAACATTCATTATTATTCTTATCCTGCTATAGCTTGGTCTCTACTGAATACTAATAAAAAAAATTACTAGCAGTTAACTATCCTAAGATAACATATTTTTATGAATGTAAAACATGTAAATGTAAAACACCACAAAACATTCAACACAAGTTTGACACTAGAATTTAACATGGAAACTCAATTTGAGAGAAAAACACCACCAACATGTCACCACTTTTTCACTCTTTCAAAGTGAGCTCTATTAGGAGCCAACCCTTTTAAAGGTTACAATACATATTGTAAAATGTGACTTGGTTAGAGGATTTAATCACCCTATTAGGAGTGACCTGGTTAGAGGAATTTGATCATTCCATTTAAAATGCCACCTTGCTAAAGGATTTACATAGACTGTTGAGTCCTTCATATGATTGTTAGGTAAACCCTTTGATAAAAAAAGATTTCAATACAAACTATTTACAATTATTAGAAAGAAAATAATAGGTTTCTTATCTTTATAATTACAACTTAATTTTGCAGTTTCAGGTCATTGTTTGGTTCATATGTTGATTCATTAATAAGTCCCTTCATCAACTTTATATTTGATTTGCTTGGAAACCCTTCAATCATTCATTATCCTTCTCATCAAACTCAAGTCTACTACTCAAATCAACTTATCTACTTCAGCAGCCTTGTTCCCTCATACTAGAAATATTTCCATTGTTGATAACAATTATTCAATTATATATTGTCATTGATGTTATAGAAATGTTATACTCTAACTGAGTTGGGACCGATCTCAGAAGAGTCATGTATTAGCTGAGTAGGAAAAAAGTTTGGTGATCTAGTTGAAGCCAAGTTAGGTTAGTCACCAAAGGAGTTTAGTTATGAATGAGTTAGGTCAGTTACCAAGGAACTCAATGGTAACTGAGTGACTAAGTTTTAGTTCAAACTGACCTACATCAAAATAATTTTTTAAAAAAATTCAATCCAACTCAATGGATGTCAATTATTAATTTTTAAGGATATTCAAGCTTACTTGACATTGTATTTCATATATATGAAAGGTCAAAATGTGGATTGAATAGTGTGTAAGTGTTGAAGAAGATAAGATGTGAATAGAGAAGGATATCTAATTAAGGGTAGAATATTGAAGGAGCTACAAATAATATTTTGATCAAGAAGGATCCAAAGGATAAACTAGAATAGTGAGTTGAATCTTCAATCTAGTTGCTTCATAAATTAGGTCAATCAAAGTTAACAATTTTAGTAGTGAAGAAGTCTCTTAACAGAGTTGACTTAATGATCATTTTGTAAATCCTCTAACTAGGTGGCATTTCTAGATTGAAGTGTCCTAAGACCTCTAACAAAGCCACTCCTAATAGGGTGATTTAAATCCTTTAATAGGGTCACAACTATCTGTATGTTTTGTAACCTTTAATAGGGTTGGTTCCTAACAGGGCTCACTTTAGGGCTCACTTTAGAAGAGTGAAAAGTTGTAGCTAGTTGCATTGGCAGTTTTCCCAAATTGGATTTCCTCGTTAAATCTTTGTATCTTATGTATTCATATTATTTTATTATTTCTTTATCTTTATGCAACTAAGTTATGAAAGGTTAATAAACATCATTATTTCAAGATTTATTTGTTAACCGAGTTATAGTGGATTTCTAGTTCTAACTGAGCTAAAAGCTATAAGAGAGTTTGTATTGACATCTAATGGATTTAGAATTGTTTTATTGGTAACCAATTCACCCCTCCCCTCTTAGTTCATCCTCTAACATTTCCAACAATTAGTATTAGAGCTATTGGTGTTTGCAGAAAAGGTTTCAAGGATCCAAGCAGGGTAAAAGTACAAAGTTGTCACCTTTCAGGCTCACTTATCAAAATGACCGAATTTGAATATTTCTATCTTATTTTTAAAATTTTTTTTTAAAATATGATCTAAATAAATTCATTGTAGCTAAGTTATATATGGTCTCACACTTTTTCAATTGGAAATGTCTATTAAATGCATGTTTTATACTATTTTGTATCCAATTACTAAAGAAATAAAATTATTTCAAAAAACTTGCATTTCAATAAATCTTACTATTTTTTATGATTTTTTTTTAATAACATATAAACACCATTTTATAGAGCTCAGAGTTGAGAATATTCTCATGTAGAGTTTATAGTGTTTTAATTAGATATAGTATATTGAAATTAAAAAATTCCACAACCATGTATTTTAACACTCGAAAAGATGTTAGTTTTGAGAAAAATAAATATAAAGTCATATCAAAATAATCTAAAAATTATATGATGTTCTAGAGGAGAGAGTCCTCTTCTACAATGTATAATTTTTCTCATGGTTAGAATAGATTTATTTTGAAAAATGTGGTGGGAGATGAAACTATCAATTTCAGGTGAGTTGAAATTTCAATCCTTATAAAAGAGAAACTATAGTTCTGAAGCCAATTTTTACTTTTGATTGTTATAGATATATATGTTATCTATAATATAGTCTAAGATCAAAGGTAAATAATTTTATTTGCATATAGTTTTGTGGTGGGAATTATGTGTGATGCAATTGTTAATTGTGTATTGTCTTTCAATGTTACACAAATGTCATATCAGCCATCAGACAGAGTCTACTGAGCTCAGATGGTTAGCAAAGCAATTTATAGTGACTACCGAGCATTCCTGAACATTACACAAAAAGTTATCTTTTACCGAGCTCACACGGTAAGCAAAGGAAAGTTAGCTTTTACTGAGCTCACTCAGTAAGCAAAGGAAAGTTAGCTTTTACTGAGCTCACTTGGTAAGCAAAGGAAAGTTAGCTTTTACTGAACTCACTCGGTAAGCAAAGGAAAGTTAACTTTTACCAAGCTCACTCGGTAAGCAAAGGAAAGTTAGCTTTTACCGAGCTCACTCGGTAAGCAAAGGAAAGTTAGTTTTTATCGAGCTCACTCGGTAAGCAAAGAAAAATTAGCTTTTACCGAGCTCACTCGGTAAACAAAGGAAGGTTAGTATTTACTGAGTTAACTCGGTCTTCGAAGGAAGTTGCAAGGTTTGCAATGTTTACCAAGCTCCATTTGGTTAACACTGGGGAAACAATTCTGAGCAGTGGTCACCGAGCTGGGTCGGGCAAGTGAAGAATTATATTATTCTAAAGAATTAAGTTTAATTGTTTTATGCAACCAACTAATTTATGTTTTTCAGTTGATTGAGCCGACTTGACAATCTGTAAGGTATATATGAAAGGTCAAGTTGTGAATTCAAAAAATAGAAGTGTGTGGATGCATAATAGTGCGAATGTATGAATAAGCAAATATATGAGCGAATGTTGAGGAATAATTTGACATCCTTATGAAGCTGCAAAGTTGCATTCGATCAGTGAGGATTTAGTGAAGTAGAACAGAGATCTATATTCAGCAAAGATAAGTTGCATATATTTTAGATCACTTCATTGTTGCTTTCTAATCATTGTAACAGTGATTCAAAATCTCTTAACAGAGTTGGTTTGATAGCCATTTTGTAAATCCTCTAACAAGGTGACAATTCAGTTGAATTTTTTTAAAGACCTCTGACAAGGCCACTTCTAACAAGGTGATCAAATCTTCTAACAGGGTCACACCTAACAGTGTGTTTTGTAACCTTTAACAGGGTTGGCTCCTAATAGGGCTCACTTCAGAAGAGTGAAAATTGGAAACTAGTTACTTGGTGGTTTTTTCCAAATTGGGTTTCCACGTTAAATCTGGTGTCTCTTGTGTTCATGTTATTTCTTTATGCATGCATGTTATCACTTTAATGCTAAATAAGTTATCAGAACATCTATCAAGTTTCAGATTTATTTGTGAGATTATCAGCAACTATATTTTAAGACATCTAAGGATCTGTGGATTTATTTTGTAGTAACTGATTCACCCCTCCCCTCTCAGTTACTTCATCTCTATTTCCAACAATTGGTATTAGAGCTTTTGGTGCTTGCAGGATAAGATTTCAAGGATCTAAACCAAAGATCATGATGTCTTACAAAAGGAAAATCCCAAGACTTAACAGAAATAACTTCTCAGCATGGCAAGGACTAATGAGACTTCACCTAGCATCCATTGGTGATACAAGACTAAACTACCTTGATGAAAAATATGCAGAACCAGCTGGTACACTATGTGTCAATGATATTGCTGAAAAGAAGACTCACAACATTATGATGATAGATATAGCATCTGCTCTGAGTTATGAATAATTTGATGATATCAAGGACTGCAAATCTACCTTTGAAATGTGGGAAAAGCTGAAAGAGATCTATGGAGGAGATGATAATGTTAGAAGAGCCAAAGCAAAAAGTCTAAGAGGACAATTTGATCAAATGAGGATGAGAGAGGATGAAAATATTGCAAAATATGTTGAAAGAGTTAAACCATGTGTCTGTGCAATCAAAGCTTCTGGAGGAGATATCAGTGAAGAGATAGTTATAAGTAAAGTTCTCATAACTCTACTTCCCATTTATGCAATCAGAGTTTTTGCAATTCAGGAAAGAAGATGTGAAGCAAATCATAAGATAAGTCTAGAGGCTATAGTTGGTAGATTGACTGCATTTGAACTGGACAACTTTGATAACTATATTCTAGCTTCCAAGAACATTGAATTAGCATTTGAAGCCAAACTTTCACTCAAGGAGAAAGGCAAAAAGAAATCTCAGTCAGAAAGTGAAGATGAATCAAACCAAAGTTTAGATAGTGATCTTGAAGTAATTGAAGCCCTTCTAGCAAGGAAATATTCTAGAGGCAGAGGAAAATACAAAGGTAAAGTACCCCTAATCTATTTTTCATGTGAATAAGTTGGTCATATTACTGCTAGATGTCCAAACAAGTAGAATAAAGATGAAAAGAAAGATAAAAAATGGAATGGCAAGAAAGATTTCAAATCATTCAAGGACAAAGATAAGAAAACATGTTTTATGGCTGAAGATTCTAATGATTCTAATGATGAAGAAGAAGATGAGATTGTCTATATTTTTGTGAAAGATGAATTTGATAATGATGAAAAAATGGCACTCATTTCTCATATGAGAAAAAATGATACATGGATCATAGATAGTGGTTGTTCTCATCACATGACTGGTGACAAAACTAAGTTTGAATACTTTGAAGACTATGATGGTGGCAATGTAAGATTTGGTAACAATGAACCTTGTTGTATAAAAGGAAGAGGAAGAATCCCTCCAACCAAAGAACTTATATGTGATAATACCTATTGGGTAGAAGGACTAAAGCATAATCTGTTGAGTGTGGCACAACTACTCAATAATGGAATCAAAGTAGAATTCATGCATGGTAAAAAAAGACTACTGGATGGGAAAGGAAAGCTGATTGGATTAGGTACTCAAACTAAAGGTAACTTGTTCTATCTTGAACTAGGTGAATGTTCATGTTTCATTGCTCAAGTTGAATAAAGTTGGTTATGGCATAAAAGGTTGTGTCATGTAAACTTTGATAATCTGGTAAAGATAAGCAAATTCAAAAAAGTAAAAGGCATTCCCAACATAAAGAAACTTGAGGTCGGTCTATGCAAAAGTTGTCAAATTGGAAAGATGGGAAAGACTAGTTTTAAAAGTAAAAACTATCAGTCTGAAGGCATAGTAGAAATTGTGCATTCTGATTTATGTGGACCCATTGGAATTGAAAGCTATATTGGAGAAAAGTTCTTCATTCTTTTTGTTGATGATTACTCAAGAATGATGATAGTCATGTATCTAAGAAATAAATCAGAAGCATTTGAAAAGTTCAAATGGTATTTGGCCAAAGTAGAAAAGGAAACAGGAAAAAGATTAAAATGGTTGAGGTCAGACAGAGGTGGAGAATTCATTTCACATGAATTCAATAACTTTTGCATTGAAAGAGGAATCAAAAGACAGGTATCAACCCCTAGAACACCCTAGAAAAATGGAATAACTGAAAGAAGAAACAGATCCATCATGGATTGTGCAAGAAAATTAATGATTGAAAAGAGCATTGCTATCAAATACTGAAAGGAAGCAATCAGCACTGCAGTCTATACCTTGAATCGAGTACAACTGAAGAAAGACTCATTCAAAACCCCCTATGAGTTATGGAATGGCTATAAACCTAATGTAAATTATCTTAAAGTATTTGGAAGTAAATGCTACATTTTGAAAGAATCTAGAAAAGGCAAATTTGATGTAAAAGGTGATGAAGGTATATTCTTTGGATACTCATGCACAAGTAAGGCATATAGATGTTTGAACTTGTCTACTCACAAAGTCATAGAAAGTGCACATGTGAAAGTTGATGAGTTTGCAGAAAGGATTGAAGAAGAAAGCAAAAGGGAATTAGAAGAATATAAAAGGTTTATCTTCAATGAACTTGATATAGTACCAGTTACATCAGAGAATTAGGAAACTTCTACTCCCGAGTCATCTGTAACTGAGTTATAGGAAGTTCAAATCGAGCCACAACAAACCGAGCTAAATTCAGTATCTACCGAGCAAGTATTTACCGAGCAAACATCTACTGAGAAAATATCTACCGAGCCAAAACAGACAAAGCTTGAAGTTGAAATGCAAAAAGATAATAATGAAATCCATTCAAAAGGCAAGGAACCTATATTAGCTAAGTATGTTAGGAGACATCATTCAACAGATTAGATCATTGGAGATAAATCTAAAGGAACCATGACAAGAAATAAGCTGAAAGGTACTTGTTTACTTTTTGATTTTGAACCTAGGAAATCAAAGATGCATTGGAAAATGATAGCTGGATTGAAGCTATGAATGAAGAAATAAAGCAAATAGAGAAAAACAAGACATGGACTCTTGTACCCAGACCTAAAGACAAAAATGTGATTGGAACTAAGTGGGTATTCAGAAACAAGTTGGATGAAGATGGTAAGGTATCAAGAAACAAAGCTAGACTAGTATGCAAAGGATATGCTCAAGAAGAAGGAATAGACTATGGAGAAACTTTTCCTCCTATTGCAAGATTGGAAGGAGTCAGAATCTTACTAGCATATGCTGCTCACAAGAGATTCAAAGTTTATCAGATGGATGTCAAATCAACATTCCTCAATGGTATACTAGATGAAGAGGTTTACATTGATCAACCTGAAGGTTTTGTTAATCCAGATAAGAAGAACATGGTCTGCAAATTACACAAGGCATTATACGGTCTGAAACAAGCCCCTAGAGCATGGTATGAAAGATTGCATAAATATCTTATTCAGATTGGTTTTCAAAGAACTAATGATAACAATAGCTTGTATACTAAAGAAGGACCAGATAATAAGATTGTCTTGGTAGAAATATTTGTCGATGATATTGTTTTCACAGGGAATGATGATCTGTGCAAAGAATTCTCAAAAAAAAAAACAAGGAATTTGAAATGTCTATGTTTGGTGAGATCAAATTCTTTGTTGGTCTTCAAATTCAACAGAATAAAAATGTTATTTACATTACTCAATCAAAGTACATCAAGGAGATATTGAAATTTTTTGGAATGGAAGATTGTAAACCAGTTGGGACTCCTATGTGTACTGGATTAAAACTTACCAGGGAAGATGAATCAAAAGAAGTAGATCAAACATTGTATAGATCTATAATTGGAAAGTTGCAGTATGTAGTTCATACTAGACCATATATTGCCCTTGCAGTTGGTATTGTAGCAAGATTTTCAGCAAAACCAAGAGAAAACAACTTGATGGAAATCAAAAGAATAATGAGATATTTGAAAGGAACTGAAGAGTATGGTTTATTGTATAAGTTTGGAGGAAATTTGGATTTGAAAGTATTTACTGATGCTGATTGGGCAAGAAACCTTGATGATAGAAAAACTACAAGTGGAGGTGCATTCTTTCTTGGAAAAAGGTTGGTTTCTTGGACAAGAAAAAAGCAGAATTATACATCTCAATCAACAGCAGAGGCAGAGTATGTTGCTGTAGCAGTAAACTGTTCTAACATTGTTTGGTTTAAACAGTTGGTGGAAGGCATGAAGATGGAAATCAAAGAACCAGTTGTTATATTCTGTGATAATACAAGTGCAATCAACATATCTAAGAATCCAGTGATACATTCTAAAACTAAGCATATTGCAATAAAATATCATTTTGTCAGAGAATTGGTGCAAGATAAGGAGATTAGATTGGAATATATTCATACAAAGGACCAAATTGATGACATATTCACAAAACCATTACCTAAGGATGCATTCTTGTATCTAAGAGGTAAGTTAGGGGTCACTCCCCTATCTGAAGTTCACTAAAATAAAAGTTTTAGTGATGCATCAACTCATACCAGATTGAAGATCTATCAGTTGATGCAGCTTAATCAAGAAACATTGCATATGAATCAATACTAAAAGTATACAAAAATTCATTTGAGTTTGAGTTGTCTTTGGCATGTGTTGTCAAAGAGGGAGATTTTATTACTGTCATATCTCTCTCAAATTTGTTCAAAAGAGTTTTCTATGCAATTTCTTCATAGAAGGAGATTATTGTAAGAGGGAGAGTTTTCTATCTTAGAGGGAGAATTTTTATATTGACATGTTGTGTTGCCATATAAGTAAAAGACTTGTTTTCAAATTTCATTTTTGCTATGACATGTTGTGTTTCCATCAATGCCAAAGAGGGATATTGTTGGATGCAATTGTTAATTTTGTATTGTCTTTTGATGTTACACAAATGTCATATCAGCCATTAGACAGAGTCTACCGAGCTCAGATGGTTAGCAAGGAAATTTATAGTGACTACTGAGCATTCCTGAACATTACACAAAAAGTTATCTTTTATTAAGCTCACTCGGTAAGCAAAGGAAAGTTAGCTTTTACCGAACTCACTTGGTAAGAAAAGGAAAGTTAGATTTTATCGAGCTCACTCGGTAAGCAAAGGAAAGTTAGCTTTTATTGAACCCACTCGGTAAGCAAAGGAAAGTTAGCTTTTACTGAACTCACTCGGTAAGAAAAGGAAAGTTAGCTTTTATTGAGCTCACTCGGTAAGGAAAGGAAAGTTAGCTTTTACCGAGCTCACTCAGTAAGGGAAAAAAAATTAGCTTTTACCAAGCTCACTCGGTAAACAAAGGAAGGTTAGTATTTATCGAGTTAGCTCGGTCTCCAAAGGAAGTTGCAAGGTTTGCAATGTTTACCAAGTTCCATTTGGTTAACACTGGGGAAACCATTCTGAGCAGTGGTCACCAAGCTGGGTCGGGCAAGTGAAGAATTTTATTGTTCTAAAGAATTAAGTTTAATTGTTTTATGCAGCAGATCGATTTATGTTTTTCAATTGATTGAGCTGACTTGACAATCTGTAAGGTATATATGAAAGGTCAAGTTGTGAATTCAAAAAATAGAAGTGCGTGGATGCATAATAGTGCGAATGTATGAATAAGAAAATATATGAGCGAATGTTGAGGAAGAATTTGACATCCCTATGAAGCTGCAAAGTTGCATTCGATCAGTGAGGATTTAGTGAATCAGAACAGAGATCTGTATTCAGCAAAGATAAGTTGCATATATTTTAGATCACTTCATTGTTTCTTTCTAATCATTGTAATAGTGATTCAAAATATCTTAATAGAGTTGGTTTGACAGCCATTTTGTAAATCCTCTAACAAGGTGAAAATTCAGTTGAATTATTTTAAAGACCTCTGACAAGGCCACTTCTAAGAAGGTGATCAAATCCTCTAACAGGGTCACACCTAACAGTGTGTTTTGTAACCTTTAACAGGGTTGGCTCCTAATAGGGCTCACTTTAGAAGAGTGAAAATTGGTAACTAGTTACTTGGTGGTTTTTCCCAAATTGGGTTTCCACGTTAAATCTGGTGTCTCTTGTGTTCATGTTATTTCTTTATGCATGCATGTTATCACTTTAATGCTAAATAAGTTATCAGAACATCTATCAAGTTTCAGATTTATTTGTGAGATTGTCAACAGCTATATTTTAAGACATCTAAGGATCTGTGGATTTATTTTGTAGTAACTGATTCACCCCTCCCCTCTCAGTTACTCCATCTCTATTTCCAACAAACTAGACCCCTAATTTTTTGTATTTTTCAACAACTAAAAGATTATCTATAGAAATTAGGAAAATATATCAATTCTTATTCCAAATAATTATTAAAAATTATAATCCTAAAATTCATCCATTTCTACACATTTCATTAGTTCACTTCATTTCAAATTCAAAATAATAATATGTATTTTATGTCATTGAAGGTGAACAATTATACTTTTGTTAGCCTTTTCCTTTACAAAAGGGTGACATAGGTTTGTGCTTTTACCCAGCTAAAAATCAAGATGTCTTATAGAAGAGAGATTCCTAAATTGAACAAAGATAACTTCAAAGCATGGCAGGATCTCATGAAGCTATATTTAGGAACCATTGGAGACATAGGCCTAAAATTTCTACCCACCAAATGTGTGTTACCTCATGATCCTTTCACTATGGATGAAATGGTAGAAAAGAAGAATCACATTACAATGATGATTGACATTACTTATGCTCTCAATTATGTTGAATTTGATGAAGTCGAAGATTGTCCTACTACTCATGAAATGTGAAATAATTTGTAAAAGATATATGAAGGAGATGAAAATGTGAGGAACACCAAAGAAGAAAGTTTAACATATCAGTTTTATCAGATGAAGATGAGAGAAGATGAAAACTCTGCAAAATGTAGTGAAAGAATGATATAAGATGAAACTTTAGTTAGCAAGGTATTGAGAACATTTTAAAAGCTAAAAACACTACAAAGACAAAGGTAAGAAATATTTTTGTATTGCTAAAGATTCTGACATTGATAATGAAGATGAAATGGTGTATATTTTTATTAAGGATGAATTAGATGATGAGGATAATGAAAAAAAGGCACTTATTCTTATGTAAAAAAGAATGACACATGGACAATAGATAGTGGTTGTTCTCATCACATGAATGGTGATAAAAAAAAGTTTGAAGACTTGGAGCACTATGATGGTGGAAGTGTCAAATTTGGAAATAATGAACGATGTTATGTGAAGGGAAAATGTTGCATTGCATTGACTGATGGAATCAGATGTGATAATGCCTACTGGGTTCAAAGGACTGAGACACAATCTTCTAAGTGTGGCACAACTAAAGAACATTGGATTCAAGGTAGGATTCATGAATGGGAAGGTTCGGCTTCTAGATGGTAAAGGAAACCTAGTTGAAACTAGCAATCAAACAACATGTAATCTATTCTATCTTGATCTCTCTAATAGTTCATGCTTCTTGGCACATGTAGAGGAAAGTTGGTTATGGCATAAAAGAATGTGTCATGTAAACTTTTTTAATTTGGTTACAATAAGAAAAAATATAAGAGAAAGAGGTATTCCAAATCTAAAGAAACCTAAAATGGCCATATGAAAACAATGTTAGATTGGAAAGATGAGTAAAACTAGCTTCAAAAGTAAGAATTACAATACTGAAGAAGTTTTGGAACTAGTCCATGCAGATCTTTGTGAACCAATAGGTACAAAGAGCTACACTGGATTTTTTTCATTTTGTTTGTTGATAATTATTCTAGGATGATGAAAGTAATGTACTTAAAAGAAAATCCTAAATCTTTTCAAAAATTCAAGTGACCATATTTGGCTAGAGTTGAAAAAGAAATAAGAAAGAATCTAAAATACCTAAGGTCACACAAAGGAGAAGAATTTATCTCTAATGAATTCAATGAATTCTACAATGAAAGAGGAATTAGAAGATAGGTATCTGTACTTGGTAAACCTCAATAGAATGGGATAAAAGAAAGAAGAAATAGATCCATCATGGATTGTGCAAGGACACTAATGATAGAGGAAAATGTTGCAACCAAATATTGGAAGGAAGTAATCAACACAATAGTTCATACCTTAAGTTGAGTTCAACTCAAAAAAGGTATAGATAAAACACCTTATGAATCATGGTATGGCTATAAACCTAATATATATTATTTCAAAGTATTTGGAAGAAAATTTTATATCCTGAAAGAGTCATGGAAAGGATATTTTGATGTGAAAAATGATGAAGACATTTTCGTAGGATACACCAACAAGACCGAAGAATACAAATGTTTAAATCTTACTAATCAAAAGGTTAGATAAAGTGCACATGTAAAAATTGATGAGTTTGTAGAAAAGAATGAAGAAAAAATTAGAAAAGAACCTAAAGATTAAAGAAACTTTGTTTACTTTGAACTTGATACATTACCCAGCATTGAACAGATTACCCCACCCGAGTCACAAAATTATGGAGTATCAACCGAGTTGCAACTAGTGTAACCCAAGTTGAAAATAGTTCAAATAGAGTCTTAGATAGAGGAATTTGAGTTACAATCTATGGGAACTAAGTCTAAGATAGCAGAAAGATAATGGAATTTTGAAATTCATAGAACTTTTGAGCATGGTTAACCAAGTGAATCCAATCAAAAATATAGAAATAAGATACTTATACTTGCTAGATATGTTAGAAGGCATCATGTGTTGGAAATTTGTTCAATACATCCCTTGGGATTCATGACAAGTGCTTAACTTCCCCTGGTGTACTATAAGTTGAGTGGTTGTATCAAGCATTGATAGATTGGTCTTTTGGTGCAATGGCAACCCCACTCTAACAAGTGGTATCAAAGCTTGCTCACAAGTTTGAATCCTTGGACCCTCAGGTAATGTTGAGGGGGAGATTGTTGGAAATTTATTCAGTGCTCTACACAAGATTCATGACAAGGGTGTAACCAACTCTTGTGTACTATAAGTTGAGTGGTTGTACCAAGAATTGATAGATTGGTCTTTTGGTGCACCAACAACCCCACTCTAACATCATGCACCTAAGAAAATAATTAGAGATCAGACAAAAGGTATAATGACAAGGATCAAATTAAAAGGTACATGTTTTCTTATTGAATTTCAACCTAGAAATATTAATGATGCATTGAAATATGAAAGTTGGATAGAAGCAATGAATGAAGAGATTGAGAAAATTGAAAGAAAAAATACTTGGACTCTTGTTCCTAGATCTAAGGATAAAAATGTAATTGGTACAAAGTGTGTATTCAGAAATAAATTGAATGAAAATGGAGAAGTCTCAAGGAATAAAGCAGGGCTAGTGTGCAAGGGATAGGCTCAAGAAGAAGGCATAGACTATGGAGAAATATTTTTTCCTATTGCTAGACTTGAAGCTATAAGAACACTACTTTCATATGCTGCATTTAAAGAATTCAAAGTGTATCAAATGGATGTAAAATCAACTTTCTTGAATGGAATTCTAGAAGAAGAAGTCTACATTGATCATCCTAAAGGTTTCATTGATCTAAACAAAAGAGACATGGTCTATAAGTTAAAAAAAGATTTATATGGTTTAAAGCAAGCTCCTAGAGCATGGTATGAGAGTCTTCATGTATACCTGATAAATATTGGTTTTTGAAGAGCCAATGATAAAAATAGTTTGTATATTAAAGAGGGACCACAAAACACAATTTTTCTAGTAGAAATATTTGTGGATGCTATCCTATTTACAGGTCATGATGACCTATGCAAGTCAATATCTGAAGAAATGAGGAAAGAGTTTGAAATGTCAATGTTTTGAAAAATAAAATTCTTTGTTGGTTTACAATTTCATTAAATGAAGAATGGAATTTACATTACTCAGTCAAAATATATCAAGGATATATTGAAGACCTTTGGAATGTAAGATTCCAAACTAGTTGGAACATCTATGTCTACTAGACATAAGTTTTCCAAGGATGATGATTCAAAAGAGGTAAATCTAACTACCTATAGATCTATGATTGGAAAACTTTAGTATGTTCTTCACACAAGACTTGATATTGCATTAGCAATTGGTATAGTTCCAAGGTTCTTTGCAAATCCCAAAGAAAATCATATGATGCAATCAAAATAATCATGAGATGTCTAAAAGTTACTCAAGACTATGGTCTATGGTACAAGAAAAGAGTGAACTTCAAGTTGAAATCCTTTACTAATGCTGATTGGGCTGGAAGCATTGATGACAGGAACATCACTAGTGGAGGAGAATTCTTTCTTGGAAAGAGGTTAGTATCTTGGATAGGTAAGAAGCATAATTGCATCTCTCAATCTATAGAAGAGGATGAATATGTTACAGCAGTAGTTAATTACTACAAAATAATGTGGTTCAAGCAACTGTTATTAGGAATAAAGAAAGAAAATAAAGATCCATTGGTTATCTATTGTGATAACACAAGAGCAATAAATTATTGTGATAACACAAGATCCAGTGATGCAAACAAGACAAAACACATTGCAATCAAGTATGATTTTCTAAGAGAATTAGTAAGATAAAGAGGTTAGATTGGAATATGTTAACACAAAGGAGCAAGTTACTGACATATTTACCAAACCATTACCTAAGGATGCATTTTTGTATCTAAGATTAAAGCTAGGGGTCAATCCCCTATTGGATGCTCACTAGAGTACACATTAGTGATGCATTAATCGAGCTTCATTGAACAACTATCAAATTGATGCAAAGAAGGGTATGTGCAGGATCATGGTCAACCAAACTATGCACTTGAGTGGCAATAAAAAATTAATAAATCAGGGTTATGTCAACTTGATGTGCAATTTTCTACGTGCTATAAACTTTATATCAAAAAGTTGAGAGAAAAGAATCTCTAGGAAATTCAATTTAGTTTCTAAGCTACTAGGCCTTATCTAAAAAATAAAAAATTGATTGGTCAAAATTTTGAATTTTAATGTAATAGTGCACAAATTTTAGGACAAAAATAAGAAGTAGACGTATGTCTGACCACCTTAATCCAAATCAAATGATAATGTTTTTAACAATATTATAGATAGAAGAATTAGACTCATTCTTGGATCTGACACATATTATTGTGTTTTTAATTCTAAGTAAATAAATAATTATTAATTTTCTTCTTTAATATTTTTTGAATAAAAAAACTCTCATGTCTGACCACGTTAACTCATTCAAAACTCTACAAAATTTCATTTTTCATTTTTTTCCTTATAGTTGAAGAAGCATAGAATATGATACATCTTTTGGACTTCAAAAATGTTGTACCATTTGAAACTTATAGTTGTTTAACAAGTAGTGTGGAAATAGACACTTTATACGTAACTCCATTAGAAAATAAGTAATAGTTACTTACTAAACTCATAATTTGACAAAACTTACATTTATAGAAATCTAAGAATAGGCCAAATGATGTTTGAAGTATAAAACAGACAAGAACATGCATAAAACACATTTTCAGGACATTTTTAAAGTTGACCATATAGGGTTGGTATCAAAAGATATGGTAGGCCTTATAAAGGTATTAATTATTTTCATTTAGTATCAAGATGTGTGGGAAAAAAGTTGGAATAGATTTTGAAATGCTTTGAGGCATTTTAGGACTACATATTTTTTATATCACCACTTTTTGGCACACCATGATCTTGCACATACCCAAAAGTTAGAGCTCATTATATATGAATTAGTACATCAAGTACATTATAAAAACATTATCTCTAATCTTTGAAATGTGATGTCAAAGAGGGAGAGATTGAATCATGTCACATATTCATTGAGAGTGATTGATGTATTCAGAGAAGAATCAAAGACATCAATTTGCAAGAGGGAGAACTTGATCTAATGGAGTCTGAAGATAAGATGGCAAAGGAATAATCTTAGAGGGAGTTCTCATGGATGGATAGAGAATCGGAATGAAACTAAGGATATTATAAAATCTTATAAATCATTTGATTTCTCTAAGTTTTCTTTGAATAACGGCATGTGTTTCTATTAATGCTAAAGAGGGATATTGTTGATAACAACTATTCAATTTTATATTGTCATTGATGTTACATAAATTTTATACTCTAAATGAGTTGGAATTGAGTTCTTAAGACTCCTATATTAGTAGAGCAAAAGACAAGTTTAGTGATCCAGTTGAAGCTAAGCTAGGTCGGTCACCAAAGGAGTTCAATTATGACCAAGTTAGAAGTTTACTATGAATCAAGTTAGGTAGGTTACCAAGGAACTTGGTGGTAGCTAAGTGACTCAGTTTTAGTTCAAGTTGACCTGTATTAGAATAATTTTATTTATTTATTTTGTTTATGCAAGCCAAATCAATGGATGTTGATTATTTATTTGTAAGGATATTAAAGCCAACTTGACATTCTATTTCATATATATGAAAGTTCAAGATGTGGATTGAATAGTGTGCAAGTGTTGATGAAGATAAGATGTGAATAGAGAATGATATCTGATTAAGGGTAGAATATCCAAGGAGCTATAAAGGATATTTTGATTAGGAAGGATCCAAAGGGTAAACCAAAAGAGTGATATGAATTTGCAGTCTAGTTACTTCATAAATCAGGTCAATCATTTTTACTTTCTAACAAATGTAATAGTGAATAAATAAATTAACAAAGTTGACTTAACAATCATTTTGTAAATCCTCTAACTAAGTAGAATTTCTAGATTGATTTGTCTTAAGACCTCTAACAAGGCCACTCCTAATAGGGTGATTTAAATCCTTTTGTAACCTTTAATAGGGTTGGCTCCTAATAGGATTCACTTTAGAAGAGTGAGAAGTTCTAACTAGTTGCATTGGTGGTTTTCCCAAATTGGGTTTCCATGTTAAATCTCTGTGTCTCATGTGTTCATGTTATTTTCTTATTTCTTTATCATTCTGTAAAAAAGTTACTATAGGTTAATACACGTCATTATTTCAAGATTGCTTTGTTAATCGAGTTACAATGGATTTCTAGTTCTAACCAAACTATGAGTTATAAGAGAGTTTATACTAACATCTAAGGGATTTGGAATTGTTTTAGTGGTAACTGATTCACCCCTTCCCTCTCCGATACTCCTTTTATATTTCCAACATTTCACATGCACATACAGTGTTGCACTAGATCACTTCTAATATGCTTTTGCAAATAGTTTATCTATTCAAACTATAGGGCTTCACATGCATCCACATCCTTATGCTATGAATTTTTTCATGTTTACCTCCTTACATAGGTAATTCTTTCTTTTTTCATTTTCAATAATCATCATCACTCTTAGTGTTTACGATATGATTCAACATGTTCAATGAATTTGTTGACCTTATTGATGATCTTCTAGAAACTTCTTTTGACTCCATTTGTTAGGTCTTTACCTAATCCTTCCTTGAATTAAATGATCTAGCTCATAAATCTTATCTTCAACACAATTTCCATATCCCAAGAAATCAACTTAGTCAGCTAGAAATCATAATTCCTCAAACACTTTCAAAATATTGTTACTTGACAATCACTAAGTTTTGACACTCGATCATTATTTAATCACTCGATCACTATAGAACTTCTTGGATTGGCATCAACTAGATGTCAAGCCAATGTAACACTTTTTTAGTTACAAGATTGGACATCCCTTACTACCAAAGTACTATGCTAATCTTCATTAAATATCAATCCGAGAGCATGGATTTGAGATGATGTCTGCAAAGTATATGCTCTAGTTTTTGCTCAATCTCACTACTACCTTGAATGTAATAACCATTAAGGAAATCTAGCTTATCCAAAGGAAAGACAAGTATCAAATGCTTGGAAGGAAATTCTAACTACTTAATCATACATCTATGCACCTACTGCTATAGGAATAGTGACTGGTTTTGTTTCCAATGGCTGTAGGAACATCATTTCACATATTAACTTAGAAAACTGAGTCTAGCTCCTAATTACTAAAGTAAACTCTACCTTCTGTGTGAGCCCCCATAGAAGAATGAAGGAAAGATCAACTCAAACGAATGTATAGAAACTCAACAAAGTCATGTATTCATTCAAATATGCAATATTACAATAACTTGGAAAAACTAGATATCTATCAACTCTATCAATCTCCTTACTACCTAACCTCATAGATATAGATGAGGTCTTATTTAAAAGTAAGGAAATAATAAAATCCTACAATTACGACCTCCTCATGAAGGATATTCAGTTACAGTTTAAGACTTATGCAAGCATGCAATCATAAAGTTATTAGTTATCTCCTTAAATTCCCATAAATAGAGAGCATAGAAGATGCCAGATCTTCTCTATTATCTAACTTAAATAGCTTCTAGGAATCCAAGTATCGTTCTTTGCATGTTCAATCGATCGCTTTGATGCTTGCTTTCCTGCCCAATCACTTTATCAGGTCCCTCTTGTTATTCATTAAAACATGGCCCTTCTGACTTTGCCACCAAGTCTCCAACTGTAAGGGTGTCATAATGTTTCTCTTTAATACCATACATTCCTTGGCATTAATCCTTCACAATTGTTTTTTATTAACTCCAACTCGGCTTGTATTCCTGCAATCAATATTTAATGCACACAAAACTTCCCACAAACATTTATTTATGTTTATTAATTAATAAAGAAAAGGCATTAATTATTCAACTAATAGTTTTTGCAATCTCTTTAGCTGTAGGATTGATTCATGAGCTCTTTAATTAAAATATCCAAGATTCTATTTCAACCTTTCCCATTTTTGTTTTTCAATAACCATGTTATATTAACCAAATGAATCATAGTTTCCAAGCATAAGATACAAGAGTATTGGTGGTTGGAAACAAAGAGGAACCCAATATCTTTTCTAATTTCTACCTAGTGTCATATACCTGGGCATGTTGTTGAAAGCCAACTCCAAATTTTGAGGAGAGTGCAACTCCCTTTTTTTTAGATCTTCTAATAATTAGATCCATCTTTGAGTAGAGGCTTGTATGACATTAGGGGCAATTGCAAAACAATGCTACTCCCAATCCGGAAATGCCCATTCTCAGATAGGGTGAATTTTAGTAGCAACACTTTTATTGTTATTAATAGAAAGCCAATCAAAGAATACCCTGTGAGTTTTTTGCACCTTAGGCCAAATGTATAATGGTTCAAACATTTCTTTTTTCTTATAAGGAGTGGCTTGATTCTCTCGACTGATCTCATTCTACATCCATGATATAATTGCTCTAAACTTTACATTTGCCACATATAACAATGAATTACAATCCTTATCATCTAGAATAGAAGGATATGAACATATAACTCATAGAGGAGATTTTGTAGAGCCATTGAGACTGGTTTGAATGCTGCATAAAATTCCTGGGGAGTGTGCAAACAAGGGTTCAACCCCTGAGTAATTCAAGATAATTGAAAATTAATCATTTGCTCTTTTAGGAATAGTGTATAAACTAGAGATAGTGACCTACAATTTACAAGCTCTAGAATGAGCTCTATCACCTTCGTGACACATAGCTGCAGGACCATAATTTCACTATCTTTTTCTTCAATTTGATGTTCTTGTTCCTTGATAGTTTTAAGAAATTGTTTCCTTTCTAGGTCCCAGATTGCTTTTTCCCATTGAAACTATTGGTATAAACTAAAGCTGGCTGTTAATGGAGTAGAAATGTTCGGTGGTGTATGATGATGAAAAACAAGCCTATTATCTTCAAGATGGTACTCAAGATGATGGCAGATAAAAGGGTTGACACTTGGACCAGCAGTAGTGCTGTCATCTTTAGAATGGTGCTATTTAAGAAAGCTATCATTTTGATGGCAACAGTGTTGTCATCTTGAGGAGAATTATGAGCAACAAGACTGTCAACTTTTTTTGAAGGCACAATGGCTATAGGATAGGGCACAATAGCCATTTTAACTTGAAATGTTTCAACAATTTCCTGAACCATTTCTTGTGCAATGGATGGATATTCCTCTGGTGGTAAATTATCAGTTTCCTTTGCTAGCTATTCAAACCTAGAAACTATTTTCTCTGAGGACTCCGTGTCACTATCAATGTTAATAGGGCTATTTGGCTTTGCAAGTATTTCCTCAATATAACTTTCATGTTCAGGAGTATGGGTTGTAGGCTTTGAGGACTACACAGGTGTATGTACTAGAGCTTCTAAATCAACAGGTGGAATGGAAGGTTCATTTTTCAAGTTCACCCTAGATAGTCTAGTAACTTGTTGTAGGGTAGAGATTGTTTGCTTACCCTTATCAACAGATTTCCCTTTATTAAGGTTGGGTGTATCTTCTTGTGATTTTCTCTTTTTAGAGGTTGAGGCTTCTGTGTGTAAATTTTTTCTTTTCACAGTTTTGGGTGCACACGTAGAAGTCAAAGTTTCTTGAGCCATTTTATATACTACTTTCCTGATTCCTATGACAATTTTCTCTCTTTTCCCCATTCCTTTCCCTTTAGGTCCACCCTTTTGGGGTCACACTATTTTGAGTTTTAAAAAATCCTCCCATGTTCCCAAGTGTTGCCTAGCTAATTCCCTTTCAACTCGAGCCCTAATCAAGTAATGGTGGGATATCGAATGGGTTTTGCCTTGTTGTACATAGGTAGCTTGCCTTTTGATAATATTATAAAGAAAAATTGGGAGATTTATAGGACAATCACCATGTCACAAGATACTCAAAATTTTGAAATGAACAACATGCAAATACGAATACCTCCCCTCATAGTTAAAATACCTTATGATAAATTCAGCAGGATGGATAAATTAAAGAGGGAGAGATAACCGTAATGTACCTTGCTTTTTTTCCCCCTCTAGCCAAGGATCTCCATGTACTAAAAATTTCTCTTTTGCTTGTCATGCATCCATATCCTCTATCTATTGTTATCCATTTGTGGGAAAAATAGAAACTTCTGCCACCAACTCCTCTATAAACTCTATCAAGATACCCTTAATAGTTGCATATCCATCCCTTAGTGTATTATGAAATTATAGCACAATTTCCTGATCAAATTGCTTCAAACTAAGATAGTAAGCCAACCAACCTCATTGTTGAAACAAGCTACATGTTGCTAGATTTTGCAGCAAGACTCTGTGATCTATTGGTTCATGCTACTAAGGTTCTCCACCCATGTTTTCTTTTTGAAAAAAAATGCTATAACTAGAAAATTCACTGTAAGTCATTAAGAGTGTGGGAGGAGATGGGTATAGGGGTTTCAACAATGGCATTTGGAAAAGGAAACAAAAGCTTTTAAAATACTTCAATACTTTCCAAACATCACATCCTTTAGTACTTCACACATCCTTCAGTACTTCATGATGACAATTTAATTACCAAAACATAATGAGCATAATGATCATGCCCATAACATATGTCATATTAATGAGGGGTTATGTGCTTGTGAAATCATAATTTAATGGTTGGCTTCTTTTCTTTTCTTTTTTCACACACTTTACAAGTATAAAGTGGTGCCAACTCATTACTCAAATGATCGTACCCTGTACATCCTACATGCCAACTTAAGATTTACCTTGATTTGCATTTATGATTTCAATTTTCCCTCCCCCCAACCTATCATAGACTAGGTCCCACCAAACCTTAAAGACTGTAAATTTTGAAAATCAAAATAACATGCTTTTCTAAATAAATAATAAATTAAATAAATGCAGAGCGGTCAAGTGTAACCGACTTGAGGCATGATAGGAAGGGTGCTCCAACTAGTACAATATGATAGAAAGAAGATGGAATGGAATTATGATGGAAATATAATAAGATGAGATGGAATGAGGTGGAAAAGAAATGAATTTAACATAAATACAAATTTTATTATTATCAGGGCCTTGAAATAAATTCAAGGGGCTACAAGCATTTGAGTGGAAGACTCAGATGGAGTGGCTACAGCAAGAGATATTTTTTTTGTGTTGAACTATTGAAGAAATTCCTCCTAGGTTGCTGGTTTATGATATAACTTTAGGCAATGCCCATTAACAAGGAGTTTGAATTTGACTGGATCAATTGTTGATAGTTGAACTACTCCATTGTTAAAAATTGCAATGATTTCATATGGAACAAGCCATCGAGTCTAAAATTTTCCTTGGTGATGCTGATATTGTGAGTCATAAAGGAGTGCCCAATCACCGAAAGAGAATTCTCTATCTTTAATGAATCTATCATGCCACTTCTTCCTCTAACTCTGAATTAATTTTGTGTTATGAAGAGATGACTTCTGCCATTCATCCAACTCATTGAGATGCAAAATGTGACCTTGTTGTGCTGCAGGAAAGATAATATCAAGTTCCAAAGTTGTTCACAGAGTCTTATGTTCAAATTTAGTGGGCATGATAGCTGTGTTCCCATATAGGAGCTCAAAAGGTGTAAACCCAATAGTGGATTTCCATGCTATTCTGAATGGCCATAAGGCTTTAGGAAGTCAAGTTTCCCAATCTTTCCGATGCAAGGACACTATTTTAGTGAGTATTTTTTCCAACTTTTGATTTGTCACTTCAACTTGTCCATTGGCCTGTGGATGATATGAAGAAGACTTGCCATGCAAAATTTTGTACTCCTCCATGAGTGCAGCTATTAGATTAGATGTAAATTGATGCCCTTGATTTGATTGTAATTCTCTTGGAATTTTGAATTTGGTAAAGATACATTCGTACAAAAACTTTGCAACATTATTGTCACGAGGATGCTTCATGGGCTTTGTTTCTACCCATTTAGTAACATAATTAGTGAAAACTAGGATGTAACTCTTTCCTTCCTATGGTGGTTCAATAGGGCCAACAAAATCAATCCCCAATTTATCAAATGGTGCTACTCCTATTTGTGGCTGCATGGGCATTTCATCTATTTTATTTGGTCAACCCATTCTCTAAAATTTGTCACATCTTTTTGTATATTGAGTTGCATCCTTGTGAAGTGTGGAACAATAATAACTTGTATTTAAAATCCTCAATGTGGTCCTTTTGTTAGAAAAGTGGCCACCATAGGGTTCATCATGACAAGCATGAAGAACATCATAAGTTTCATCCTCTCTGAGACATCTTCATGTCACCAGATCTAGTCTAGTATAAAACATGAACCCTAAGGTCCATGAAAAGTTAAAACTCTTTTCTACCAACAACCATTTTTCCTTTGCATAGAAATGTGAGGGTGTTTTACTAGTGGTTAGGTAGTTGGCAATGTCAACATACCAAGGGTTTTGTGCTGAAAAAAGAAAGACATGTTCATTAGGAAAGATATCTTCTATGGTTGTAGGATCATTAGGTGTTTGAAGATTAGACAAAAAATTAGCTACAAGATTTTCTTTACCTTGTTTGTCGATAATGGTAATGTCAAATTCTTGCATTAGTAACAACTATCTAGCTAATCATCTAGAGATTGTTGGTTTGTTCATAAGATATTTGATAATAGAGTGATTTGTATGTAAAAATATTTAGTACCCTATAATATAATGTTTGAATTTATTTAGAGCATAAATTACAACAAGAAAATCTTTCTCCATTATAGTGCAATTATACTCAGCTCCTTGAAGATTTTTGCTGATATAGTAAATTGCATGTTCTATTGAATCTATCTTATGGCCAAGTACTGCTCCAATGGCATGATTGGAAGAATTAGTATGTATGTGAAAAGGTAACTCCCAACTTGGTCCTCAGAGCACTAGTGCTATTGAGAGGACTTCCTTAAGTTGTAGGAAGGCCTTTGTACAATCAGAATCCCATACAAACTCTACATCTTTTCGAAGCAATTTATATAGGGATGTTGCAATTTGATTGAAATCTTTGATAAAATACTGATAGTACCCTGTATGTCCTAGAAAGCTCCTGACTTCTTCCAATTTAGCTAGTATAGGCAATGTGCGTATGACCTCTATCTTTGCTGGATCTACTTCAATTCCTTTGGGAGAAATGAAGTGTCCCAACACCACTCCTTATTGCATCATTATGAAAAACTTTTCACTATTGAGATACAAGTTGTAGTCTTTTCATCTTTGCAAAACCTCATCCAAGTTTTCTTTAGCATCTTCAAAGGTCTTCCCATATGTGTTGAAGTCATCCATATACTCTTCCAAACAATCTACAGATATGTCAGAGAAAATGCTAATAACAGCTCTTTGGAAAGTTGCTGGTGCATTGCACAAACCAAATGCTAGGATAGTATAAGTAAATATTTTCCATAGACATGTGAATGTAGTCATGTCCTAATCCTCTAGTGCTATCTAGATTTGATTGTAGCCACTGAACCCATCCAAGAATGAAAAGTACTTCTTTCCTGCAAGACTGTCAAGAACCTAATCGACAAAAGGGAATGGAAAATGATTATTTTTGGTAGCTGAGTTAAGTTCTCTATAATCTATGTAGACTCACCATTTTCCTCCCTTATTGGGAACAATAACCAATGGTGAAACTCATTGACTATCTGAAATAGGGTATATGAAGCCAACATTGAGTAACTTTTGTAGTTCATTTTTGACAATATCTCGTAATGCTGGGTTTATCCTACGCTAAGGTTGTCTCACAGGTTTGCAATCAAGACTTATATAAATCCTATGAGTATAGAGTATGGGGTCTAAACCTTTCATATCTATATACTCCCAAGCAAAAGAATTTGGGTGTTTTCGTAATAGCTACAGGATATCATGATGTTATGCTTGAGACAGGGACTTGCTTAAGTTTAGTTCTCTCCCTGGAATGATTGTTGTTTTGACTACTTTTTCAGCCATTAAAATCTAAGCAATTGGTTGTGAGACTATCTCATGTGGTATGAGTGAAAGTAGAAGCTATACAGACTCAAAATAATGAAGTTTAGAGGGTAAAGGAAGAATGCTTTCTAAAACACAATCCTGTTTAGAAGATGTCTCAGGTTGTGTTCCATACTCATTTAGTATGATAGAAGAAATGATATCATCCTCTTCTTTAATGCTTACAAATGAGTCCCGTGAGATCATCATCAATTACTTAATAGAATCTATGTCCATATTAGAGTCACCCATATTTGGCTAGACAGCATGGTTATCCTGTAGCAAAGGCTGAGTAGGAGAATACATAGTTAAGTTTTTAGTGTTCATCCCATCTAAAATAGTCATTTTCCTTGATTAACATTCAATGTAATTATCTACTGTTGCTAACTATGGTCATCCTAGAATGATAAGATATCCCCCAATACTTTTTTTTGGAGAGAGTATTACAAAATCAACTGGATAATCCAATGAATGTAATGTGATAGTGACATCTTCTAACATACCAACAAGAATGATGGTATAACTATCTGCTAACTACAAGATTGTTGGTGTTTGTCTAAGACCAATGATGTTTAATTTGGACACTACTTCCTTGGTCATTACATTAATGGATGCTATAAGGTCTATTAAGTCATTCTGCACTTGCACTCCTTGAATGGCAAGGGTTACTACTGGTCTTATAAGGTCTGCATACTTGGGCATCTTAAAGTTATCAAGCATAAGATCAAAAAGTTGGCCAAGGACATGGATAGTCTTTGGATCTTTCTTTTTCCTTCTTGAATTTTTAATATAGGCTTCTTTGATAGATTTTGAATATATGGGTACTTCCTTTATTGCATCGAGCAATGAAATTTTTATCGTTATTTGCTTGAGTTGCTCAAGCAAATCTAGTGCAGCTTGATTTTCATTTGGCAAAATTTTCTTTATTAACCTACTAGGAAATGGTGGTTTCTTGGCTATAGGAGAGATAGTAGTGGTAGGTTTTTGAACTAACTTAGAATTTGCATCATCTACTTCTATTATAATGGGCTATTGTGGTTATGCAAGCATTGTTCTAGATCATAGATGAACATCATTCAAGGTGATGGAATAGTTTTGTTGTTGGGATAAAGGTTTTGCACTATTGGGATTAGGTGTAGGTTGTGCAGGTAACTGTGGCTATTTTGGAGGGGTTGTATTGGTTTTACGAGGCATTAAGACTTTCTATTGAGGGGGTTGAGTCAAGGCTACTTGATACTATTGCTGATGCCAATTTTGGGGTTGTTGCCAACCTTGTTGAGGCTGCTACCACCCTTGGTTAGGCTACTGCCACCCTTGGCTAGTTTGCTACCACCCTTGGCTAGGCTGCTACCAATTATTATAATTAGCATGTTTTTATTGCCATTGACTATTACCACCATAATTATGGAGTGGGTCTTGAGGAAAATTGGATGTTGGAGCCCATGGCCTTTATTGAGCAACATAGAGGACTTCCCTGTCTTCATCAATTGCCTTGAATTCAGTAGGCACGTGCTGTGATTCCAAACTAGCAGTAGACTTGCATTAGCAGTTGCATTTCTTCCTCTTTAATGAGGGAAATATTTTTCTAGTATAATAATAGTATCCTCCTTCTTCCTTCATGCTTGCACGGTGTCCAGTTGTGTAGTGACATCATTAATGATGTCTTGATTGAAATTTAACAAGAGGTTTGATAGTTCTGTCTTAGATAGTTTAGGACCAGGGTTTTTTTTTGAATAAGTCCTTCAAACCTCATCTTTTTTATTGTTTCTTTGGAATAGTTCAAGAAAATGTTCCATATTTTAGCCCACATCTTCTGTGAAATGTCACCTCCAACCATTAAGTCTAAGGCTTCCATACTCCCATCATGCACTCCTTTCAGAAAGAGATGCTTTTGGGATTCCTCATTTAGTTGATGCTGCATGTTGCGCTACAAGCTAAACATGAATCAGGCAACATAGTCCTCCAAAGTCCCATCCTCCTTTTGTGACATCATAAAAATGTCATCTCCTTTTAGGTCATGGCCACTACAATATTTCTTATATTTATTAAGGAACAAGTTACTCATGGTTGGCCAATCTATCATAACATTGGTACCTAGACTTATGAACCATCTTAAAGTAGCTTCTTTGAGAGTTGATGGAAACAATTTCAATTTTTGAGCATTAGTTGTGTTGTCATAACTTGAACAAAGGATGTCAAACTTAAAGAGAAAGGTTTTTGGATCTTTAGTAATAAGGCCATAGAACTTGGGTAGGGTAATTGAGGGTATGTTCTTAAGATTTTGGTTACCCTACTGAGTAGGAATTGGAAAGGGAAAGGTAGGCTAAGCTACTACCATTTATGGATATCCTAGTGGTGGCTAATAAATGACTAGAGCTAATGGATTATCTTGATATTCTGGCTCAGCAAAAATATTATTCAAATGGAAGGATTCTTTAGATGTGGTTAGTGATTGTACTTGATTTGGTACTTCTACAAATATGTTCCCAAATAGTTCTTCTTCTTCTTCTCTTTCTTCTCTTTCTTCTCTTTCTTCAGGGTCAAGATAAAAAGAATCTTCCTGATTGAAGTTGGGAATAAATCTTCCAAGGTGGTCTCTTCTCCTATGCATGCAAAATACTAAAAATGAAACTAAGTGACTCAATAGTGAATGCTAGATTGAAACCATCCTCGAAAATGGTGCCAAAATTTTCAAGCCAATATAACACCTTTTTAGTTATAGGATTGGATATCACTTACTACAAAAGTACTATGCTGATCTTCATTAAATATCAATTCGAGAGTGTGAACTTGAGATGATGTCTGCAAAGTATATGCTCCAGTTTTCACTATTAGTCACTACTAACTTGAATGAAATAACCATTAAGGAAATCTAGCTTACCCAAAGGAAAGACAATTATCAAATACTTGGAAGGAAATTCTAATTACTTAACCATACATCTATGCACCTACTATTGCAGGAACAGTGACTAGTTCTATTTCTAGTGGCTGCAAGAACAATAGTTCTAATCTTAACTTAGAAAAATGAGTCTAACTCCTAATTGCTAAAGTAAATTACACCTTCTATGTGGGCCCCCATGGAAGAATGAAGGAAAGATCAACTTAGATGAAAGTATAGAAAATCAGCAAAGTCATGTATTCATTCAAATATGTAGTATTACAATAACTTGAAAAAACAAGATATCTATCAACTCTATCAATCTCCTTACTAGCTAACCTCATAGATACAGAAGAGGTCTTATTTAAAAGGAAGGAAATAATAGACTCCTAAAATTATGATCCTCGTGAAGGATAGTCAGTTATAGTTTAAGACTTATGCAAGCATGCAATCGTAAAGACATTAGTTATCTCCTTAAATTCCCATAAATAGAGAGCATAGCAGATGCTAGATCTACTTTGTTATCTAACTTAAACAACTTTTAGGAATCTAGGTATCGTGCTTTTCATGTTTAACTAATCACTTTGATGCTTGCTTTCCTGCTCAGCTGCTTTATTAGGTCCCTCTTGTTATTCATTAAAACAGGGCCCTTCTAACTTTGCTACCAATTCTCCAGCTGCAATGGTGTCATGATGTTTCTCTTTAATACCATCAATTCCTCAATGTTAATCATTCAAAATTACTTTTGATTAACTCCAGCTCAGCTTGTATTCCTATGATCAATATTTAATGCACACAAAACTTCACACAAATATTTATTAATTTATAAAGAAAAAGTATTAATTATTCAACTAACAATTTTTGCAATCTCTTTGGCTATGGGAAGATCTACCCATATCAAACATTCATGAAGAAATATTTTTACCACAAAATGAACCCTTCTTTAGATATAATTTCGATTATCATTCTTATGCCATATATCCATACCTTATACATCAAAAGTTGAAAATACTATACTTAAAAGATGATAAAGTTCAGTATGTTATAGACAAATATTCACAAAAAGGGCCAAAATGACTTGTATTTCTTCATGCCATCATTTTTCCCCGAAACCATTCTAATGCTAGTACCTTAGCATCTATATATTTCTAATCCTTATTCACAACCTAAGATCATTGGTGATCTTTTCCCTTGATTCATGAGCTTTGTAATTAAAATGTCCATGATTCTATTTCAACCTTTCCCATTTCTATTCTTCAATAACCATGTTATATTTAGCAAACGAATTATAGTTTCTATGCATAGGATACGAGAGTATTGGTGGTTGGAAATGAAGAGGAACCCAATAATTTTTCTTATTTCTACCTAGCATCATATACCTGGCCAGGCATCCTATTGATAGCTAACTCCAAATTTTGAGGAGAGTGTAACTCCCTTGTTTTTAGATCTTCTGATAATCAGATCCATCTTAGAGTAGAGGCTCATATGGCATTAGGGGCAATTGCAGAACAATGGTTCTCCTAATCCATAAATGCTTGTTCTCAGACATGGTGAATTTTAGTAGTAGCAATTTTATTGTTAACAAAAAGCCAATGGAAGAATACCCTGTGAGTGTTTTGCACCATAGGCTGAATGTATAATGGTTCAAACATTTCTTTTTGCCTATAAGGAGTGGCTTGATTCTCTCGACTGATCTCATTCTACATCCATGACATAATTGCTCTAAACTATATACATTTCCCACATATAACAATGAATTCCAATCCTTATCATCTGAAACATAAGGTTATGAACATATAACTCATAGAGGAGATTCTATAGAGCCATCAAAATTTATTTTAATGCTGCATAAAATTCCTGGGGACTATGTAAAGAAGGGTTCAACCCTCGAGTGATTTGAGACAATTGAAAATTAATCATTTGCTCTTTTAGGAACAGTGTATAAACTAGAGATAGTGACCTACAATTTACAAGCTCTAGAATGAGCTCTATCAACTTCATGACATGTAGCTGAAAAACCATAATTTCACTATCCTTTTCTTCAATTTTCTATGCTTGTTCCTTGATAGTTCTGAGAAATTGTTTCCTTTCTAGGTCTGCATTTTCTTTTTCCCATTGAAACTATTGGTATAAACTAAAGTTAGTTGTTAATGGAGTAGAAATTTTTGGTGGTGTATGATGATAGACAATAGGCCTATTATCTTCAAGGTGGTGCTTAGGATGATGGTGGATAAAAGAGTTGACACTTGGACCAGTAGTAGTGCTGTCATCTTCAGAATGGTGATAATCAACAAAGCTATCATTTTGATGGGCAACAGTGTTGTCATCTTGAGGAGGATGATGAGCATTAGGACTATCAAATTTTTCTGAAGGCACAATGGCTTTAGGATAGGGCACAATGACCATTTTAACTTGAAATGTTTCAACAATTTCTTGAACCATTTCTTGTGCAATGGATGGATATTCCTTTGGTGGTAAATTATTAGTTTCCTCTGCTGGCTGTTCAAACCTAGACACTATTTTCTCTGAGGACTCTGTGTCACTATCAATGTTAATAGGGCTATTTGGCTTTGTAGGGATTTCCTCAAGATCACTTTTATGTTCAAGAGTATCAGTTGTAGGATTTGAGGACTACACAAGTATATGTACTAGAGCTTCTAAATCAATAGGTAGAATGGAGGATTCATTTTTCAAGTCCACCCCAGATAATCTGGTAACTCATCGTAGGGTAGAGATTGTTTGCTTACCCTTATAAATAGATTTTCCTTTATTAAGGTTAGGTGCAACTTCTTGTGACACTGGGGATACTTCTTTTGAACCTTCCCCTATAGTATTTGTGTGTGATTTTCTCTTTTTAGAGGTAGAGGCTTCTCAAGATAAATTTTCCTTTTCCCAGTTTTGGGTGCGGATTTAGAAGCCAAAGTTTCTTGAGCCATTTTATATACTGCTTTCTTGATTCCTACAGTAGTTTTCTCTCTTGTCCCTATTCCTTTCCCTTTAGGGCCACCCCTTTGGGGTCCCACTATTTTGAGTTTTACAAAATCCTCCCATGTTCCCAAGTGTTGCCTACTCAATTTGCTTTCAACTATGACCCTAATTAAGTAATGGTGGGATACTAACTAGGTTTTGCCTTGCTATATATAGGTAGCTTTATTATAAAGGAAACTTGGGAGATCTATAGGACAATAACCATGCCACAAGGCACTCAAAATTTTGAAATGAACAACAAAATCAATCCCCCATTTATCAAATGGTGCTACACCTCTCTGTGGTTGCACGGGCATTTCATCTATTCTCGTTGGTCGACCCATTCTTTGACATTTGCCACATCTTTTTGAATATTGAGCTGCATCCTTGTGAAGTGTGAGCCAATAATAACTTGCATTTAAAATCTTCAATATGGTCCTTTTGTTAGCAAAGTGGCCACCACAGGTTTTATCATGACAAGCACGAAGAACATCATAAGTTTCATCCTCTCTGAGACATTTTCATGTCACCTAATCTAGTCTAGTATTAAACATGAACCTTGAAATCCATGAAAAGTTAAAAATATTTTCTACCAACAACCATTTTTCCTTTGTAGAGAAATGTGAGGTTGTTTTACTAGTGGTTAGGTAGTTGGTGATGTCAGCATACCAAGGGTTTTATGCTGACAAAAGAAAAAGATGTTCATTAGGAAAGTTATCTTCTATGGTTGCATGATCATCAAATGTTTGAAGATGAGACAAGAAATTAGCTACAAGATTTTCTTTACCTGGTTTATTGATAATGGTAATGTCAAATTCTTGCTTTAGTAACAACCATCAAGCCAATCCTCCAGAGATTGCTAGTTTGTTCATCAAATATTTGATAGTAGATTGATTTGTATATACAAATATTTGGTACCCTGTAATATAATGTCTAAATTTATTTAGGGCATAAATTACAACATGTAGTTCTTTCTTTGTTATAGTGTAGTTATACTTGGCTCCTTGAAGATTTTTGCTGATATAGTAAATTGCATGTTCTATTGTATCTATCTTTTGGCCAAGCACTGCTCCAATGGCATGATCTGAAGCATCAATATGTATGTGAAAAATTAACTCCCAATTTGGTCCTTGGAGCACTGGTGCTATTGAGAGGACTTCCTTAAGCTACAGGAAGGCCTTTGTACAATTAGAATCCCATACAAATTTTTCATCTTTTTGAAGCAATTTATATAGTGGTGCTGCAATTTGACTGAAATCTTTGATAAAATGTCAATAGTACCCTGCATGTCCTAGAAAACTCCTAACTTTTTTCAATTTAGCTAGTACAGCCAATGTGTGTATGACCTTTATCTTTGTCAGATCTACTTTAATTCCTTTGGGGGAAATAAAGTGTCCCAACACCAATCCTTCTTGCATCATTATGAAACACTTTTTGTTGTTTAAAGAAAAGTTGTATTCTTTGCATCTTTGCAAAACCTTGTCCAAGTTTTCTTTGGCATCTTCAAAGGTCTACCCATATGTGGTGAATTCATCCATATATAGGGTATGTACAGGATCATGGTGAACCAAACTATGCTCTTAAGTGGCAACAAAAATTAGAAAATCAGGGTTATGTCAACTTGACATGCAATTTTCTACTTGTTATTAACTTTATATCAAAAAGTTGAGAGAAAAAAATCTCTAGCAAATTGAATCTAGTTTCTAACCTACTAGGACTTATCTCAAAAAAATAAAAATTAATTGGTCAAAATTTTGAATTTTAAAGCAATATTACAAAAATTTTAGAACAAAAATAAGAAGTAGACATATGTCTAACTACCTTAATCAAAATCAAATGATAATATTTTTTAATAATATTCTAGATATAACTAGTAGACTCATGTCTGGATGTGACTCATATTTTTAGGTATTTTTATTTTAAATAAATAATAAATAATTATTTTTTGACTTTAGTATTTATGGAATAAAAAAATCTCGTGTCTAACCACCTTAACTAATTCAAAACTCTGCAAAATTCAAATTTTTATTATTTTTCCTTATAGTAGAAGAAACATAGAATGTGATGCATCTTTTAGATTTAAAAAATGTTGTACCATTTAAAAGTTACAGTTCTTTTTCAAGTAGTGTGTTAGTCAACACTTTATACATAACTCCATTAGAAAATAAGTACTAATTACTTACTAAACTCATAATTTGACAAAACTTGCATTTATGGAAGGATAAGAACATTCTTAAGAAGCCCTTTTCATTTATTCAAATTTTGGTGAAAATAAAGTCGTCAACTACATGTTTGAAGTAAAAATCACATAAAAATAGGCCAAAAGCACAGTTTTAGGATGTTTTTAAAGTTGACCATATAGGTTTGGTATCAAAAGATATAGTAGACCTTATAAAAATATTAATTATTTTCATTTAGTATCAGGGTGGGTGGGAAAAAAGTTGGAATAGATTTTAAAATGGTTTCAGATATTTCAGAACTATAGATTTTTAGATTGCCACTTTTTGGCACACCATGATCTTACACATACCCTATACTTCTAAACAATCTCCAGATATGTCAGAAAAAATGCTAATAATAGCTCTTTGGAAAGTTGTAGGTGCATTGTACAAACAAAATGGTACAAAAACATAGGCAAATGTTCCCCATGGACATGTGAATGTAGTCTTGTCTTGATCCTCTGGTGCTATGTAGATTTGATTGTAGCCACTGAACCCATCCATGAATGAAAAGTACTTCTTTCCTGCAAGATTGTCAAGAACCTAATCGACAAAAGGCAATGGAAAATGATCCTTTTGAGTAGTTGAGTTAAGTTTTCTATAATCTATGTAGACTTGCCATTTTCCTCCTTTCTTGGGAACAATAACCAATGGTGAAACTCATTGTCTATCTAAAATAGGATATATGAAGCCAGCATTGAGTAACTTTTGTAGTTCATTTTTGACAATATCCCATAATGCTAGGTTTATCTTATGTTGAGGTTGTCTCATAGGTTTGCAATTAGGACTTATATAAATCCTATGAGTATAGATTGCTATGTCCAAATATTTCATACTTGTATACTCCAAAGAAAAAGCATCTTGGTGCTTTTGTAATAGCTATAGGATATCATGATGTTGTGCCTAAGATAGGGACTTGCTTAAGTTTAGTTCTCTCCCTAGAATGATTGCTGTTCTAACTACTTTTTTAGCCATTAAAATCTGAGCAATTGGTTGTGAGTCTATCTCATGTGGCAAGAGTGAATGTAGAAGCTGTGCAGACTCAAAATAATGAAGTTCAGAGGGTAAAGGTAGAATGCTTTCTAAAACACAATCTTGTTTAGAAGATGTCTCAGGTTGTGTTCCTTACTCATTCAGTATGATAGAAGAATCAGGTTGTGTTCCATACTCATTCAATGTGTTCCATACTCATTTAGTATGATACTTCTTTAATGCTAACAAATGAGTCCCGTGAGATCATCATCAATTATTTAATAGAATCTATGTCCATATTAGAGACACTCATATTTGGCTAGACAACTTGGTCATCCTACAGCAAAGGCAGAGTAGGAGAATACACGATTAAGTTTTTAGTGTTCATCCCATCTTAAACAATCATTTTCCCTAATCAACATGTAATATAAGCATCTATTGTTGCTAACCATGGTCATCCTAGAATGATAGGATATCCCCTATTACTTGTTTTTGGAGAGAGTACTACAAAATCACTTGGATAATCCCATAAATGTAATGTGATAGTGACATCTTCTAACATACCATCAGGAATGATGGTAGAACTATCTGCTAACTGCAAGATTGTTGGTGTTTGTATAAGACCAATGATGTTTAATTTGGACACTACTTCCTTGGTCATTACATTAATGGATACTCTGAGGTCTATTAAGAAATTTTGCACTTGCACTCCTTGAATGGCAAGGGTTACTATTGGGCTTATAAGGTTTGCATACTTGGGAATCTTGAAGTTATCAAGCATAAGATCAAAAAGCGGGCTAGGGACATGGATAGTCTTTGGATCTTTCTTTTTCCTTCTTGGATTTTTAATAAAAGTTTCTTTTATGGCTTTTGAATAAATGGGTACTTCCTTTATTGCATCGAGCAAGGGAATTTTTACCATTATTTTCTTGAGTTGCTCAAGCAAATCTAGTGAGCTTGATTTTCATTTGGCAAAATTTGCTCTATTAACCTACTAGGAAATGGCGGTTTCTTTGCTACAGGAGAGATAGTGGTGGTAGGTTCTTGAACCAACTCAACATTTGTATCATCTACTTTTGTTATAATGGGTTGTAATGGTTATGCAAGCGTTGTTCCAGATCATAGATGAATATCATTCAAGGTGATGGAATAGCTTTATTCCTGGGCTGAAGGTTTTGCACTATTGGGATTAGGCATAGGTTGTGCATGTAATTGTGCCTGTTTTGGATGGGTTGCATTGGATGCAAGAGGCATAAGGCTTACTATTCAGGGGGCTAACTAAAGGCTAGTTGATGTTGTTGCTGCTACCGATTCTGGGGTTGCTACCAACCTGTTGAGGCTATTGCCACCCTTGGTTAGGCTATTAGCACCCTTGGCTAGGCTACTTCCAATTATTATAATTACCATGTTGTTGTTGCCATTGACTATTACCACCATAATTATGGAGTGGGTCTTGAGGAATACCTGATCTTGAAGCCCATGACCTTCATCGAGCAACATAGAGGTCTTCCCCATCTTCATCAATTGCCTTGAATTCAGTAGGCACATGTTGTGATTCCAAATTAGCAATAGGCTTGCATCAAGAGTTGTATTTCTTCTCTCTATAGTGAGGGCAATATTCTTCTAACATAATATCAACATCCTCCTTCTTCCTTCATGTTTTCATGGTGTCCAATTGTGTAGTGACATCATTAATGATGTCTTGCTTGAAATCCAACAATAGGTTTGACAGTTTTGTCTTAGATACTTTGGCACCAGGGTTTTTTTTAAGTCTCTCAAACCTCATCTTTTTTTATTATTGCTCTGGAATAGTTCAAGAAAATATTCTGGATTTCAGCCCACATCTTTTGTGTAATGTCACCTCTAACCATTAAGTCTAAGGCTTCCATACTCCTATAATGCACTCCTTTTAGAAAGAGATGCTTTTGGGATTCCTCGTTCAGCTGATGTTGTGTGTTGCATTGCAAGTTAAACATGAAACAAGCAACCTAGTCCTCCAAAGTCTCATCCTCCTTTTGTGACATCTTAAAAATTTCATCTCCTTTTAAGTCATGGACTTTGCAATATTCCTTATATTTATTAAGGAATAAGTTACTCATAGTTGGCCAATTTGTTAAAGCATTGGCACCTAGACTCATGAACCATCATAAAGCAACTTCTTTGACAGTTGATGTAAATAATTTCAGTTAATGAGCATCAGTTGTGTAGTCATAACTTTGACAAAGGATGTCAAACTTAAAGAAAAAGGTTTTTGGGTCTTCAGTAATAAGGCCATAGAAATTGGGTAGGGCAGCTAAGGATATGATTTTCAAATTTTGGTTACCCTACTGAGTAGGAATTGGAAAGGGAAAGGTAGGCTGAGCTACTACCATTTGTGGATGTCCTAGTGGTGGTTGATAAATAACTAGAGCTAATGGATTATCTTGATATTCTGGCTCAGCAAAAGGATTATTCAAATGTGGTTGGTGATTGTACTTGATCTGGTACTTCTACAAATAAGTTCTCAAATAGTTCTTCTTCTTCTTCTCTTTCTTCTCTTTCTTCAGGGTCAAGATAAAAAGGATCTTCCTGATTGAAGTTGGGAAGAAATCTTCCAAGGTGGTCTCTTCTCCTATGCATGCAAAATAATAAAAATGAAACTAACTAAGTGACTCAATAGTGAATACTAGACTGAAACCATTCCTAGCAATGGCACCAAAAATATCAAACCAATATAACACCTTTTTAGTTATAGGATTGGATATCCTTTATACCAAAGTACTATGTTGATCTTCATTAAATATCAATCCACGAGCGTGAACTTGAGATGATGTCTACAAAGTATATGCTGTAGTTTTTGCTTAAAATCACTACTACCTTGAATGCAATAACCATTAAGGAAATCTAGCTTATCCAAAGGAAAGACAACTATCAAATGCTTGGAAGCAAATTCTAATTACTTAACCATACATCTATGCACCTACTGCTATAGGAACAATGAGTAGTTCTATTTCCAGTGGTTGTAGGAACAACAGTTCTAATCTTAACTTAGAAAAGTAATTCTAACTCCTAATTACTAAAGTAAACTCCACCTTCTACGTGGGCCCCCATGGAAGAATGAAGGAAAGATCAACTCAAAAGAAAGTTTAGAAACTTGGCAAAGTCATGTATTCATTCAAATATGCAGTATTACAATAACTTGGAAAAACAAGATATCTATCAACTCTATCAATCTCCTTACTACCTAACCTCATAGATACAGATGAGGTCTTATTTAAAGGGAAGGAAATAATAAAATCCTACAATTATGACTTCCTCATGAAGGATAGTTAGTTATAGTTTAAGACTTATGCAAGCATGTAATTGTAAAGACATTAGTTATCTCCTTAAATTCCCATAAATAGAGAGCATAGTGAATGCTAGATCTACTCTGTTATTTGACTTAAAAAAATTCTAGGAATCCAGATATCATGCTTTACATGTTTAACCAATCACTTTGATGCTTGCTTTCCCACTTAGCCACTTTATTAAGTCCCTCTTGTTATTCATTAAAAGAGGGCGCTTTTGACTTTTCCACCAAGTCTCCAGCTACAACAGTGTCATAATGTTTCTCTTTAATAACATTGATTCCTTAGCATTAATCCTTCACAAATATTTTTGATTAACTCCAGCTTGGCTTGTATTCCTGTGATCAACATTTAATGCACACAAAACTTCCTACAACAATTTATTTATATTTATTAATTTATAAATAAAAAATGTTAATTATTCAACTAACAAGTTTTGCAATCTCTTCAGCTGTAGGAAGATCTACCCATATCAAACATTCATGAAGGAACATTTTTACCACAAAATGAACTCTTCTTTAGATATAGTTCTAATTATCATTCTTATGCCATATATCCATACCTTATACATCAAAAGTTCAAAGTACTATACTTAAAAGATGATAAAGTTCAGTATGTTATAGACAAATGTTCACAAAAAGGGCCAAAAATACTTCTATTTCTTCATGCCACCACTAGCTTTCTCTGTCAACACTAGATTTTCTTGGCTTGCATTGGAACTCGATTGACACTAGCATTACTTGACATTTGTTAATATTTTACTATATTTCTCGGTTAAGCTTTACATCCATGATATAAACAATCACTTTGTCTTATCAAATTCTAACTAATCAAATGTCCATTATAGCTTCCTTTTCATAACCCAACCTTTCCTCTTAGGTTATGTTATTGTGAAGAATCTTTCAAATCCTCTTCATCAATCAAATAGATATGACATTTAGATCAGATAAAAACATGTCTTTTCAGTAGATTTGACATCAATGACAAAATAAGAATTGTTCCAATTATATGTTTCCAACAACTGATATGCTTCTTCTACACTATCCATCTTAACACAATTAATCTAATCTTGAATCCATGTCATCAGCCCATTTAGGTATCTAGCCACTTTGTCAACTTCATAATTTCCACATGTGTAGATCTAATATCCAACATGTAGAATTCCTTAGTGTATCACTTCAAACTCATGTCTTTTGACATCAAATTTTGCATCTTCCTCAACAAATTAACTTGGTAATATGGAGGAAGAAACTTCATCTTCATCTTTTCTTTGCCCCCTTTTTGGTCTTTTAGTTTGCAAATGATCCCACCAAAGCCAAAATCAAACATGACCCATCAATTTTGTGACTGCTATCTTAAACTTCTTGTTATCATGAGTGCTTTCATACTCAAAATATTTATCAATCTTAGCAATCTAATATAGGAATTCATTACTCTCACATCTTCCATCATAGCAAGCCACTTCAATAGTAGGTCTAGACATAGACCTAGGAAAAACTCTAAAAAACCTTTCTTCATCCTATTAAACCTAAGGTTTTAATGTCCTCAAGATGTACACCTCTTCTTTGGGTTGTCTCAATAGGTTCAAGCCTCATTGCAATCTACCTTAACACATCCATTATCAAAATTTCCTCTACCTTGAACTATTTTGACTATAGTTACTATGAGATTGTAAACTCTAGTAATTTATAGGCCAAATCTCAAATCTACCACCCTACAAAAAATCCAATAAGATTCTCCATGATCCAATCCACAAGAAATAACTCTACTCTGATACAACCTAATGCAAGAAGGAGGTGTAGAGGAGGGATAAGAGAGGTATAAACTCAACTTAAACCTACTAAAACTCCCCTATTCAGAGGTACAGACAGAAGTTGTATACATTAATTAAATAAAAAACTACTAAAATGAAGTTAAATGTAGTATATCCATAGCTATATTTATTTCACTTCACATGTAAAGAAACTACACCATGCCCTATTGTGATCCCTTCTAGGTTGTCTCCTTATACAAATGAAATTAAGAAATCAGAGTCCAAACTCCCATCCTTATCTCCTCTTCTCTCTCATAACATTTCAAAGTTATACCCCCTACATTTATCCAAGTCTCCTTTTATAGCTAGCTAAGACACAAGTTAGCTAGTCAAGCATTTTATTACATTATAGGTACATTCTTGAAAGAATACAATAAAATTCAAGAAACAGACAATATAGGATCATGTGCAATTAAAAAGGAGTTAACATGTGTGTTAGGAGTCTGCTCCAAACTATACAAGATGCCACATGATCAAGGAAGTTGTACCAATCAAAATATCATGCCTTGCTAGATGAAAATAATAGGAAAAAGAGACCAAGAAGAATAACATAGACTTCAAAAAATATGTAACATCAGAACTTGCACACTTAGGCCAAGGATCATGGATAGTTACTCAACATGATGTTAATTGCATAGAACAAGAAATCGAAAGAAATAATAGATACTTCACAAACAACAGACTGGTACAAAAAATAAGAAATATTTTTGGTTGGTACTAGATTGATTGAAGATCCAAGATGCTCCTTCATCGAACCTAGTTATGATAAGACTGATATTGGTTACTATGTGGTTAATAGATATTAAAAAAAAAAAAATTTCTTCAAATATTGTATTTCTTTAAAGGTGGGGGTACAACCTTTGTTCATGGAGTATAGGGATTTCTTTGTGGTTAATGGTAGGGTTACAAAAATTGGTGGAGATCCGAGTTTCTATAGTTATCAAACTCAATGATAATGAACCTATATTTTCTTACATTCATATACAAAAGATTTCAAACTTTATAATTTTGAAGGGTTAAACATATTTTTACTAGGAAACATGTTATCATACATAGATGTTGGAATTCTTTTCTGTATGTAGAAAATTATAATAAAATGAGTAAGCTGGTATCTTAAACTAAAAGTCTCATTTGGTTTAGAAACCACATGCAAGGGGATCTTGTCCATCAAATTTATTTAGTTTTCAGATTTGTCCCAAACCTATCTTGGAGGATTTGAAATTGAGGGGATTGATTTAGAGATCTCATGCCATCATTCTCACAAATTATGCTTGGTCAATTAAAATACAACCCATTTGGGAGAAAAAATCTCAAAACTAGGTAAATGTGCTTTATTTCAATAATTTGATAGTTAATTTATGATAAATTTAGATCCTTCAAACTACATAATTAATATTGTTAGATACTGTGAGTTAAATGATAAGCTTATATTTCGAGACAATATCATCTAAATCTATATGGGAATTTTTTATTTAAAAAAAAAGTTTATTTCTATTCTTTTTTCTTGTCCTCTAGATAACCCTTTGGTTTAAGAGATGATCATATGTAACTTTTCAAGAGGAAATAAGATGAATATTATAAATGAAATAATCTTAAGGAGATCATGGTTTTGATATAAATATAAATATTGAAAATTTTAGACAAGAGAAAAATGAAAATATGGATAAAATAATACAATTCTATACTTTAACTGATAGGCAATAAGTGTGAACTTTGGTCCTGTAAAATTACTTTTTTGGCTAGAAAATTGTCAGCCTTTAACTGAAAAACTGTCAACCCTTGATGTTAATTATTTTCTAACTGGTTTTATCTCACCTTAACTTTAAATCTCTTTTTTTTTCCTATTTATTTAAATTAATTAGCTATTAACTACACAGTTAACTCTTATTTTTTTCTTTTAATTTTTTTTTATCTCCATTTTTAACTCTTGTATTTAATTTATAGATTAATTTATCTATATTTTAAACTCATTTTATTTCTATTTATTTAAAAAATAATTAGTTGTTCTCTTCACTTTTAACTAATGTTTTTCTTTATTTTTATTTAATTTTGATTTTAAAAATTGATTGAAGTTTTAGTTTTTAAATTGTTTAAATTATTTTAGGATTTTTTACTTTAAATATGAATTTTTAGTTTAGCCAATAGGATATTTGTGGGAGGAGTTCCTATTTTTTTTATATTTCTCATATTAATTTTTAAATTTTTAAAAAAATTATTTTCTTCATATATTTAAGCCAATAGAGTTTAAATTAGTTAAGTTTTTAGTTTTTATAATTATTTTTAAAGTTTTAGTTTTTAATTTATTTTTTTAATTAGTTTTGTTTTTTACTTTAAATATCCAAATTAATTTTGAGTTTAGTGAATAAGATTAGTGATTAGGATATTTGTATGAAAGAAGTTTTAGTTTTTAAATTATTTTAATTTAATTTTTAAATTAGTATTTTTTTTTAATATTAGATATAGAGAGTAAATAGATACAAAAGTTAACACTGGTTCACAAGGAGGAGACACTATCTCACGCTCCTGTGATCAAAAGGAAGAACTAGAGTATCAATTACAACAAAGTAGCCTATAGAAAATACATATGTCTGAAGGTATTGAAACTAACTAAAGTAAAACACCTACAGAGTGGTGTTAATGTAAGCATCGACCTAGGATGTCTAGCCTAAGGGGCCCTCCATCCAAATTAAGCTCTTTCTCTTCTGGATCTGATTAAGCATATAGATCATGTCTCCATCCACACTTATTTTCCTCTTCCTAAAGTCTTCATTCAGCTTCATGACATCATGATCAAATAGAGCAAGGTTATCCACGTGTCTTCTCCAATTAAAGTCAATCTTCATTTCATAAAGGAACATTGTAGAGTGACCCGTTTGCAAGAATCTCTTGAGCTTTTCCTTTTCGCAAAGCATATTGTCTAAAACACAATGGAAAATTGTAAGCCTCTTATCTCAAAGGTCTTGGGTTCCAATCTCCTCAAATCAAATAAATAAATAATAATAATTAATTAAAAATACATAATAATTATTCTTGGTTTTGGCCTCTTATCCATAAAAGAAAATTTAAAATTAGTATAGTTTTTCATTTAAATATTGATTTTTAGTCTAGCAAATATGATATTTGTGGGAGTTGCTATTTTTTAATATATATTGTTTATATTTCTCATATTAGTTTTAAATAATAATTTTTTTACGGAGATTGTTTTTAAATGATTTTTTTTTCACATATATATGTTGGTAGATTTTAAGTTAGTTTAGTTTTTTATTTTCCTAGATGATTTTATTCATATATTAAAGCTAATCGACTTTAAATTAATAAGTAGGAGAAATTTTTCCACATCAAGTTAAATTGTGATATTGTTATTAGGGTTAAATTGTGATACTAGTTTAACTATGTAGTTTTTGAGTCAAACTCATTGACTCATGTTTAATGAGTAGTGATTTACAAAAGTCCATCTTTAATGATAATAAATAGAACACTTAGCAGTCATTGGATCTAGGTGATGCTCAAAGAGGTGAAGCACTAAGACTTCCCTTAGTTTAGTTAAATTAGTTTTTATAATTATTTTAGTTTATATTTTTTGCTCCACTCTATACAAGTTATTTATTTCATATAATTTTCTTATTAGTTTTTCATAAAAGATTTTATTGGAATTTTTTTTAGATGATAATGTATTAGTATATAATAAATTAAATAGATAAATATTATTTATTTAAATTATTATAAAATTAAATTAAATTTTACTTAAAGTAAACACCTATCGGCTCATTGTTGCAAGCACAAAAAGTTAATAATATTTGGTAAGTTATAAATAAAAACACTCAAATATATAAGCCTCTTGAATGCTTGCATCAATGAGATGATAGTTAAATAGATATGAATTAATTTGAATAAATCTCAATAATGAGGTGAATTAACTTAATTTAAATAAATTTACAAGAAGTTAATTTGAATCTATTAATTTAATTATAGAGTAAACTAAAATAAATTCAATGCACTTAATTTCTATTTAAACAAGTCTTTGAGTTCAAATAATTAAATTGATTTAATTAGTCGATAGGCTATTTGTGGGAACTTTGTTCCCAAAAATTAAATTTTGACTAAAAATTTTGTCAGTTGGTTGGAAAAGTTGTTAATTTGGCTGAAAAATTATAAATGCTTCTCATTGATGATTTACTAGCTAGTTTTTATCTCACTCCACTTTTAATGCTTGTTTTGATATTTATTAATTGTTATCTCCACTTGTAACTATTGAATTTCCGTCTATTTAAAAAACAATTACTTGTGATCTACACATTAGCTTATGTTATGATCTCTATTTATTTAACTTTTAATTTTTAAAATTGATTTAGATTTTACTTTTTAATTAATTTTAATTTATCTTTTATATTAGTTTAGTTTTTTCTTTAATTATTATTTTTTAGTTTCTATAATTTATTTAGTCAATAGAATATTTGTTGGAGATGTTGCTATTTTTTCATTTTATTTTTTTGTTTTTCACTTATAAATTTTTCATAATAGATTTTTTGATAGGTTTTTCTAAATGATTATTTTTTCATATTTGACCAATTGAATTTAAAAAAATAGTATTTATTAATCTATTTAAAAGATTTTAGTAACTATTATGTTATTTAAATAATAAATTATTAATAATTTAATATGTTATATTTTAAATCTCACTTTTAACTATTGTTTTTCTTTTCTTATTTGTTTAAAAAAAATTATTTGTGATCTCTACATTAGCTCATGTTGTGACCTCTAATTATTTAACTTCTAATTTTTGAATTGATTTAAGTTTTAATTTTTTAATTATTTTATTTTATATCTTATACTAGTTTAGTTTTTTCTTTAAATATTATTTTTTAGTTTCTATAATTGATTTAGCCAATAAAATATTTGCTAGAGGCCTTATTTTTTCATTTTTTCATTTTGTGTTTCTTTTATTAATTTTTCACAATAGATTTTTTGATGAGATTTTTTAAAAATATTTTTTTCATATTTTATAAATTGAATATAAATAAATAATATTTAAGCTGGTAGACTTATATGTGGGAGCTTTGCTCCCAAATTTTTCAATATTTAGCCAAAAAATTGTTGTAAATTTTTTTCATCTCTCACAATTTTCAACAACTTTGTCATTATATATAATTTTTAAATCTTATTTTATTTCTATTAAAATTCTTTCTATTTTAAAACAAAACCTAAAAAAAGAAAAATGGTGAACAAAAGCAGAGCAGTGAGCAAAGGCAAAGTAGTGAATTTCAACAGACATGCGAACAGCTCCAAATGGGCAAATGGGAACTGCAAATGCCCTTGGAATAGTCATTATCAGAGCTTTGTGAAAGCTTGCAATACATCAAATATTAAATACACTGTTGAAACTAGAAAAAAATTCTCCATTCTAGCTGAATCTGACAATCATAATGAGCTTAAATGTAGTAAATTTCTTCTGCTAAATGAAGGGTTTTCTGGAATGTCTTCAGATCTAGGGTTATGCCATACAAATTGCAACCATCATAGCTTAGATTCGTTGAGTAATTTTTGACCACGTTCATTTTTCACTGTAGAAAGCTTAAATCATCAAATCAGGGTTTTCAACATGACAAAATATGCTTCCTTGATCCTATACAATGTTTTATCTCCTCCACTTGAAACTCATTTCATCCTTGCCAAGACAATTCCATAGATTTGGATGTGCTCAATGATGTATCCCCTAAACCCTACATTCCCCCCTATTGGAGATATTTTAAAAGAGGTAGCAAGAGTATGGCAAAACCTCCAAGATATTCTATTCATAATGTAGATATAGATAATTCCATCTTTATTTAGAATGAAGAATGTGAAGACGCATGACTAGAATGCAAAAAACTTAGAATCTTCATAATTTGAACTCGATCCAGAGAAGAAATGCTTTTTCTATCCAATTAGCTTGAGGAAAATTGTCAGGGTTAGGTAAGTATATTCTCTTCACTGATAATGTCTATTATTTGAATTGTTTAGATAAGGCTATTAAAAATGAGTTTATCAATGTTTCAAAGTGTTTTTTCAATGGTCATTGTGTTAAATTTGTTGAATGATCTCCAAACTTTAAATTAGTACATGTAGATGTTAAGTGTCCAATTTGGTTTAATATTCTATCCTTACCACCTAAATTTAATTAGATCAAAATACTCAAATTGATTGGGTCAGCTTTAGGTGAGTTCATAGGAATTGATGCATCTTTCCAGTTTGATAACAATGTGTAATTATTAATCAAGACTAAATTCAAACAAGGGCCAATTTTTCACAAAAATGTAATAAAAAAGAAGGCAAGCTATGAGCTAGATCTTCATTAATTTAAAGGAGAAATCTCAAAAATCAAAAAAATTGAGGATCATAATGGTATGGGAATTAAAAATCTTCCTCTTACCTCAGATTTTCAGACTATATTTCCATCAGTTTACCAACTAAGAAAGAGGATGGGCATTAAATTTTCAAATTTTGACTCCTCTCTTCAACCTAAAGACAAATACAGGATCCAAGTGGATATGCATTATTCAGAATTAAGAGATCTTGGTGAGGATAAGAGATTTACAATATCTAATAGAAAGGTGAATTCTATTATTGTTCATAAAGAATCTCCAGAATTAATTCAAAAGTTCTAGGTGACAAAAAAGTATAAATCTAAAAAGAATAAGAAAACCTCCACAAGTTTGAAACAATGGATTAATATAGAGGAAAAGGAGGAAATGACAAACAAAGAAGAAATAGAAAATACAAATAAGAATCAAGTAGAAAGCAGTGTGGAGGAAGTTAAAATAATTTACCCATCACATTTGGCTGATGAAGAAGATAAGGTTTCAAGCATGAAAGATCTATGTAATATAGTAAGCGCTACAAGAGAGGAAGTTACAGGTATAGAAGAATCAACAAAAACTCGAAGTAGGGCTTCAAGAGATTCAGAGAAAGATGATATAGTTGGAGCAGAAAACTCCTTACTTTTTGCTTCTCAAATAGATGGAGGTGAGGATAATATCTTACCAAAGATGGAAAGGAAAGTTTTTCAGTAGTAGACACAAGATATTGAGGTGGAGACATCTACTCCCAACCAAAAAGGAATTAGTTCCTTTTCCAAATTCTGGTAGACTCTGATTGACTACATGACCTCATCATTTACTCCAAAGGTTAACCAGTCATATATGCTTAATAAGGGTAAAAGGATAGAAGGTTCTATTTTTGAAGATGTCCAAATATTTTTTCACAAAGATTTGGATATCCCTTTAGAGGAGGAAACTTTAAATCTAGAACATAAGGACTTAGATTAGCTATCTAAGGAGCTAATTTAGGTTTTTAGCTTTGACAATATAAACAACATTATAGCCTCCCAGAATGAGAATTTAATTCAAAGAATCACCAAGCTAGGAGGCAAAGATTATATAGCTAAAGATCTCAAAAGGGATCTACTAAAGATTGAAATGGAGGATAATATATTGAAACAATTTGAGAAATATGGTAACATATCAGAAGTCAATCAGGAAATTAATAGTACTAGAATTTGTAACATGGAAGAACTAAAGTTTACAGATGTGGACAAGTGTGGAATAGTGAGTCAGATCTTTAGTGAAATTGAAAGTGAAGAGCTAGACAAAATAAGGGATATCAAGACTTCTTCAATACATAGTCTAGTTAATTATCAATAGGATCTCGAGATATATATGAATCAAGAAGGATTGAGCTCTCCAAAATATGGAAAATCAAAGGGTAAAAGAGGTAGGAAATCTTTGAAGGAATTAAGAGAGGCTGATGGACATCATAAAGAGTAGCAAAAAATTGATGACTTACTTAATATTGGGAACGGGAAGTGCCTTCCTAGGGTTTCATGAGGATCATCACATGGAATACCAGGGGCTTAAATGCTCCTAGAAAAAAAAGGTTAATTAAACAATATCTTAAAACTTTTAATTCAAAAATAATTTTAATTTAGGAAACAAAATTGAATCAAACAAAAGGCTTAAAACTTAATAAGATGTTAGGTGTGTGGGAACTGATCTTTCTAGAAGCTGCAGGTGCGTCAGGCAGTTTAGGTATAATTTGGAATTCTAAGAAAGTAGATTTTCATTGTTTAGAATTTAGTAACAATTGGATGTGTGCCAGTGTGTAGAGTCTAAAATTAGACTTGAAATTCATTTTAATTAATATTTATGGTCCTATAGTCATATAGGCAAGAAAATTGTATGGGATGAATTAAGTTATGTTTTCCTCAATTATAAAGACAATCCAATTGTGATAGATGGCAATTTTAACACAATTTTAAGCTTAGAAGAAAAGGTAGGAGGCTCACAACATCTTTCTCAAGCATCTTTAGATTTTAAAGCATGGATTGATAAACATGACATGATAGATATTTCGTTGAATAATGGAACTTTCACATGGAATGATAGAAGGAAGGATTATGCATATATTGTGGAAAAACTAGATAGGTTTTTTATTTTGGGAAATTTTTCTGATTTTAACATTAAGTTTCAGTCCTCCATCATGCCATATGCAAGATCAAATCATTTTCCTGTGTGTGCTGAGGTTTTTGAACCTTCTAAACCAATTAGAAATCCATTTAAATGTGAAAAGATGTGGTTTCAAGATCCTAATTTTATCAAGAATATTAGAGCTTGGTGGACACAAGCTAGCTTTGAAGGCTCCAATATATTTATATTTACTTCTAAATTAAAACTATTAAAAGAAAAGATCCTAAGGTGGAATAGAGAGCACTTTAACAATATCTTCAAAGAAAATATGGAAATTGAGGACAAATTAAAGATTATTAATCAAGAAATTCTTAAGCATGACATGAATAATGTAAGTTACCTATTAGAAAAAGAACTTCTCACGAAATAGGAAGATATCCTCTCCAAAGAGGAAATATTTTGGAGACAAAAATCTCAAGACAAATGGCTAGATGAGGGAGACCGAAACAAAATTTTTTTTCACAATTCTACCATATATAATAGATCTCAAAACAAAATCACAAGAATCACTAATCATTTGGGTATTCGTATAGATAATCCTTAAGAAATAGCGGATACATTCATATCACATTTTTATGGATTATTAAATAATTATGAAGGTTTAGATAGGGAGGCTCAATCCAAAATGCTTAAATTTATTCCTAAATTAATCTTGGCTAAGGACAACAAAAATTTAAATAAACAAATCACTTTGGATGAAGCATGATCAGATGTCTTTAATATGAATCCTAAAAAATCTCTAGGGCCTGATGGTTTTCAGGCCTTTTTCTTTCAAAAGTGTTGGGATATATTGGGGGAAGATTTATGGAAATCCATTGAAGCTTCCAGGAATGGAGGAGCTTTGTTGGTTGAAATTAATTATTCTTTTTTGACTTTGATTCCTAAGAAGAACAGGCTAGAATATCTTGGAGACTTTCATCCTATTACCTTGTGTAATACAATATATAAAATCTTCTCTAAAATTTTGGCAAATAGGCTTAAGGAACTTTTTTCAAAGTTGATCTCTGAAGAGTAGACTAGTTTTGTCCCAAGAAGATCTATTTTGGATGGTATTCTTATTATCCAAGAAACTATCCATTTAGCATCCAAAAATAAAGAAGCATGTATGTTTATGAAATTAGACATACAAAAGGCTTATGATATGGTTGATTGGAATTTCCTTTGCAAAGTTCTTGAAGCCTTCAGATTCTCCCATCAATGGATTAACCTCATTTTCAAATTTGTTTCCACTCCTAAGATCTCTATTCTTATTAATGGAATACCGAAAGGTTTCCTCAAAATTTCAAGAGGTATTAGACAAGGAGATCCATCATCTCCATCGCTCTTCATCATTATGGTGGAGGCATTTGGAAGATAAATTTCAAATGCATACCAAAAACACAAGATTTCTAGTATCACTTTGGCTAAAAATCTACCTAACATCACTCACCAACAATATGCAGATGATACAATCTTGCTAGGTAAGAGCACAGTTCCTAAGGCTTTGGGTTTTAAGGATATTATACAGTCCTACATGGATGCCTCAAGATAGAAGATGAATAAAGAAAAATCTGAAATATACTTTATGAATACTAATCCGGACATGGAATATAAGATTTGTAGGATAATGGGTTTCAACAAGGGGCAATTTTTGTGTAAGTATTTAGGTATTTCTCTTGAAAAAGGCTCAAGATATAGTAAAGTATGGATGGAGATGCTTGAGAAGATGGATAAGAAGCTAGGTAGCTAGAAAGATAAGTGGCTCACAAAGGCCAATAAAAAAACTAAAAATAGTTCTGTCTTATCTGTCGTTCCTATCTTTCCTTTGTTTGTCTCCCCCTCTCTAAGTGTATGATTTCAAAATTTGAGACAAAACTTAGAAACTTTCTATGGAAAGATAGTGAAGATGATAACAAATTAGCCCTCATTAAATGGAATAATATATGCAAACCTAAGGAATTTGGGGGTATAGGGATTAAGAAGCTGTAGTGGTAAAATGAAGTGTTAGGTGCAAAACTTATTTGGTGGTTATACTTGAAAAGAGACCACAAATGGGCCAAGATTTTATATAAAAAATATCTTGATCCAATAGATTCGTTGTTTCTCTTTAGGATGAAAAGCTTGTTGAAAGGGTTAGAGTGCTAGAACTTTATGTCTAAATGTCAAAAATTAATATGTAATTTCTTGACCTAGGATGTGGGATTGGGGGATAAAGCCTTATTTTGGGAGGACTCATGGGACGGATATCCTCTAATTCCCTCTTCTCCTTGTCACCATAATCTCAAAATCAAGCTGACATCCTTATGGGGTGATAAGGTCAAGGATTATAAGATTAAGACATGCTCTGATGGGTTCTAGTAGTGGAGGTGGCATCCAGTTGATGGGTTAGGATTAGATCCTGACTTAGTTAAGGCTTATGAGAAGATTGTGTTAGAAAGGTTTGATGATCTCATCTAGGCTAGCTCTAAGGATGGTAAATATAGCAGGAAATGTGGTTATAAGGCTTTAGGGTATGTGCAAGATCATGGTCAACCAAATTATGCTCTTAAGTGGCAATAAAAATTCAGAAAATCAGGGTTATGTCAACTTGATGTGCAATTCACTACTTGTTATTAACTTTACATCAAAAAGTTGAAAGAAAAGAATCTCTAGCAAATTGAATCTAGTTTCTAAGATACTAGGAATTATCTCAAAAAACATAAAAATTGATTGGCAATAATTTTGAATATTAATGCAATATTAAAAAAAATTAGATAAAAAACAAGAAGTAGACATATGTCTGACCACCTTAATCAAAATCAAATGATAATATTTTTTAATAATATTCTAGATATAAGTAGTAGACTCATGCTCGGATGTGACACATATTTTTGGGTATTTTTATTCTGAATAAATAATAAATAATTAATTTTTTTACTTTAGTATTTTTGGAATTAAAAAACTCTAGTGTCTGACCACCTTATCTAATTCAAAACTCTACAAAATTCAACTTTTCATTTCTTTCCTTATAGTAGAAGAAACATAGAATGTGATGCATCTTTTGAATTTTAAAAATGTTGTACCATTTGAAAGTTATAGTTATTTTTCAAGTAGTGTGTTAGTTAACACTTTATACATAACTCCATTAGAAAATAAGTAATAATTACTTACTAAATTCATAATTTGACAAACTTTACATTTATGGAAAGATAAGAACATTCTTAAGAAACCCTTTCTATTTCATCAAATTATGGTGAAAAAAAAGTTGTCAGCTACATGTTTAAAGTAAAAATCATATAAAAATAGGCCAAAAGCACATTTTTAGGACGTTTTTAAAGTTGACCATATAGGTTTGGTATCAAAAGATATAGTAGAACTTATAAAGATATTAATTATTTTCATTTAGTATCAGGGTGGGTGGGAAAAAATTTGGAATAGATTTTGAAATGGTTAGAGATATTTTAGAACTACAAATTTTTCAGATCGCCACTTTTTGGCACACCATGATCCTGCACATACCCTTTAGTCCATTCTCAAAGTTGGAAGCTACTTGATATGCCTCTCAAACTATGTTGGGATGTTGCTTGTCTTCCTAAGGAAAAATTCTTTTTGTGGCTTGCCATTCAAAATAGAATCCTAACTACCGAGATTAGCTAGATTTGGCATCATAGGCCCATCTTGGTGTGTTTTATGTAAGCATAATAACAAAGATGTGGACCACCTTTTATATAGTTGTCCATATGCACAAGCATGTTGGGAGTGGCTTCGGTCTTGGTTTATGTGGTCTACTCCTTTGCCAAACTCTTTTCAAGATCTTCTCTCTTCATGGCCTACTAGCATGGATCGTGGGGTTTATAATAAGTTTTCGAATATTTTCCCCTCGATTATTTTATGGGAGGTGTTGAATTGTCATCTTAGGAAATTGACCAAAGAAGAGGGATCCTTATCAATCTAGGATGGACTTATGAAAAAGAACCGGCTCAATCTCATTAATCCACCCTTTGTTTATTTGAAGAAAAGTAAGGAGGCCAGGGCTAGTTACAAATGGCGTTCCTCCTCCATGTGGATGGTATAAACTCAATTTTGATGGTACTGCTAAAGATAACCTGGGTTTGGTAGGTATCAGTTGCATTATTAATGATGACTCTGGCAAGTGGGTTGTGAAGCTAGCCTCACCCATCCCTCCTACTTCTAATAATTTGGCATAATTAGAAGCGCTTGATAAATGTTTATAGCTTTGTATGAGTCTAGGATTGTCTAAGGTCATTATTGAAGGTGATTCTTAGATTATTCTAAATGTAGTGAGGAAGCGTGGGATGCCTAATTAGGTCTTAAACTCTAAATTAAAAGAATTCCTTATGCTCCTTGATCGTATTGAAGATTCTCAAGTTTGCCATTTTTTTGAGAAGGAAATAAGAAGGTTGATTGGCTTTCTAATAAAGGAGCTGATGGAGTATCAATTTTAGTTTATAATAATCGATAGTTCCCTTTGGTTAAATTTTATATTGGTCTTATATATTAGGCTTATCCTTGATCATATATAAGTTAGATACATTAGCTAATTGAGGGGTTGTCGAGGTCGTTTTACGATGTATAGTTCGATCATGGGTACTGTCATCACAGGGTTTCTATAGTTTTTTTCTCTCAATTATGTGCATGTTTTACTCTATGGTAGCCCTTTCGACTGAGTATTTTCAGGAGAGTGGATCTTTATTTCATTGTAGCCTCAGGTTTATTATTGTTGCTGATATTACAATGGTGATTAGAGTTTTAGTTGTGTTGTTTTGAGATATCTAATTGTACTATCATATAATGGAGGTTATGTATGTTGATGATCTTGTTCATAGTAAGGTATGTTCCATGCAGGGATTGAGATATTTGCATTCACTTTCTTTTAGTTTCCATGATGTCTTTGGCTAAATTTGTGGTCTTTTTATTATGGGATATTTTGATTATTTGGCTTAGTTTCAGGTTTCATGATTTAACCCTTAGAGTAGTTGAGGCAATTTATTATTGGCCTCCTCATGTCATTTAATGAATGTGAATGGGATGTATTTTATTTAATAAGATGGATTATTTATTAATTAGACATGAAATAGACCAACTTGGAACCTTCAGGCTATTCTTTTTATGATTCTAACTAAAACATGTTCTAACAATGTTGGTGTTTTAAGCTCAATAGGAGGAATGAGTGATCAAGGTAGGTATATGATAGTTTTATTTCGCTTTGACATTGGCTCTTATGGATTGTGACATTGGTGATATATTTGTAATAAAATCTTATACAATCATTAGGGTATGCCTCTTTTAATTATAATAATAAAGGATGTTTATCCCCATCAAGACTAGAGGTTTTCTTCTCCATTCTTTTCTACCAGTGCTTGTTTGAACAGAGTGAAGCTATTGTATCTAAATTATTGATTTAATAAAATTAATCAAGGCCTTGGCCATTTATCAATTTAAAAAAAAAAAAAACATTCTTTCTATTTTTAAAATATCTTTTATTTTTTTTATTTTTTAATAAAAATGGAACTTTATTGTTCACTTTCATTTCTTTTATTATTTGATTTTAGCAATCTTAATTTTACTTGAAACAAGTTTCTAATTTTAATAGTTTCACAATAGAAACAACCAAAAAATCTCTAAAACATTGAAACCTTCTAATTTTTATAATTCAAGAATAGAAACAACAACAAAAGATTCCCAAATTATTTCCTTTCATTTTTAGTGAAGGATTTGTTGAAAGTAATCATCATATTTTAATAATCAAATTTTTGTGAACAACTTTCAAATATGAATACTTTCCACTTATACCTGATGAAGAATTTGATTATTGTTTCTTTTCTTGCGAAACAAGCTTTCTATCAAGTTGGAGGTATGCAAACTACAAAATAAGAGTTTTTATTTGTTCAAATATAAATTGATTTGTTGTTTTCATGAATAAAATTTGAGTTTTATGTGTTGTGGTGGTCAAAATAGATTTGTGCTTAAAAACATTATTGGTTTCTCTCAAGAGATAGAATTTACCTACATATAAGCAAATTCTTTCAATTTTAGATTAGGTCTATAAATCTTTCTAGATTTATGAATTTTTATTATTTTATGATGGTTCTATAAGTATCTTTGTTAATGAATAAGTTATGGTTGTTGTGTTGAAAAGACTTTTATGTTGTGCTACTGTGGTGTACTTATTAAAGTTTCTTTTTTTTTTACAGTGATGATATTATTATTGATAAGGTCGCTTCTATTTTATCTCACTATCTTCACTTATTTCATTGGTTTAGTGAAACCTTTATTTTTGCATATATACAACTTATAAAGTGTTTAAATGTTTGCCTTGTAGGTAGGGTTTTATCTTATATTTTTATGAGGTCGAATGACAATAGATCAATTCAACAATGGCTTGATATAGAAAATTTATAAGTTAAGCTAATGTAATAATTTTTACCTTAGAACAATATGTATTTCAATGCACCAATTTCACACAGGTGCAATGCTGACACAAAATTAGACTTTGTTTTCCATAAATCATTTTTATAAAGAACTTATATTATAAATCTCTCTTAAAGTGTTTTAGATTCTACGTTATTGTAATAAAATAATCATTACTTTAGTGTATAGTTTTTGTATTTTTATGCACAAATTTAATATCAAATTATTTTATGTAAAAAATATATAATTAGATTTTTTTTTAAAAATTCTTTGATTTTTAATTTCATTTAGGATAATTAAATCTTATAAATTTTATATATAATATGTCCTAAGTAATCAAATCTTATTTTTATCTTTAGTATTAATAGTAAATATTTTCAAGGAAAATAGTTTATATATATATATTACAATAAAATATTTTTAATTTATATATTTTTATCAATATTACAAGATAATATTCTTTTAAACAATTAAATTTAAAATAATAAATTTTGAAAGACACACAATTTTTAAAGATTTATTTGAAGAAGAAATAAAAATTCACATAACTAAAAGTTGTCATTTAAAAATCATATCAAATATTTAAATAATAGTGCAAGACTTGTAAGTTAGTAGAATATAACACATTGTAGCTTTATTTATATTTTGTAAAATTGTTCTCTATCAGATCAGAGATATGTTTGAATTCTTTTGAATGGTAACATTATTGTGGAAGTGGTTTCTTCACAACTCTCGTTTGTCTACAATTATGTGTTGTATATAGTTTGGAGAGTGAAATATTTATTCTTATGAGCCACACACTCTCATGGTATTCTTATGCCATTGGTATTCTATATTCCAATCCATATGGCTTCTTAGATTCTCATTTTCAATATCATTAACATTCTATTGTACCTCATGCTTTTTGCCACAATCATTCTCATGATTTCTTACAAGATCAAAAATGATATTTATTATTTATTTTAAAATAGATTATGTAGGATTTCAATTTATGATTTTCCATTTTTTGTTAGAGTTCTTTATCATTATGTTAAGAAATCTCATGTATTACTAATATTTAAAATGGTGGGTAAAGAGTCACAATTTGTTTAAAGAAAAAGATCAAATATATAAACATTATATTTCTCTTTGCTCATAAAAATATTTTCTTTCAACTTTATTAATTATTTTCCTACTATACAACCCTTTGATTACTAATCTTACATTACATTTTTTGCACGCATGTCATCTTTCACTTAACAAGCCAACAAGTCACAACCTTGTACTGATGTCAAAAGCATAAATCATATTAGAATTATAGTGGTTCACATATGGTAATATTTTCTGTTGTGATGATAATTGACAATAAACTAAGCACATCTACTATATTAATGGTACATGTATTTATATATCTATTTTGTTCAAATCAAATGAGTTAGTTCTTTGTAGTTGAATAATTTTTTGACAATATTGTGTAACAAAGATCCACAAGAAATGATCATTGCTCAAAAAAACTTGCAAATGTATCTTAAACAATTGGTGTTATGTTAAAAATCAAGAATCCTATTGGCTAATTTTTGCATGCACCAAAGCATGGGAGTACTAGTTTAAATAAGTTTGGTGTAAAATCTATTTGCAAGTATTCTATAAACTTTCATGACTGCATGCAAATAAACTAGAGTAAGTCTTATATACTGACAATACGTCAATAGTCAAAAGATTTTGAGAGGATCACCCCAAAAGTCATTGTGTACATTTCCTACAGTCACAACAATCCATGAGATTAAATTTTTTAAGGGAATTTTTCCAATCACTTCAGTTTCTTTTTATATGCTTGCACATGTTAAATACAAGTCAACTAGGGAACTTACAACACCGATATACAACAAAAGCTTTCTTTTGATTATTCTTCCATGGATTTCCATACTCTATTCTAAAGCTCCCATTTTTATTTTTTTCATAGAGTGGATGATGTTGACAAAGGTTATTGAGTTTTGATTTAAACCTTCTAGTTGCATTTTCTTAAATGGCATCAAGATCTTTTTAGGAAAGTCACTTCATGCACATGCCACAATCATCAAATTGCATGAAGCCACACTTCTTTTAATCATTTAGTTGAACATTTCTTTCTAGGAACTAACAACTACTACACTTGAGGAAGATTTGCTTCCAATTACTCCTGGATATATTTTCTTACCCTATTCTAATGTTTTGACAACTACTAGTTACATTTCCTTGAAAAAATCCAAAACCTCTCTAAAGAGCTCAACTTTAACTACTATCCCTAGAAGCATTTTTGTCCACTAGACCATATTTCTTTGAGGCATTTATCTAAAAATATTGCATTCCTCTTCAAGAAATCAATGTTGTGCCTATCTTTCAATAATTGAATCCCACAAACCACATTTCTTTGAGGTATTTTCATAAAAAAAACCTTAGAGCCTTGTCAAAAATACCAAGTTGAGCATAAATGGAAACCATTGCAGTAATGACATATGGCTGATCCATTTAAATGAAAAATACTTAAAGTATCTTCCAAAACACCATACCATGCATACCCTACAATCATAGCATTTCATAAGACCAAATTTCTCTAAGATAATTTGTTAAACAGTTCATGTGTTGTATAAGATTCCACACTTTCATACATCACTAGTACATTTGGGCTCATATTTTGACCTTTATTGGTCAAAATTTTGACCCAAACTTTGACCAACGAATTGGTCAATAATTTTTCGATCAAAAATTCAACGAACCTATTGGATGGTCAAAATTTTGACCAATACGTCGATCAAAAAATGTTGAGGTTGTTAGGTCATTTTCTATAATTCATTGGTCAAACTTTTGACCAATGCTTGGTAGAAATCTGTAGGACATTGGTCAAAATTTCAACCAATGCATGGTAGAAAACTAGATGCACTGGTTGAAAACTTGTTGGTCAAAAATTTGACCATCCATTAGGTTGGTCAAAATTTTGACCAATACGATGGTCAAAAAATGTTGGAATTGTCAACACATTTTCTACCATTCATTAGTCAAACTTTCAACCAATGCTTCATAGAAATCTGCAGGGCCTATATCATGGATAGCGATATGATGGACCCACTTCCCGTGTACTAGGTACAAAGATTTTTTATCGTGAGATCGAGCTGGGATCAAAGGGTGGCATTGACTCGCTATGAAGAAGTGCTCAAAAGTTAAGTATATCGAGTTAGCGAGTGTGGCCCACCATTATTGTAGTAAAATTGTTGTCCACAAGATCAAGTTTGGATCGATGATGCTTGTTGACTCACTATAAAGAGATGTGAAAAAATTAGGTATAGCGAGTTAATGAGCAATGGACCCACCATCATGTTCTTAAAAGTTGTTTCAATTGTCTACCACATGATTAAAGTAAGATCAGTGATCATCGCTAGCTCGCTGTGGAAAGGTGCTCGAGAATTATGTATAACAAGTTAGAAAGTTGATGACACGTGTCCATAGTCATCCATGGGCCCAGTTTGAAGTGCCAGCCTTGAAGGAAAGGTATAGGTGGAGGTGTTTTATTGGCTTGACTGCCAATGTGTTAAGAAGAAAGCTGAGTCAACTTAGTTTTCATTCCTAGATCGTAGGATTTTTCAAGGATCAATGGCACAAGTTTAAAAAGGAAAGTGCGACACCACTCTATTTTTCTGTTTGGCACATTTATGATAAGTGAAAGCTTTGTGTGTGGGAGAAACAGAGTATAACACAGAGATTTTCATTAATTCCAGTCCCACACGAATAGAGATTGCAAATTTTTTGATCACAAGAGCCTGATTGATTGTGTTGTGTTAAGCCTAGTAAAGACGTGAAACTATTCTTCTGTTGTTCATGAGAAATTTTAGAAGTTCAGAGAAGAACAATTTTAGCAAGTCAAGTAAGTACTCATATTATAACCTCTGTGGCATTCCAATTCTCTCAATACTGTCAAAATGCCTCCTAAGAAACCATTCTTTGGGAAAATTAATTATATGGATAGGAATGTCCACGATGATTTATTAGAATTACTCCCAGAATCTATTGTACAGGCCGCACAAGTTAAAAAGTTAATTTCCTTAAACCCTAGGCTTAAAATTTGTGATGGCTTATATGATAAGGGGAACTGGGTTAGGGATGCAACAAGTACTCAAACTAGCCTTATCTTATTTAAAAAGTGGTTTTCGGAAAGAAAGTCATTTGGCCCGCATGCTAATGTCTGGAATTTTGATTTGGGAAAGTTAGTAGTCCCAAGTGTTTTCATGGATTATGATTTGCTTGAAGCCATTTCTAAGAATTATGACCAAGCCATTAAGGTTGTAAGAAGAAATGATGGTATGCCTCTGGTCTCGATTACTCCTAAAGAAATTAGAGAGGTTTTTCACCTGGAACCATTATCAAACTACCATGTGCAAATCAATCTACTAGAATTAGAGAACGAATATAAAGAAAAGAAGGATGTAATTAGGGGAGGAGCACTAAGGGCACATATTGGTACAATAGGAACTTTGCCAGTAATTACTGTAGCCTCTAGAGAGCCTTTTAAGAAGAGTCTTTTCACTTCCTGGGCTGTAGAGATATACAGGACCTTATGCCAAGTTTTTGGTGAAGATGAGCAAGAATTTATGCCCATTGGTTTCATGTACATGATGGTTCAGATTGCTTCCTTCGATGTAGATATTATTTTTGATTTTGTTTCCTTTTTGGTTGAAGAAATTTACATTGGTTTAGTTGGGATTGCAAAGGGCAAGGTGGAAAAAACTTTTGGTCACTACTCTCTATTAATGCATATGTTTTTGTTCAAAGGAGTGACATATTTTTGTAATGAGATGGAACTAAACAGAGAGGAGAATGGGGAAATACTGCCAGTCCAGTTGTGGAGTGCAAATATAACCTGCAATGCAAGTAATGTTAGTTTTGTCAGATTTGATAAATATTTTGCTGCTAAATTGAGATGCCTCATATTGAGTGACAATCCCAGAATCCCTAGGGTACTAATGAGTCTCATCAGGCCTATGGATAACACCCATGACTTGAAAGTTTCACATAATTGGGGAGATATCATCCCCTACCCTATTTCTACTATTTTTAGAATCTATGGTTTCAAGGGGAACCCTCATGTTTTTCCTTACCAAGTTCCTTTGAAGGTGGGAATGGTTGAAGCTTTATGGTAGTTAGGGGGAGTGGAAGAAACATTTTTGTTGAAAAGGCAATTAGGGCCAATTTTCCCTACCTGCACAGTGGCCCATCAGTTTGTGATTACAAAAGGGGGATGGATCTTTTTGCATAAAATTTTGGAGTAGTATATGATGGCTGTCTCTCATCCCCATTTTTGTGATTCTGAGGGATTTTTCAATCAGATGTTGAGGCATAGAATCAAGTTGGTTCTGGTCGAGCACAATTCTTATTATCTAGAGGATATTATAAGGAATGAATTCTCATTGTAGGAGTAAGAAACTAAAAAGGAAAAATGGAGAGTTTATTCCCAGGTCTTAGAATTCATTCATTGTTTTGATAATAAATATGATCCTTTGGATAATGCTATTAAAAAGGCTAACAAAATAAGTAAGCTCATGAATACCTTCCCTGAAATAATGGAGGTCATGAATGAAAAGAAACAATTTTTTACTGATTCATATCCTAATAAGGCCAGAGAGGTCATGAGGAGGTTGGCTTTCACTCCAAATGTGAGAACTAATAAAATAATTGTACAAAAGAGGCCTAGATATACTATAATTCAGAATAAAAGGGTTCCTATAGACAAGGGCAAAAAAAAAAGGATCTACTAGTATAGCCCAAGAGGAGAGACCTGAAGTGCCTAGTCCTAAGAGGCAAAAGGTAATGACAAAAGAAAGGCCTCAAGATGAGAAATATTCACCCACCCAGTCCCATTTGAGGATTGGAGAAGAGTAGCTCACTGGTGAATAGGTTGAACAAATGGGATCACAGGGAGATATTTTTATTACTCAAGCAGAATTAGATGAGGGTAACCCTCCAAAACTTCCTCTCCCAAGTTTGGATCTAACAATAGTTGATTATAGAAATAGGGAGTTGGACCTTGTATTAGAGTAGGCAAGTCATCAATTTTTGACTGATGACAGTTTTGTGAAATCAAGGGCTTTTCAACAATTATCATGGAGGACAAACATGAACATTTTCAAGGAGAAATGTAAAAAGATGAAAACAGAGCATCCAGAAATGGATGAAACTTCCATGCAAAACCAAATTAAAGAAGAAATGATGAAGGAATTACAGAATATAAGCCCTAAGGAGGGGAGGAAAATGATAAAGGCATCTAACATTTTATTATTGCCCAATTGGGATATTGTAGATGCATTAATTTTCAATTCTATTTCAAGTAGATTGGAGTTGCAAGACCCAAATAGAAGAGACTTCCAAGGCACTTCATTAATTGAAGATCAAGCTACATTGGTCAGTTGGTCATTGAGAAAGGGATCTAGAGCCACACCATCACAATTAGATGAGTCTGGGTTGATGGGAAATATACTTGTAAGAAGGGTTGCTGACACTTCACATGTACAGGCAACATATTGGAATTTGGATTCTTCTAAGTTTGTGTTGGCCACTGCTAAGAAGGAGGAACAAGTTATGTCTGAGTTACAAAATAAATATGAAAAAGGTAAAAAGGATAATTGAACTTGAAAACAGGGCAATGGGGAAATCCACAAGGCCAAGAATAACATACTTCGTCCTCCAGTGGAACCTTTTAAATCCACCCCCCTTGTAGAGATACCAGACACACCTCAAAGGCCTGAATATTATACAACTGAGGAATTTGAAGAAGAGAAGAGAAAACTATGGGCCTTACATGTAGAGTTAAATACATAGTATGAGGATAAGCTTAGAAAGGCTCTAATGTATTTAGTGGAGAAAATTGAGTGGACCTTATTCTTTGATCAGTTGGTAAAAGTAATAGATATATGGGAGGAATTGAAAACTCATGATGATACCCTGAAGCCTATTGTTAATAAATGGGGAAGAAGGGAAAAGGAAATCACCCTTCTATGTTATTTAGTTATAAAGTCTTCCAATGACCATGTTGAAAAATGGTATGATATTGCTAATGACCTGTCAGATTTTGATAACAGGAGAGTTGCTCTGCAACTGAAAATTGTTTCTTATTTGAATAAGTACAAGAATCAAAAATTTGATCTATTTCCTTATGCCTTGGATAGAAAGAAGAAATTGAAAAATAAGGAAGAGTGGAGTAAAGAATTGGATGACCTTTTCTCCACAAGGATAAATAAAGTTATTAATGAAAAGGGGCATGCTTGGTGGGCCACCAGGACAAAGGAATTGGTTAAAGTCCAATTTTTTTTTATTCTTTGAAGCAAGAATTTGTTGGTTTTGAAAAAGAGGCTGGTTATATTTTAAAAAAGAAAAATGATATCCTACAGTTTAGCTGGCCGGATGATATACAATTTGCCACTTGGATGGCAGATCTTCTATTAGACAAGTAGTTAGAGGAGGACAGTTCAAATGATGATGAGAAACAAGAAGGCGAGGTGCAGGTTATTGACACCTCTGCACCAGAACTGAAAAAAGAAGAAGGGGAAAAGGTAATAATGCATGCTCAGGGTGAAAGCAGTGAGAACCCGCATGAGAAAACTTATTTGGAGGTATCACAAGATCATCCTTCTTTGGTCAGCTTGGTAGCCACGTATTCTGAGGAGCCAGAATAATGAGAGACAAATTAAAAGTTGATGATTCACAATAGAAACTAGAACGGGCCTACCTGAAGGAATATTTGATATGCCTAGCATTCTGTTGTGATTGTTTTTATCTTTTGTATGATGCTTTATTCCTTGGACACTTGTCAGATCACAATTGCCCTTTGCTTGTTGCAACTCATGCTATATAAATGAGTTTTCAAGTCATTGTGATGGTCTGAGACTTGTGCAATTTTTTGTTTCTTTCAAGAAGAGTACATATTCAGTCGGTCCAATAGTATGCAGAGGTTTTAAGTTTGCTTCCATTGTACTTTTTGATAAGCAAATTGAAATGACAAAAATGGCAATCTATTCTGGGCATTCAATTGGTTTTCTATTGGTTATTGTATTAGTCATATGAAAAGGATAATACAAAGGGGTATTTAACTATATTTGTGTCATCAATTTATGTCTCTAGTTTATGGGTTTGTTTACTTTGAAGTCATTTAAATAAGGTTTATTTGGCTGAATGCAGTCTGGATGGGTTGTATATTGGTTTTATTGTTGCTTTTAATTCAAGCAATTATATAAATGCTTTAGTAAATTAGTAGGGTTTATGAGTTCATAAAAGGGATATTGCATAAGAATGGAGATGGGTGATTGCAGTTGATTAATTCTTATACAAGTTATTTGAATTAGATCTCTTGCCAATAGTCAATTTCTTGCCCAATGGATAAGGCACTGGTCCTATAAATCAGAAGTAAACAAGGATGAATTCTGCTGCTGCATATCAAATCATCTTACAAAATCAAAATTATTTTCAATCTTGTTCAAGAATTATAAATGCTGGTCTCAACTCATTTATATCTAATTCCTGAGTCTTAGGTAGCTATTATTTCAAGGAATATTTGTAAATTTTAGGAGAATTATGACCAGATCCGCTGATAAGGGATGTGTATAAGTTTGAGAGCATTGAAGAATTGAAGTGAGTTGTGTATGTATGTGGGGGTAATAGATGAGAATCAGAATGAAACTAAGATAATTTCATTTTTGAATTCTACTGCACCATGCACTTGTACAGATCCTTTCTTGTTCCTCTTTGTGCCCACCACTTAGCCCACATTATTGAGTGTCCTATACAAGAAAGTCTTATAGCAAACAATTTACCCAAGATTCTTGGAGTTGTTCCACTATAAGATATGATGAAATCATGAACTAATTGCCTATTATTTAAGAAAATGAGAAACACTATAAGACACTTTGTAGTGCTGAAATAATAGCCAAATCACCAAAGTAGGCATGCTTTTTGGATCATATTCTCTCTCAGACACAGATGTAACATGCATTTTGGTTGCAGGTGATTTCTAGGAGCTTGGGGTTCACTATCAATTCCAACACCTTCGACTAAATTTTTTGAACAAGTCAAAAGTTGTTCCACTATAATGATTACTAATAAACTTTATCATTGTTCAAGTCAAAAGTTTATCATTAGCAAAAATGGTAGATAATTTTGTTCATGGTCTCAAGGAAAACAAAGGCTGCTTGACAATAGCAAGAAACAACAAAGATGACTTAGAAATAGCCTATCACAATGAAAGACATATTTTGCCCATCATAACACTAGCAGTGCTCTACTGTCTCATTTTTGGTAACAAAGAAACCCCCCAAAGATGAAGGATTCACCCCCCAAACATCTTCAAACATGAAATGATCCACTATCTATTAGATTGGTGTCTAATCCAGGCTAAACCTCCATCAGCAATTACCATCCAACACTACACTTGCACCAAGTTTTCCCACTCTCCTGCATTTGGTTAATATAGTACAAATAAATTGTCAAAAACTCATTGTCTCCCACTAATAACAGTGACTACAGGTGGTAGGAGAGAATCTACATTGGTAACTTTAAAATAAGTATAGTTGACTATGCCTAACTAGTCACTGGTTTGAATGCACCAGTCTATTATTCCTTACTCAACCCATAATGAAAATTAAAATAATGAGTGGAAAAGATTAAAAAATATATATATATATTCTCACATTTAATATTAGTCAAAATGCATTTGATACATCATAGGAACTCACTGTTCTATGGGACAGAGACTGAATTGCAGAGAACAGGATTATTTTATTGATTATAATTTTTTCACAATGCCTTGTCTCACTGCCCCAACTCTACTTCTCCCCCAAACATTTGAAAAATCCCTTCTAAATAACCAAACAATAGTAAACAACCACTACTGTCTAACTATCTGACTATTACCAGTTAGTTATAAACTGAAATTTGTTGTCTAAGTTGACACAAAGTGTCAACTTCAACAACTTACAATCATATATGCCTTTAATATATTTCACTAACCATTTCAAAGGTTTTATAACTTCACTAACCCTTCCAAAGACACCTAAAACCCTTACAAGCTGTACTAGGCCTAAAGACACCTAAAACCCTTACAAGCTTTTCTTTGCATTTTTTCTACATTTGATACTTTTCTTATAGGTGGACATGTCTATCACAAACATCCAACATGTCTATCCTTATAATTCATGGCAAAAACCCTACAAACAACACAAAAAAATTAAAGACATGAACCATCCAAACATCTCTAATAGCTTGTGGATATCCCAAAGATGCATAAGTGCATGACTTGTGAAAACTAAAAAGATAAGACTAACTTGTATAACAAGCGAATAACCAAAATGATTTTATGTTTGTGTTATGTTTGACAATGACAATGATATTTGGATTCAAGTATGAGGAAATTTGTATCAATCAATTAATTAAATATCATTTGAATACCAAATAAGGTTTTAAGACATTCAAGAGCATAATTATAAGCCAAATTTTTGGAAGACCTAAATCAGACCTATGTGAACATACATGTGAAGGCGTATTTTGAATATGATGAGCAGATCTAAGGCATAATTTTTATGAAGGTATATTCCAAGTGTAGAGCATTTATTGAAAAACACTATTTCAAATCTTGGTGGATTATTCATAAGTACAAGGCAGATTTGTTGAAGACCTCAAAGGAGATCTAAGGCAAATCTACCTACATTATAAACACTTTGCATTTTAAAGGTCAGTTCCTTCTGCATTGCAGGATTTGAGGTTGGTGTCTCTTGCTAATTGAGTCTACACATTTATTTGAAGTTATATACATACATACATATATGTGTGTGTGTGTGTGTACATACACACAATTCACCTACAAGGATTTCCATTCTAAATAGTATATGCATCTTGTCTTCTTTTGTTAGACATCAACTATGTGAATGCTTTCTACATTGCTTTTAGTTGACTAAATATATATAATAAAATATGCAGGATTCTATACCAAACTAACTCCAATGTCGACAAATATCTAATAATTGGGATTTAAACTAAGCAATAACTATATGTTCAAGGAACCAAAAGATGACTGCAATGAGACTATTACAAGTGAAAAAAATTCAGTCTCGTTAAAGAGAATTGGGATGTGTGTTTGAAGACTTAACAAATTTGAGCTTCACTTGGTTTCAAGAATACTATAATATTCTCTACTTAACAAGGCCAACCGCGTGAAGGTGGTAGCTCATTTGGCCTCACCCCCCTCCCCCTAACATCAATCTAAAGTACCCATTATCATCTAATTACATACTTCATTCATTCATTCATCCATTTATGAACTATAACATTCAATCAATACAATCACATAACATTCATTAATATGATATAAAATTCATTTATACACAATACTAATCAAAACTTCATTAACACATAACAATATTCATTAACATAAAATAAAAATCTATATTAATACACATCATTCATACATAATTACTTAAAACAAAGTTCTTTCATTATCCAACAAGGCTTATCAAAGAAGATTTTTAAAACATCATTTCTTTTTTTTTGTTTTTTTGAGCTCTATTAAGAAAAGTGCTCATAGGGACATCCATATCTGCTTCATTCTCCTCCTCTTCTGGCATGTGTAATGTCAAATTATGATGGCTCCTCTTTGGAGGAGCAGGAGGTTGCTGCACTAAAGGGGGCTCTGTTGCAAGAACAAGTGAATGTGATAAATTGGCATACTCTTTTTCTTTTTCTAACTATTACAAGTTTGTAATTAAGTACGAGTACAACATAAAATGCATTTTTTGTACCTGACAATGCCACATCATGTACATTAACATTTTGATCTGCCATCGCGTCAACATATTGAACACTTGGAACATGGTCTAGTCCTTCAGCATGATGTTCAACATGCTCTGAAATATTCAAAAAAAGGATACACGTCAAATTCTAATTGAAGATGTTAAATTGTATTTATAATTGCATAATTAATTTCCAATAGAAAATTAATACCTCCACCACTATAATGCACATCATGGCCTTTGTCAGTAGTAGGTTCTGTGGTAGGATATGAAGGTTGCATTAAAATGTTATGCACATTGTTATGTAGTAAATTTACGTTTAAAACTAATACCAAAAATGAATCTTCTCAACTATTTAATTTCATTTACTTTTCATCTAACCAATTTACTTGTGAGATATCATTTCGTGCACTGGATTCTTGGGCAAGGCTTACAGATTCTTCATGTAGGCGTGCAACCACAACTTTATAGCCTTCCTTCAAGGCAATTTTTCTATCTTCATCTATGACCTCCACATTTAAATTTGTGCCCTATGGTTTTTGCTTGATAACGTCAGTTTTCCATGTATGGTTTCATTAAACAAAACTATTTGCAAAATTATATTAAAAAAAGAAAACAAAATTCATTGCTCTACTTACAAGTCGAGACTGCAAATTCATATAGCCACCAGAGCCAAGTTTGTATTGGCCAAACTTTTCTATTCTCGCTTTTGTAGCCACAGATGTGTCTTGCAATCTATGAACAATTTCAAACATCTTAGATTATATATTTACAAATATCAATAATTAGTGCATGATTACAATGTACTTAATACTATAATGACATACCTCTTTTTGCCCTATGCTGCTTCATTATCTCTATCTTCACATAGCCTTTTATCCTTTGCATCTTGTATTATTTCATTCCACTCCATTGGTGGAATCATAGGAGGACGGTCATACTTTGGGTTATCCTTAAGACCCCTTCTATATTGATCCCTCATAGTCTTTATATGCTTTGCTGCTCATTTCAGAAGTAGGCCAGTGTCAAAAATGTTTTTCCCAAATTTCTCCTCAATGGATGCAATCAGCTGATTTTTTAATTCCCCAGCTTGTAAATTCCACCTTTTTAAAAACAAATAGATTGTTAGATCAATAACTTTAATATATTACAATAAATAGAAGAAAAGAAAAATTATGTAGCAATGATATGAAACTACGTACCTTTTACGTATGGTGGGTCCAAATAGTCTCAATGTCATATGAAAAAGATGTTCAGAGAAAGCATTATTACCTGCAAAACCATAAAGGATTGGGGTCACTGCAAGAAGTTGGGTCTCACTTTTGGCCAAAAAGTGGAAGTGTTTTTCCTGTTTTTGAAATTTTTTGTCAATTGATGTCAAAATTTGAGGTATTTAGAGATTGAATATTAAAAAACTCCAGAAATAAAATTTTTAGTGTTCGAAATCTAGTTTTTGAATATGTAATTTATTTGTGCACCCATATGATAAATTTTTTATTTGGTATGGATCTTTAGAAACCACTTTTTCAAAATGCCTATTTCAGGACCATACCATGCTCGTGTACAGACACCATAATTTGACACAAATAAATGATTTTTTGCAAATCCTTTTAAAGGGAGTTACCTAATACACCTAAGAATGATGACAATATTTTTTCTTAATTTTTTATTGAATAATTTTATTATTATTAATTATTAATTGGCTATAAAGGTAAATTTTAAAACCTCTCATGTACGAACCACATAATTTGATCAAAATCTCACTTTTTTCAATTTTTTTTTTTAACATCAAAAGAATTGTATGTAGATTGATGAAATATAAATTAATTTAAGAAAAATTATAAAATAAAAAAGTTATTAAAGTTTTAGTGAATGTCACTTTTTAATGTTTAGGAGATAGTTTTGATTAATAAATAATGGAAAAATAGAATATAAACTAATAACACTATAAAATTTACATTTTTGAGATCAGAACAACAAGACCTATAAAGGGTTTTTGTCTTGTCAAAAAATTCAATAGGAATGACTATAAAAAAATTACGACAATACAAAAAATTGTCGATTAAATGCCTTAGAAAATAAAAAAGGAGCACAAAGGCATGGCTTGGTGGGACCAAGCCTATGCCATGCCTATCTCCAAGGCAAAACCCCATGCAAAAGTCGGGAGCCATGCCAAATTCCCACTCATGTCTCATGAATCGGGCACCTGATTTGTAATTCCCAAATCAGGTGCCCGATTGCTTTGAACCGTTATATCGACTTTTTAAAAATTAGGTACCCGATTCTTTTAAAAATCAAGTACTCGATTTGTAAACGGGGACCCGATTTTTAAAAAATCAAGTGCCCAATTTTTAAGAAATTGGGTACCCATTTCTGATGTACCTGTTGGGTCCCAAAAGTTGCCCCACTGACCAAATTTCAATGATTGAAATGATTGAACAACAATTTCAACCTACAACACTAAATTTCATCATGCTTATTCTATTTTCTTGTCCTCTTATACAATTTGCAGGCTACTAATTCAAATTCAAAATTGGTGCAAACATGGGATCAAAACAACGAAGAAAGAAGAAAGAAAGAGTTCTGACAGATGAGGAGATTGCAACAAATAAAGAGAATGAAGCACGTCAACGAGAGAGAAGACAGAGAATTAGAGACTTGAACAATGTTTCAAAGGAGAAAGACATTGAAGATACCACGATGGATGAAGAAGTCAAAGAAGAGAACCTAATACAAGAAAATTCAGGTGCACATTCTAATTATGCATTCAATACAGGTGTGTCTCCAAACCCTCGAATTTTCTCTTGTGATGAAATTGGTGATTTTTTAGAAGCAGGTTACGATTTAAACGATTTAGATTTTCTTCATAAGAAGCAATTGTCAAACGATCATGCACAAAACACTCCAATTGAAATACCTGCCCCAAAAGAAATGTCAAGAAAATTTGAAAATGATATTCAAATCCCAAATAACAGTGAAAATAGTAAAGTGTTTGAAAATAAAAATTGCATGAATGTAGACATAGAAACACCAACTACTGAACAAACATGTCAGGATGATAGTAAAGTGTTTGAACATAATTTTCATATTCCTAATGATGTGTTAGATAATCTTGAGGGATTGGTTTCATGGAGACAAATTAGGACACATGCTAAAAGATTCTATAAGCATTTTTTTTATAATAAGAAATTTGGGTTTCAATGTCAGCTAATGTTGCAACTAATTAAAATGTCTAAAATGCGAAAAGTAATGAGAAGGTTGGGAATGCATGCAAAACCCAAGAATAAAAATGAGTCTTTAAAACAAGTTGTATCCACTATTGCTAGTGCCTTTGATGTTATCGAAAAGAGAGGTCGGTCTAAAGATAAGAATGCAACACGATGAGCAATAACAACAACTTCAATTAACAAATCAACATCTGACAAAAGATTGATTACCAACGTAAGTGGATATCTTAATGTGAATTGTAAGACTTTAGAAAGAGCTATAAAGAGAAGGGTTAACTTTGAATGTGATCCAACAAATATTTTATGGACTTCTAGTGGTAGACTCCCGAGATGTGATATGAAACTTACTAGTGAAATCAAAAGTTTGATTGAAATTTTTTGGCGTGATAATACAAGAGTATCACCTAATTCAAGAGATGTTCTTAAATTGAGAATTGGGTCAAAAATATGTGATCCACATCCTAAACACCTTTTGGACATGACTCAAACTAAATTGTTTAAAAAATTTGTAGATGGTAAGGTATTAAATATTACCATTAGTCAAAGATCTTTTGAAAAGTGTAAACCATGGTATGTAAGGATTAACAAGGAAAGAATCACATGTTGTTGTAAAAATCATATTCAATTTCGTTACCATTATGATGTATTTCAATCTATACGTGGTACCATGCATAATAAAGAAATGTTGCAAGAATGTGGTATAAAAATACCACCTCAAACTATAAAATATTTCATATCAGTTTTGTTTTGTAAGCCACCTAATGATCAATACTTTCTTTTCAATGCATGTCTTTCTAGTACATGTGATATGTGCGGCAATATTTCTTTGTTAGATGAATGTTTGCATGAAAATTCTTTGACTACTTTTGGACAACAATTAGTTGAGCTAAAAAGATTCAAAACTATTGAATATCCATTGAAGGATGGGAAGTTTGGAAGAAGGTGTGATCTAGTTACAGATAAAGTTAGTTGTCATGCATTTATGGATGAGTTTAAGAGTGTGATCATACCAAAATATGTTAAACACTCTCAATATTCTAGATGGTTTGATGGACAATTTCACATATGTAAGAATACATTTCCAATTGGTACTATACTTTCAGTTGTTGACTTTGCAGAGAACTACATGCTTCCACCAAAAGAAGAGGTACAACCACAGTATTACAATTCAGTGCAAGTAACAATTTATGTTCATATAGTTTATAGGCATGCACCTGATAGTACAGAGGAGGATCAAAAAATATTGAGAGAGTACCATTTTTAATTTAAGTGATAATAAAATTCATTCATTTGAGTTTGTCCAATATTGTTTCAAGGTCTTTTATGATAATTTAAAAGAGAGACAAATTCAAATGACACAACATTGGATATGGTTAGATAATTGTACAAGACAATTCAAGAATGCTAGAATGTTCTATTGGTTGAGTAGGACACATAAGCAAACTAGCATCCAACATGTGTGGAGTTTTTTTTGAGGCTAGACATTGTAAAGGAGAACATGATGGTGTTGGTGCATGTGTGAACAAAGCCCTTAGTAAAGAGAAATTAAAATTTGAGGAAAGAGCTAAATGCAAAAATGCACATGAGATTGTCGAATGGTGTAACAAATATTTATACACGGGATCAAGTCAAAACTCTACAAGCAAACGTTTCTTCTACCTAGTTGAAGAAAATAATATCCCTTCAAGATATGATTGTGATACAATTAGTGGTTCAGTTAAATGGCATTCATTTAGGAGTTCAGATTCTAACACTTGGACTATATGGATTAGGGAGCTTGCTTGTTTTTGTAAATTTTGTCTTGTAGGTGAATGGGAAGAATGTGAGAATACACAATGGGTTGAAGATTGGCAACAAAGATCATTAGCACCACTGACATGAATTTTGAAGATGATATAGTAAATGCAGGCCCGAATGTTACTTTTGCATCAGAAGACTATGATCATATTTCAGACCTCATAGAACCTGGTATGCACAATTTAATTAGATTTTTTTGCGATCTCATGCTTCAATTTATATAATTTGCATATGTACATGAGTGATTAAAGTGTTTCTATACTTTATCTTATCTTGTAGGACATATTTATGTTGTTATTGCACCTAGTGATAATGATGAACAGACTGAGTATTGGCTAGCTAGATGTGTGGAACCTAAGAAAAAAATGACATGTCATCAAGTAGACAATGATGGTTTTGAGTATCCAATCAGGTCTGTTGTTGTAGCTGGCACTTGGCTACATAGATACCTAACAAGAAGAAATGGTTTGCCAACATTTGAAGACTACCAAACTGAAAAGAAGATTTTACACTATTCTCATTTGGTTGTGGCAACAAATATCAAATTAGAAAGATACAAAGGGAGACCCTCCAATAAGGTATTATGGACAATTTCAATGGATGAGCACAAGACTATCATAGATGCATTGCAAAAGAGAGAGGATGCAGATGGTATAGTGGGATGACTACATTTAAATCAAACACATGTAAGATTTTTCATTAGTGTATTATTTATATATATATATATGTACTTATATAATTTAATTACATGCATTTTTGTGTTGTCAATACCAATTTAGAGAACTTATATACCTCTTATTCAGGTCTCAATTACAATTTATGCAAATTTAAATGTTAAAGTGGATCGAACATCAACATCTTGTGCAATTTCACATAGTAAGTACATACAAATTACACATATATATTTACATAGTTTAGATACCTTGAATATTAATTTATGTGTTTATTAACATGTTTTTTTTTGTTTTACATTTTTATTTTACAGGACCTCATTTAAAGAGATGTGTTCAACAATTTTATGTTTCAAATGAGTTCAGTGAACTATAAATATATCATTGACATTGTCTTACATATATTGTGAAATATTTTGTACAAACTAATTCAAAAACGAGAGTTTACTTCTATTTGAAAGTTAAAGGTATGTGCACTTGATAAATTATAATAAATTAATTGTTAATTATAGTAATGACCTTCTATTTTGTTCCATTACTTTTACATTCAAGCATGTTTAAATTAATGTTTGTTTGAAGTTTCAAATTACCATTGATTGTAATATTAAAAACAAGTCACTTGCACATGGTAATTTAAAGATCATTACTCAATGTATTGATTATATGTTAGAGCATTACTCATTGTATTGATTATATCTTTCATTACCAAACAACACATTAAGATCACTTATGATGTACATTGTTAGGTACGTTATCCATACATGTGTGTCTTAAGGGGACATGGGAGTCCTAATAAGTCATTATGTCTATTATACGTTATGATAGGTATTCATATGTTTTATACCACATAATAGGTCTTATTAGGTGATAATGAGTCTTACATTACCAAACAACACATTAAGATCACTTATGATACATTGTTAGGTACGTTATCAATACATTTTTTAATTGAGTAGGTTAATTTTATTTGTATGAATCTCAATGCATAAATTTGATGTGATATTTATCCAATAATGCTCTATAGATGGTTAAAATTATTGTTCATCTTGCATATATACTTACAAAACGTGTCATATGTTCATGAATAAAATATGTCAGAATAAAGAAAATGGTTTGAATATACTTAAAACATGGTGAAACATAGTAATATATGTACTAGATACGCAAGCATGATAAGAAATCATAAAAAAATAGTACATGGTCTAACATACATCATAAAATGATCTATGAAGTGAAAAAATACATGGTCTAACATACAATTTTAACTATCCTAACACAAAGTGTACATACATCATAAATAATATATATACATCATAAAAACACAATCTATAGGTGCCAACAAGACCTAATCTATCTGATCGAATGTCCTCTTTGCTCCAAGCGAAGAGGACTCAGATGGATCATCATGTGTAATATGAGTCGTCTCGTCATGTCGAACACCCTGTGAGGTAGATGTATCACCCTGTGTAACATGAGGCACATCTCATCATGTACTTTCTTAATTGAAATGGGTCTCAAAATCTAGCTTGCAAATAAATTAAATATTCACTACATTATAAAATAAATTATACCACATGAGATGGGTGTCCCTCAGTAACGGGAGGAGGTGCACTGTCAAAACTACCAAATGTAGCAGTGGTGAGGTCCTATAATTTACAATACATATATTTTTTTAATTTGATTTTAGAGCATAATGAACTATACATTATGTACATAAATCACAATACTAACCTCAAATGACGATGTAGGTACCTCCATCTGGCTAAGTCCTGTGTTCTCAGCAACACTCGTGGTGACATAGTCCTAAAATTATGGATACATAAATGTTTAGTCAAAATTAAATATACATGAATAATTACAAAGTACATAATGTTTGTACACTACATTTTTTATACACTATAAATTAAACATGTATATATAATGTATATATCATACTTGAGTGGTAGCCAATGTCACAGATGTGTCTAAAGGTATGCTAGCATGATAATCATAAGATGGAGTCAAAAATAGACTATACCGAGGCCTGTACGGATGAGTATGATATCCATGCTCCTGTTCGTAAAATCAAAACACATAAAATATATATACATGTGAGTCAAAATTGTTCAGATTATAAGTTAATAATAATGTACATACATGAAAATAATACAAATTATTTGTCTTCAGTCAAAAGTTCATACCACATGTATTTGAGGTTGTGCCTTAGTGGTAACTGGAGTAGGACTTGTACTAACATCAGTATGTGTAGATGCAGACAATCCCTACAAAATCAAATAAAAAGAACATATGAGCACATGTTATTAAATTTGAATTTGAATGTACCTTTTTACAGTGTAATTCAAAGTGCATACCATATAAGGGATGCCAACATCTGTAGGTCTCAGAAAAAGACTATATTGCCTCCTAGGAGGAACAGTGTCACCCATCCTCTATTATTTGAAAAGTACAAATTAATATAGTTAATAAAATTACACATATATGTAGAAAGTAAATAATTATGTGAACTTTATATTTATATTGAAATTAAAATTTTACCTGCTACTCTTGACTCTCTCCAGGCTCTCCCTTCTGCATGAGGTCAACAAATGATGACACATCTATCTTGTCACTACCATCACCATGGGCAGCGTATACATCATCATCAAAATCTACACCCTTAGCATAATGGCCATCGTGTGCTACACCAGGATCGCTCTGGGGGCCTATGCATATGCCTCCACAACTAGTACAAACATGTCCAAGTGGAGGAGCATGTACCGCCTGCATCCACTGATGTACTAAATTGCCTGAAAGGCACTCAAATGGGTAAAAGCAGATGAAATTGCATGATGATGGTGAGGAGCAGGCACAATAGGCATAGGAAGAGGTACAAGGGGCTCATCTCGCCTGCGATTTCTCATTCTATCACTCATCTTTGCCCCAGGCCTATCCTGAGGCATCCCTCTACCAACCCCCTGAAATGCTTTCATATCAAAATAGTTCAGTTTCAAACCCAACTCAAACTCAGCCCATAAATTCCTAAGGAAGTGCATGGGCACCTCATGATTAACGTGTGGTGGATGGTCAAATACCATCCACCACCGTTCCCAAAAATGTGCTGCTATGCGCAGATGTGTACACCACCTAATGGAAATGCGAGGCTTCTTCTCACTAATTGGTTCACCCATCTTAGGGTTTACAAAATAATGTTGAAAATTTCCTTTACCTATATGTAGGTTATAAACCTTCCTGTATGATAAGCCATCAGAGTAGAAGGCACGCATGCTTTCCCTCCATGATCTAAATAAATCGATGTCTAAATAAAAATAATGAATGGAGTCAACCACACCTTGCATACTATCTGCAAGATGTAGTAGGTGGGGGGTGCCTCTCACATTAGATAGCCTCTATATCACTCATGAATTCGTTGAGGTTATGCCTCATGGTCTCACGGAGCTCATCCGCAGTGGGTGGTGGAGGTGTGGGTGGAGGTGAAGGTGGAGGTGGAGGAGGAGTTGGAGTTGGAGGTGGAGGTGGAGGTGGAGGTGGAGATGGAGGTGGCGGTGGTGGGGGTATGGGAGGGGGAGGGGGTGGCAGTGGGTCCATCAAATATAATCTGCATATATATTTAAACAACATAAAACATAAAACACATCACAAATACATCACAACATAATACATGTATGAAAAAATTACTATTTAATAAAATTTAAATCTAAAATTTATCAACTAGATCTATATAAATGCACATATCTTTATTAAAATCATATCAATTAAATAAATAAAGTTAAACACTTAAGTCAAATTGAACATTAAATACTAAATTTTTAAGTATGAACTCATTATGGATTATACATGTTCATGTCTCAAGATGAAACAAAGTTAAGATTATGACAAGTTTATGGTTTACAATTTTGTTATGATAATAATTTTCATGGTGGCTAAGATTAAGTGATCCTTTAATGTTAGGGAACTTACCTAGGATTATGGTTTTAGTTAAAATTATATTTACCTGTATCGGATATTTATTATGGTCCTAAGACCAGAGTTAAGGATACAATTATCTAATGAAAGCTTAGAGATAGAATTATGATTTGATTAAAAAATATTTATGATTGTAGTTTGAATCATAACTATTATATTCTTTTTAACATAAGTAGTTTTCTATCAACAATGACACATCCAACATGAAAAAACATTAAATACCAAGGACAAAGGCAAAGACAATTATGCTATATAGAAAGGATAGAACAAACTTCACAATTTTTCAAAGAATCTAAAATCTATCACATGACATTATTGTTGTAAACTAGGTCATATGAAATTCTACAAAAAGCAGTTGGCTGATCAAAAATTGTTCTTGGAAAGGTGTCAAAAATGCTCTTGTCATAGAGCATTCAAAGGAGTCAACCTTCTATGCAATCATATGACCATATTACAAACATAATAGAATAGGGAGAAGAACAAAGAGAAAAACCTTGTGTGACACAAGTACAAATCTCAACAGTTAAAATAAGCATCCCCATTAACTAAGTCACCTAGGGATGAGGGGAATTTTGGGGCTTTTGGGAATGAGGGGACAATTCTACTATATAGAAAGGATATGAAAAACTTCATGATTCTTCAAAGAATCAAAATCTAAAACTTAACTCATGCATTATTGTTGTAAACCTGGTTATGAAGTTCTACAAAATGTAGTTGGCTAATAAAAAAAATTCTCTAGAAAGGTGTCGAAAATACTCATGTCATAGAGCACATGCTAACAATTTCTCCATTGTTGATCAAATGATAGAATTATCAGCAGAAGTTTAGATTACATTGTACACAAACAAGATGTTACAAGAAAACTGGGAAAAGACAATGGCACTAATTCTAAAGGTATGTTTTGACTTCTTGTCACATTTTGGAATAACCATGTAAAATTCACCTTTGGCATTTACATTAGTAAGGGGGAAAAGATGTAAAGGTGAAAATATAAGAAGTTGCATATAATGTGTAAAGTATATTGAGTATATATGTATGGGGAAGCACCATCATATTATGTATATATATAGGTATTGAGATAAACATCTCTTACAAAAGCAATTTCAGAAGATCTCAAAAATAGAGTATGGCACCAAGTTGAAAACCTTCTTGCAAACTATAAGTGTAGATCATGTTAGGTAATGAATTAATTTACATGTGAACCCTATCCCTAAACATATAATAATCCTAATTCTAATCATAATCCATAATTCATTACCTTATGAAGCTTTGTCTATCTATTTTATTGCCAAAGTAATCCCTTGGCTATCCAAAAAATGGTCCTAATAGGTTTATATAGAAGTGTTGGAAATATTAAAGATATAACAAGTTACTGAGAGGGGAGGCGTGAATCAGTAACTATACAACTTTTAAGTTAATTCAGCATAAACTGAAAATCATTCATTTACCTAATCTGATGCATGCAAGAGATAAATAAATATTCATAACACATATGCACAGAGATTTTGGTGACCCAGAAACCTTCCAAAATAGAAAGTAAAACTGGGGTGGGGATGAAACCCACAAAGCTTCTTTTCTGCAGTAGGAAGTTAGCCAGTTAAGGCATACAATCATCACTTCTAGTGATCTGCCCTATTAGGAGCAAAGAGGATTGCTAGATCCACCTTGTTAAAGGATTTAAAACACACTTTACAAGTATGCACTCTGTTAGGAGATTTATACAAAGACTGTTAAGTCTACCTTGTTAGAGGATTTTTAGATGACTCACCTATTAGGATGAATCAATAAGATCTACATATACCTTGATTAGATCCTTTGCAATAATCACCTCTTGTGATTGATGAAATATTTATTGCACCTTGTGAACCTTGCTAATATACTGCTCTGCTACTGAATTCACATCTGTCTCTTGTACATATTCATACATCACTTTTATCCATTACAACAATTAAAACTTTGTATTATACACATATATATACCATTTCAGTAATTATAGATGCAAGGTCGGCTAAACACAAGTAAACAAAATATAACTGAGTCGGCCAAATGGTAAAATAACTCGAGTTCTTCAGACAGACTTGATGACCTTTTGATACACGGCATCCACTACATTACACGGCATCATCATGCATTTGGTAGAGGTAGGGGCTTGGTTCATACTAGTCATACAATGTTTCCTAGAACTCGGTAACCATTGGTGACTCGGTAGATATAGTGTCACTCGGTAAAAGCTAATTTCTTTGTTAACTGACTAAGCTCGGTTAATACTGAGTCCTTCTTCACTCGATCAATACTGAGTCCATCTTTACTTGGTTAACACAAAGTACATCTTCACTCGGTTAACACTGCGTCCGTCTTTACTCGGTTAACACTGCTTCTATCTTTACTCGGTTAACACTGCTTCTTCGACGCTCAATTTGAACTGTGTCTACGACGCTTAGTTTGAACTGTGTCTTCGACGCTTGGTTTGAACTATGTCTTCGACACTCGGTTTGAACTGTGTCTTAGACGCTCAGTTTGAACTATATAATGACTATTGTCACTAATGGCAAATACCTTTATGCCAACAATATCCCCCTTTGGCATTAGTGACAAAAACAATTATGAATCAAAGTTTATGTGCAAAATGAAAATGACATATAGTTCAAAATTGATCTTTTTGCAAATCTTGCAACACATATCCTTTTATTTACATATATCTCCCCCATACAATATGTACAGTATTTATAAGTCAATACATATATCTTTTGCATAGTTAGCTCTTGAAGTCTATCTCCCCCTTTTTGACAATAATGCCAAACAGTATATATTTACACAGAGATTCCAAAATGAGAGATAAATTCTGAATGTACCTTGAGAATAAGAGCCAAAGTCTGATCCCAATTTTCTTGCAAAATTTTGCTGGTGGAGAGTGCAATTTGAACTTCTGCATAGAGTTCAATCATGTGATCTACAATAGAGAAGTTGTTGTCATGGATCAATGTTTTAGAATGAGCAATATGCTTCTGCATTGTGTCCATGACAGGAAGGATCATATTCTAGATGTCAATCAGAGTAGACCTGATCCTTGCTTCCTCTCTTAGCAATTCTGCCTGTTTCTTTGACAAAAACCTTATTCTCAGATGATGGGATGAACTTGCACTGTGGTCAGATTGCAGCATTTGGGCACTGACCTTCATATCCACATCAATTTTATTCAAATTTTCTCTTATTTCTTTAGTAAACTCGGTAACATCACAGAGTTTTCCAAAAAGTGAAATTACATTATTAAAAGAATGTTCAAAATTACTCAAAATTGTAGACAATTCTACCTGTTTTACTACAATATGCTGAGCAATGTTCTTAAGCACCTTATTGTCAAATTTCTTCTCTACCTTTTCAATCAATTTCTCTTGGCCGGAGCTGTCCTCATTAAATTTATATACAGCCTCTTCTAACTAAATCAAAATGTGTTGAGTAGAATCTACTTCAACACCTATAGCATCTATTATGATATTCTTAGCATTCTCAATAATGCTATATTCCTGGTCTGTCTCATGCCTCAGCTATTTTTGCCTAGCTTTCTGATCTAATAGCTGACTGACCATTCTCATTTCATCAATTGATGCAGTATCTAGATCTATCTTAGGAATGACAATGTCCTTATCCAGATCTATTTCTTCATCTATTGCCTTACTGGAAAACATGTATCTCTTTGGTTTTTCTATAGTGACTACACCTTTGCCCTTTGAAAATGAAAAAATAGTTGATGATGCTGGACTGCCTGACAAAACTGGAATAGGACCAACTAGAGGAAGACTGAGAGAAGTGCTAATAGTATCAAAAATTGGTGTTGCTCCCAAAATTGCTGTATAGGATGGAGTGGGAGAACTAACAGTTACCAAAATTGGAGCAAGAGAAGTCAAAATTGTAGTACCTGTAGGTACACTTACTGTACACTCTGTAGTAGAAGTTGATATACTTGAAAAACTTACTACTATGACTGAGGATAACTCGGTCAAAGAAGGTGGCTGCAGATCGATTAATGAAGTGGTAGACACTTGCATAGATGGTACCTGGAGTTGAGAGGAGACAGGTGGAGATTGATCAATTGATGAGGCTATTGAGCTCACAATCTCACCAGTAGAAGCTATCTCCATAGTTGATGTACCTATTTTAGGTGGAGAGTGAGGAAGAGATGCAATGACTTCGACTGCAATTATTAGTGGATCTTCTTCCTCCTTAGCTTGTTCTGCTTCTTTCTCCATTTCTCTTTCAGCTTCTTCCTCCTTAGCTTGTTCTGCTTCTTCCTTCATTTCTCTTTCAGCTTCTTCTTCAATTTCTAACATTAATGATTGCAGGTCTTTTGGAATGTCTTCAATGTCATCACCATCATCATTATTATCATCACTACTGTCATTGTCCATGATTTCAACAGTATCATCATTGGATTTGTGTAGATGATAGATATTTTTCCACATGTTTGTTGCATCATTTACTACATGCTCAATGTCTTTGACAAGTATCAAACAAGTGTGTAATCTAATCATCATGTTACCTTCGTGGTCTTTCAGTGATTTCTTCACTTCAGCATTAGTGAGACTCGGCAGGAGATTCCTCAGGGTCTACTCATAAATGTCTTTGACAGTCTTGGTTGCAACTTCCCATCTTGGTTGTAACCTTTCCAATATCTCTTTGGAGATTTGAGAGGCTATCTGGTCTGGGGAGTATTTCCATTTACCCATTTTGTTCAGTACCAGTTCCTCAATCTGCATTTTCTCTTGTTCTATTCTGGTTTCAAACTTTAATGTTTTGAAGTTTGTGAAGCTAGCTCTTGCATCTAATTGCTTCAATCTTTCCTCAAAGGTGAGTGGAGGCTTAACAAGTACAGGTTCCTTCTTTCCCTGTCTTGTTCTCCTGGAGAAAACTACAGTGGTTTTCTTTGTAGGTTTGGTGAGAGTCACCTTACCTTTCTTTCGTTGAGGCTCTTCTTCTTTTTCAGACTTGGCTTCCTCCTCTTCTTCATCTTCTCCTCTCCCTTCTGTTATCATGAGAGGGCCAACATCTGTTTTCAGTTTGGCTATGTTCCTCTTTCCTTTGCTAATGGCCTGAGGGATCTTTATTTGAAGCTCAATTCTGGACTTAGCTTCATCATATGTTCCAAAAACCGATTGCCTTGGGTCTACAGGTTCATTTACTAGTGCTTCTATGATGTCCCTGGTTTCATCAATATTTACCTCATAGGGAAGAGGTTTCACCCATGCTACCCGAGGCTTGACTGCCTATATGTATACCTTGTCACAGTCTACCATGAAACATACATCTTCCTTGTACTCTTCAACAAGTCTTGAAGGAATTCAAAACATATTGTTCATTCTTTCCTTAAATTTTTCAAAATAACTATCCAAAACACTGTCAAAATTTTCACCTAATTCGGCGATGAATTCATTAATCTGATAAAGAATTGGGATATCCTTTTTCCATACTATTAATCCTTTAGATGGAAAGGACTTTAGAACATAGAAAAACAAACAAATCAAAAGTGAACCAAATTTACAGGAGTTGTTCTTGGAAGTCCTTATGCTTTCCATATTTCTATTGAATTGGGACAAAAGCAATTCCGATAAATCAAACTCTACATTCTTCTTTACTATTTTGTATGCCAAATCCACAGCTTCACAAGATACAGTGTTTGGAAGGCTTGAACTGTAGATTTTATGAGCAATGACATGAATGCCAAATCTTAATTCAACGTCAGTTACTGTACTGAGCTTAAGTCCTCTGCCATCCCATTCTGCTTGGGTTAGTCTCTGCAATTCTTCCCGACCTATGGTTTTGGTAGTCTTGGCTTTGTTCAACATGGGGAGTCCAATAATTTTGCTAATCATTCTCTTAGTGATAGGTACTAGTTGCTCTAACCACAATTGGCCATTGTGAACCCAACTGAGTACATACCTAACCCATTTTACTTGAAATTTCCTTGGCAAATGCAAAATATGGGTTAACCCTTTTTTTTCAAGATGTTTATGTTCGGGTTTCAAGGTTCCATCTATGCTCATTTCACCTAGGGCATTGTCAATTTCTAGGTTTCCAAGTTCTTGAATGGAACACTTGAAATGAGAGCGAATGTCATTAATAAGAAGTACCTTTGGAGGGATTTGTAACTGAGCACCGTTGGGGTCCAATGCTTTTACAATCGCCGGTGCCAATTTGAAGTTCGTGGTCTTCCATTCCTCTCCTCTAACCAGCATTTCTGAACCTTTCTTTGTCTTGGAGCTGCCACTTTCGGATGCCATTGCTACTCGGTAGGTGTAGAAAAAATTTGAATAGATTCTTTGCCCTTTTGAAAAAATTCGCTTCAAAAATGCTTTAAGCTCGCTCTGGAATTGCAGAAGATAACTTAGCCCTTTGTTCGCAGTGAAAAATGAGATCAAATTTTGCCTCTTTTGAAAAAAAATTGGCCATAAATGTTTTGGTACGATGGTAGATGAAATGACAGGTTGTCATCCACTAGCTCGATAGATATTATCAACTTGACGATCAAATGAAAATATTGAAGTACTGACCTAACTCAGTTAGGTCACGAATCGACCATGCTCGGTTGACACAACTCGATCAATGAAACTTTGTTTCACTCGACCGAACTTGGTTAAGTCTTACTGACCTAACTCGGTAGCTGCTACTCGGTTAATGAAGCTTTGTTACACCTGACCGAACTCGATAAAGTCTTGAACCATCCTAAAGTCAAAGTGTATCTGAATACTAATTTGATCATCCTTCTTCCTTTGGAGCTACTTAGGATAAATCTTGGAGGATGCAGTTCCAATCATTCGTTTATGAATATTAATTGGAAATGGTGGAATCACCCATTTCTTGAGTGACATCTCCGTTACTTGATTTATTTTGCTCGGTAGATTTTGGAATCCACTGTTGCTTCATTTGCTTCCGAATGTTGTCTGCTTTGATTTTATTCTCATCTTCAATTCTTTTGATATTCATGCAATTTTTAGCTATATGACCAAGTTCTGTACATGTATAGCATCTTACTGTAGTGTCCTTTTTCCTTAGGTGATGTCTAGCACAATTTATGCCAGAATGTCCATATTCTCCATTATAGTGACATATGCACTAGGTGTTGTAGTCCCATCCAAATATGGCTTTGACAATCTGTTTAGCTGGATTGAATGATTTGGTTTTGCATTGGAATGCTTTGTGACCACGCTTTTTGCATTTGTGATAGTTGCCCTCAAATTTTGGTTTTTCTTTACACTCATTTGCCTTATGACCATGCTGATTGCAATTGAAGCATTTTCCACTGAATTTGTCTTTCCCATTGCTCCAGCATTTGTTTAATGTATGTCCTAACCTGCCATAGTGATTACAAGTGGGTCTTTTATTCCTTTGTTCACCTTTTTGGAGGATTCACCTTCTTCCTTGTATCCAAGACATGCTTTACCCTTTTTTCTATGAAGGTTTTCTTCATTTTGTTGATTTAATTGATTTATATCTATTTGGGATTTCATCATTCTTTCATTGACTTGCCTTTCAGAGATTAGGTCATTTTCCAAGCTTTCATTGATTTGTCTCTCAGTTCTTAAGTCACTCTGTAGACTTTCATTGATTTTCTTTTCAGTGTTTAAATCATTCCTTATTCTTTCATTTTGTGCTCTGAGAATCCTGATTTCTTCATTTGCATTAGAGAGTTGGTCTATAAGACCTTCGTGCTGATGGGATTGATTATGAATTTCATGACTTCTATCTTCCAATTCTTCTTGTGCTTTGTTTCTTTGTTCCAAAACTTCACATAGCCTGATTAATTGTATTTCTTGCTCTCTTTTAAGCTTTCTTACCTCTTCTTGCAGAGATCCATTCTTTTCTAGAAGTTCTTTGATTGCTTTGTCAGCTTCTTCTGAATTACTTGATGGTAACAAATCTTCAATCCTTTCTTCAACATAAAAATGGTCATTCATTTGTCTTGCAAGTTCCTTTCTTCTTTTTAGGGATTGAGAAAGATGTTCCTTTGCTTCTTTGAGTTGAACCATGGCCATTTCTAGATCTAACTTTTCATTTTCTATAACTTTCTCCAGTCTGAATATCTCCATTGACTTTGATCTTTGCTCAAGCTGTCAAGCTTTGTCTTGAGAACCAAATAGCTCTAATACCAATTGTTGGAAATATTCAAGATAGAACAAGTTACTGAGAGGGGAGGGGTGAATCAGTAACTATACAACTTTTAATTTAATTCAGCATAAACTGAAAATCATTCATTTACCTAATCTGATGCATGCAAGAGATAAATAAATATTCATAACACATATGCATAGAGATTTTGGTGACCCAGAAACCTTCCAAAATAGAAAGTAAAACTGGGGTGGGGATGAAACCCACAAAGCTTCTTTTCTGTAGTAGGAAGTTAGCCGGTTAAGGCATACAATGATCACTTCTGGTGATCTGCCCTGTTAGGAGCAAAGAGGATTGCTAGATCCACCTTGTTAAAGGATTTAAAACACACTTTACAAGTATGCACTCTGTTAGGAGATTTATACAAAGACTGTTAAGTCTACCTTGTTAGAGGATTTTTAGATGACTCACCTATTAGGATGAATCAATCAGATCTACATATACCTTGATTAGATCCTTTGCAATAATCACCTCTTGTGATTGATGAAATTTTTACTACACCTTGTGAACCTTGCTAATATACTGCTCTGCTGCTGAATTCGCATCTGTCTCTTGTACATATTCATACATCACTTTTATCCATTACGACAATTACAACTCTGTATTATACACATATATATACCATTTCAGTAATTATAGATGCAAGGTCGGTTGAACACAAGTAAACAAAATATAACTGAGTCGGCCAAATAGTAAAATAACTCAGGTTCTTCAGATAGACTTGATGACCTTCTGATACACAGCATCCACTACATTACACAGCATCGTCATGCATTCGGTAGAGGTAGGGGCTTGGTTCATACTAGTCATACAATGTTGCCTAGAACTCGGTAACCATTGGTGACTCGGTAGATATAGTGTCACTCGGTAAAAGCTAATTTCTTTGTTAACCGACTGAGCTCGGTTAATACTGAGTCCTTCTTCACTCGGTCAATACTGAGTCCATCTTTACTCGGTTAACACTAAGTACATCTTCACTCGGTTAACACTACATCCTTCTTTACTCGGTTAACATTGCTTTTATCTTTACTTGGTTAACACTGCTTCTTCGACGCTTGGTTTGAACTTTGTCTACGACGCTCGGTTTGAACTGTATCTTCGACACTCGGTTTGAACTGTGTCTTTGATGCTCGGTTTGAACTGTGTCTTCGACACTCGGTTTGAACTATATAATGTGTGTTGTCACTAATGGAAAATACCTTTATGCCAACAAGAAGACCAAATTGATTTAAATAAAATGAGCAGGAAGAAGACAAACTTACACCCAATATTCAAGAAGAGAATTTGTTAGCATACTTGAATTCTACCAACCAAAGTGAGATAATTAGAGTTCTAGTTGTTGAGTTTTCCAAAGATTTTCTTGTTGATATAAAGACACATTTCATTTATATGTTAGGGTTTACTACAGATGGAATCCCTAGGTACCTAACCACTTAATTATGAAATCTCCATCCAATATAATATTTACTACACAAGGTAGGGGACTCAATATTTAGCCCCAATAAGATATATGTAGAGACATAAATCTTACTACTCGATACAAAGAAAAGAGGTCCAATTTGATCATTAAATGACTCGTGTTGCACTCTTCTAGCTTAAAAAGAATACAAATATATTATCAACAAACTATGTACATTAGATACTTATTAATTATTTGGAGAGGAGATCCTCTAACTTTTAGAGACAACTGGTTATCTCTAAGGAGATAATGTAATGAGTCAATGTTCAACAATAAAAAATAAAGAGGATGGAAGAGGACACCCTTTCATAATTGATCTAGAGAGTCCTAAAAATTATGATCTAACCCCATTAATTTCTTTACTAAAACCTTGACACCAATCATAAGAGAGGACACCATTTGACATTTAATATTGGATGGAGGGCTTGCAACATCATCATAGTGAAACTCCGTTCCACCCTTTTGTAGACATTTTCATACTCAATTACTTGAGTATGCCTACACTCTATCCTAGAAATGTTTCTTAGTCCAAAGTCTTCTAATAGGTTATCAAGTTCTCCAATATGCATAAATATCGTTAACAAAACACTTTTGTGTAGGGTTAATGATCTTGGGTAGGATATCTTCTAGTCTAGAGGCCAAGACCTTGGCAATAATTATTTTGTATGGTACACATTTAGGAGTGTCCTATCTCTAATTTTTAATGAGATTCTTATCTCCCCTTGGGGATCAATTGATTACTTGACCTAGGGATTTTATGAGCCCTCTGTTGATCACTTGATCAATTTTATGAGCCCTCCATTGATTACTTGACGTAGGGATTTCTCATTACTAATTCTTTGGATGGAGGAGTTGATTTATGATAGAAATGGGTTTATCACTTGGAATAATGCATCTTCATTCTAGGAATGATGGTTCTCATTTTATCCCTATCTTCTAAATCATTTTGAACTATCATCGTCTTCTAACCAAAAAAATTCATAGTAAAATTAGGAAAAAGATCTTACTATATATATCACTAGGGGGTGGGTATTTCTTTTTATAGAATAAGGAAATATTTTTTTATGTGGCCTTCCATTCTGCAAAGGTAATAAACATTTAAGCTACCCATCCAAGGGTCTAGTCCGAGCTCCTACTCGCACTAATGTGGACACCTCCACCTCTTGATGGTCAAGGAGGGTTACTTAATTAGATGCCTAATTCGTTCAAGTCTCTTCTAATTTTTTTATGATGTATCATTTTGAGACCTTGATATCAATTTTTAATTAGTTTTAGGATTAGGGTTCAATTTGGTTTGTACTGTTTGATTAGGTTTACATGCTTAGGTTTCAATTAGGACAAGAGTTAATAAATTGAATTAAGTTTTAAAGTGCTAAATTTGGTTTTAGATATAGAATTATAGTTAGAGCTTTTATATTAAAAACCAACATTAATTCAAAAAAGTTAGGTTTGAATTTTGTTTTAAAGTGTTCAATATATTATTGAGTTCTAGTTTAGGGTGATTTGGTTTAGTCTTAAGGTCAACATTTAACTTGGTTCAATCTTCTAGGGTAATGGTTCAATTTTGTTAATGGTTGGGTAAAGGATTTTTAAGGTTAAATTCAAGGTTCCTACTCTTAAGTTGGGATATATAATTAAGTTTATGATCATGGTTTAATTCAATTTGGTTTATAAGTATAATATTAATTAGTTAAGGGCCAGGGTTACCTTTCAATCTTATGGTTTGGCATTTATAAATCTAGTACTCAAGGTAAGATAGGAAAGTTATTTAATTATTTATATATTACCTGGTGTAGTTTTTAGCAAATTAAGATTACTTAGGTTAAGATGATAGTAAGGGTTATTATTAGAGTTAAATTCAATACAAATTGACATTATAGAACTAATCCTAAATGACGCCTAGCCAAGGAATCCAAAGAACTAATCAAAAGTTTTACTAAGCAAGCAATATCATACATACAATAATTTACATTTATAAAAAACATAAGAGATTGCATTCCTTAATGAGCACATTTACATTTCATTTTAAAATAATTATAAATTACTAAAAGTAAAATAAATAACACATCCACATGAAAGTTCATATTAACTACTTTAGTTCAATCCATTTAAATAATTTATATACATTTGTTCTGAATTCCACTTGGCAAATTAATTCAGAATGCACAATCATCCATTGTACATGTCACAGGGTAAGAAAGGCTGAAAGAATACACATTTATAAAATAGTTTACATCATCCATTTTCGATCCATGAAACAAAGTACAATACAATTTAAGTAAAATCATTTTAAATACTATAAGTTTTTTGTTTGGATCCCTTGGCGGGCTGTTATGTGATTAAGTATTTTATATATGTTTAGGGTTTTATTTATATGGTTAGGTCAAGATTATAGTTTAAACAATGAATTTAGGTCGAGGTTCTAGTTAAAACAAGGTCGAGGTTATATGGTTTTAGGTCGAGGTTATAGTTAAAACAAGGTTGAGGTTATATGGTTTTAGGTCGAGGTTATATTTATTTGTAAAATTACATGTTTAAACAATAAATTTACTTCTAATCTAATCATTTAACATTGTAATAAATACATAAATTAAATACATTTCAAAACATCTAAAATAATAATTTTTTAAATAAACATTTACGAAACTATATTTTAATTAATAAATACAAAAATTTAAACATTTAAGTTCATTGACAATGTAAATTTACAATTTTACGTACATATTAAAAGTGAAAAAATAATAAATTAACATACATATTAAATTGAAAATTGAAAAAAGAAAGTAAAATAGTATAAAACATATTAAAATACCTGTGTATCGAAAACTAGCAGCAAGGGGGTAGTTGGTAGGGCTGAAAAACGGGCTCCCGTATGCATCTCTAATCGGGCTCCCATTTTTGAGGTCATGAATGCCAAAAAAGCACTTATATAAACTTTTACAAATCGGGTACCCGATTTGTAAAAAATTAGGTACCCAATTTTTAAGCAATCGGGTACCCGATTTTTTAAAACTCGGGTACCCAATTCTTAAAAAGGTGGGCGCCCGATAGTTAAGCGGCTTGGGCACCCAATCTATTTTAAATATCGGGTACCCAATTTTTAAAATTTGGCTTGGGTGCTCGAAGCGTAATTTTAGAAATGGGTACCTGATTTTACCCATTTCTAAGAAGTACAATTCCGAAAATCTGACTACCACAAAATTGTGACCCAACTTCTTGCGGTCACCCATTTATTAGTCCAAAATGAGTAATGTAAAAGTAAACTAAATTTACACTTTAAATAATATCAATTTTAAAGCACCTAGAAGCTTTCGTTCTCTTAATGGAAACATAGTTTTCTTATTTAGCAACAATGTCCCTTCATACGAACCAGTACTAATCACATGAACTGCTCCAGGAAATGGATTAGCTTCAGTAGTACTGCTCTCTATTGCTTTATCAACTGAAACATTATAACAATTAAATGACAATTTTAGCACTCCTCTTTGTTGGTCTACCTCCCTGCCTATGTCCATGTCTCTCTATGTGTGGCTATATATATATATATATATGTATGTATGTATGTATGCATGGTGTGTGTATGCATGTGTTTATGTGTATGCAAGCTTCTATAGACATTATTTAAACACTAATGTGCTACTTTTTTTTTCATCAACTTGTAGAAAGACATTACAAAATATAGCAAAACAAGGTTTTACCAGTTCTACTAGGCATAGATGATGATGTTTGCATGTTCCTTGTTGCCAACAATGCAGTAGACAATAGTGGACCACCAACCGAAGGAGGAGTCCTCACTTCATCATGAGCTGAAGAATAGAATATTGTTAGCAAAGACATTTGCAATGGATAAAGATCAAATGGGATACTAGCGAGAAACGTCAACAAAAAAAAAGGTAAGTGTTATAATGTTGATCAAAACAAACAAAGTATTACTTACACGAAAGTACTGTGAAACAACCCTAACCATGTTTAGCATGTGATGTCGCAATTGGCACATATGTCTATACAAGAACACATAAAATCAGAGATCATGATCCATAAGATACTATAAAATATTAATATCTATTGAACTTCTATTATTGCTTTAGTTAAATTACTGCTTACTTTCAAAGATTGGATTCTACGGTCCAATTCTATTCTCAGTGCCTCTTTCTCCTCACTTCTGTCACCCTTGATGATAATTTGAACAAGCTCATCAGTGTATCTTTGTGTAATTTGTTGGGTGATGAATATAGGGTTAGTACTAAGGCCAATGTCATGTAGATATGATGCCCGTATTTCAAATTGCATTTGATCAGTGATCATTGTAGCTTTTTCCTATCATTTGTGACATCAAATATTCATATACTTTCATCAAAATAACTCCAAAGCCATAAAGAAAAGAACATAAAAATAGGACATTTTTTTCTATATTAACATTAAAATTTACAATAATTAATGTTTACCTCTACTGAAGGTGTCTTACATGGTGCATCCATATCGCCCTGTGAAAAAAATTAGTAAGTCTTAGAAATCAGCAGCAAAATTAAAGTAATAGACTTACCAAAAAAAATATTAATAATAAAGTAGATTGTATATGTAAATCATTTGTCTTAAGTTAAAAATTTAGCATAACTAATTTTTATATCTAAAAAAATATTTGACATGTTCTACTTAATGTTTATATGTGCACATATGGTTTGGAAAGAAATATTTGGTCATACAAGACCCCATCATAGTTGACATTGATCGTACCTAAAGATTTCATTGATCATCATGATCGTCATCTATGCCATCATCATCATCATCATCATCACCATCATCGTACTCGTCACTTTGATCGTCGTCGTCACCACCACCATCTTCATGACCATCATCATCCTCTTGATCACTATCATCATCATGACCATCATCGCCATGATCATCACCATCTTCGTCACCATGATCATGATCGTCATTAGCATCATCATCATCATTATCACCATTATCGTTAACATGACCAAGATCATCACCATCTTCTTCTTCTTCATATCTGGGTAATCGTTGTTCCTGATAATCATTTACTTCCTCTTGTGCTTCTTCAATATCTTCTTCTTCGGTCACATTATACTTTACCGGCCTTCCTCTTGGATCATGTCTAACAAAAAATGACCAACCTAGTTTGTCTAGAACACCAAAGTATAACACTTGCTCGCATTGACTTGGAAGAACATAGGGCTCATCTCTGAATGGCTCAAATGACCTTGTATTAATCATAGTAAATCCACTATCATGTTCAATAACAGTCTTATTGGGATCATTTCGATTCAGTCGTAACCTAAACCATTTGATGAAAAATAGAACTATTTTGAATGAATTAAAGTTGCACTCAAGTATATCATCCAAAATTCCATAGTATCAATTTTTATATTGTTGAGGATGTATGTCAATTCTAGATGAAATATTGGTGACCGCAAAGACAACACCTATCCCGGAATCACACATTTTCTTCATTTCATCTAACTTTTTTGTGCAGAATTTATAGCCATGTTAGTACATAGCTTTGTGGTGTTTGACCTAAAATTATTCAAACATGTCAACAATCTTCTCATTGATCTGTGAGTGGATATTAAACTTATGTCTCATGATTAGTAATCTTATGCATACCTTTGTATCTCTTAAGCCATATATTAGATCAAGTACCATTGGCCTAACATTGGGATCTCCATTACGATGATCTTCTTTAACCAACGATGCAACACCATCCCATGTTAATGTGCGACCATTTTCTTGAGACTATTCAATCCACACTGTCATCCAATCAAGATTGTTTGTAATATACAAGTGTAGTGCATCCCAATCGCGACCAACTATAAAGAAGACAATTACACCAGTTAGAAACAACTTATATATATTGATGATGGATAAGAATTGTTAAATTACAAAAAAAAACTTATAATTACCTCTCACCCTCCTCAATCTACCTTTCCCCATCAAGTACTCCCCTTTGAATTTGTCATTATAGTTGGGATCCCAAATGTGATTTAGATGGATACCTATTGCAAACTTTGAAAGATATTCATTGATATACACCATGGTCTGGTATATCGTATATCCCTCTATCATAGAACCCTCAGGACGTGCTCTTTGTCAAACCAAGCCCTTCATAAATTTTAAATGCCTCTCAACCATCCACATTGATCTAGCTTGTACAGGTCCACACAATTCAATCTCCTCAACTTGATGTATGAGGTAGTGTTCTTGAGCATTAAAAAACATTGGAGGTAAACACTTTTGCATTTCACACATAAGCAGTGGAATTTTTGTCTTCCAATAATTTATATCTTTTTTATCAATTTCTTTAGATGATAGCCACCTAAATGAGATTCAACATGCAAAAACACATAGAGGAGATTTCAAATAAAATAATACAATAGATTTTAGATAAAAAGCTAAAAATCTAAGAAAAAACACTCTTCTAACCTCACGTATTTTCCAAGATCATATATAACTTGTTTAATACTATTGTCAAACTGTTGTGGAAGGGATAGAGGTAGGACGAACTGCAATCATTGAAAAATGATCATTTCAATATATTATTAAATAATGCAACTGGTACTACATTCAATCTTACAAATATACTATAAATAGAAAACATGACTTACCTTGAGGAAGGTATGCCAATCATGTGTCTTCAATCTTGGCCCAAAATCACCTTTCTTTGATAGAAGAGTGCTTATATTTGCAGCAAATCCTGTTGGAAATTTTGTTTTTTTAATGACTTCTTTTAATGCATCACTTTGTTGCTCCGTTAATAACCAAGGAAGGGCACTTGTATTTAGACAATCTCCATTCCTATTTGATTCAATAAAAACTTTTAGTGTATGATTAGATTCATGAATGTCAGTACAAATTTTATCAATTTGTTCTCTATCATGCCTTCCATCCGACATTTTCCATAGTGTCTCTATTACATTCTTTCCAATATGCATAGCATCAAACAAATGCGCGATTGGGAGATCCTTGTAGTATGGTAACCTACTAAATAGAGTAGAATAACTTTTCATTCCTCTAGGAAGTTGGTCATTGATGCCTTGACGACCTTCACAAGCATCAGTTATAGCATTAGTAAATATAAGACAATATCGAAATACAAATTGTAAACTTCTGATGACAAATTCGACATTACCTCGACAATTTAGTCGACTGTATTCCAACTTCCATAAATGAGTTGTCATTCTTCGTGGCCTTGATGATGTCTCTTCTTTCCCATTGAAAAGATGTTTTTCGGTAATTCGATACCTATGATTATTGTGGAGAAAGTGTCTAAACTCATCAAACACCTGCTTTCCTAAACTTCTCGAATGACGACATTTCATCTTTGGACCACAAACTAGACATGCAAATTTTCCCTTTGTCTGAAGACCTAAAAGATCCTATATAATTGGATCATGTACAATTATCATGCGCAACTTAAGTATTCGATAGTAATGTGTAAGCACTATAACAGACCAAAAATATGTGATCTTAACAATATAACATACCACAAAAATGAGTTAGCCCAGGGGCATCATGTATTGTCCATACAAGCATTGCATGGAATTAAAATTATCAATGTCCTATCGGTCTAGAGATGTCATACATAGTGATGCCATTCCATAACTTCAACAACTCGTCAATTAGGGGCTCAATATACACGTTCATATATTTAACTTGGTATTTACCTAGCAATTGAATGAACATAAACATTACATTATTATTATAACCATTTTCATGCACTAGTTATAAATTAATTTAGATAACTATTAAAAAAAAAAAACTGGCACAATCATTGACAACATTATGTGCTCCCTCTTTATGGACATCCAAGGAGGAATGTTATTGTTAATAACAAAAATAGGCCATATTGAGTAAACAAATCTCATATCTCCATATGGATTGACACCATCCGGTGCCAATGAAAGTTTCTGATTATGAGGTTCTTCTTTAAAGTGTGACCATGTTTCTTCTATCTCTTTAAATACAAAACCATCGGTAGACATTCGCATAATGTTATACTGACTTCTATTGCATGCATGGTAATCTATAAATTGTGCCAAGCTAGCACACCTAAATAACCATTCCAGATGTGGAATAATGGGAATGTACCAAAGAACCTTGTGAAGCACTTTTTTTTTTTATTTGATCTGACCGATATCTACTAACATGACAATTAGGACATTCTGTTGCAAATTCATGCTATTTATGATATAGAATGTAATCACTGGGACATGCATGTATTGTTTGATACTTCATTCCAATCTAATCCATAATGTTAGATAATTCTCGGTACGAACGAGGAAAAATATTTGATGGTGGTAACAAAAACTCACTAATCAACCTACAACAACAAATATGCATTGTTAATATAATGAATAGTAATTGTATGCTAACATTGAATATGAAAAAAATGACATGCCTTAGCATACGTGACATTGCTACATTGGATATGCTATTCATAACCTTTAAGTTCACCAACAACACTATAGCCGACAGTAGAGTTGTTTGGGAGCTTGGGTATAAGGGTTCGTGTGCCTTCTCAAGTAAAGGTATATCAAGACCATCTTCATCATTATTATCAGATTCACTAGTACCATCATTGTGAGCCTCTTCATCACTTGCCCCAATGCCATCTTCTTCAATCATGTCCTCTAGCACATTATCATCTTCTTCCATGGGAGTGTTATCCTCAGCTTGGATATTCACACCTCCATGTTCCTCCAGTAGGAAATCCACATTCAGAAATGGACGAAAATTGTGGCCCCCTTCAACATGACCATATTGCCTACAATGACTCTAGGCTGCTGTGATTAGAATTCTTCGATTCTTTAAACCCTTACACTTTTTGCAAGGACAATAACATTTATTAGGTTTTCTTCGAAATTAACCCCACAATGTAGCCATTGTCTCATTATTTTCTTCTAGATTCATATTGTTAGGTGTGGTCTTTCTTCATAGGAAAATATGCCTACAAATAAGTTGGACATGTTGTGATTAATGTTTATATCTGCACATATGGTTTTTGTTAATTAATGTTTTCAAATGTAACTAAAATGATTACAAACATATCAAAAATGACCTTCACAGGGTCTTATTACATCAACTGTTCTAACATGGTCATGTTGGTTATATTGAGACCTTAATGTCTTCTCATGCCTTCAACCTTGACCTTGATGCTCCTGCATCATTCTGCCAAGGATCAAGGAAAGTTGAATCATCATGGAATTGAGTAGGAAGACCTTCTAGAAAGTTGCAATACTTCAACCTTGTAAGTGTCACGTCAATGCAATGGGTACTAAAAAAAAAATTTAAGTTGATGAGAAATGGTTGTTATGAATTCAAATTGTAAGCATCAACTCAATGCATTGGGTATTAAACAAACAATTCAAGCTAATGACTATGGGTTTTTATGAACCACAACTCATGAAATATGCATTAAGTCCATACCTGTTGTTTATAATGAGCATGGGTTTTTTTTCTAAGAACATACCTATTGTTTACAGTCAGTAAGTTTCTATATCCTCTAACAAATTTTAAGCAATGAGCCAAAGTCACACGGTTGAAGATGATCATTGTCCCCTCAAAGTGCCATCATTTGATAAATTGTTGCATTGAAATATGATCTAGAAAGGGCCTTTTCACATAGTATGTTGGCACTATTTGGCAATCATCGATCATGTGGTTATTGCAAAGAGGCTAAGGACCAAACATGGAATTATGGAGATAGTGCACAGATGTACAAGGAAATTTTTTTGTTCTTTAGCTGCTAATCTTGCTTTGTGCTTGTCAATTAAAACATTATTTTTAAACTTGATCTTAATACTTTTTATAACCAATGGCTTTCTTTCCAATGTCTATCTCTCGACTCAACACATTTTTTCATTTTTCTTTCCTTCTTGCTTCATCATAAATACTTGGTTCACAAGTGCTTATGGTGTTCTTCTTGCTAAGATTATGAAGTGGACAATGACTTTTGATGTAGATAATCAAATGTTTGGCTCAACTTTTTTGGGTAAGTGTGATGATATGTAGTGCACTATAAATTTTATCTTCAATGAAAGGATTAGCACCTCTAATTTTCAAATGGCAATCAACCAGAAATAGCTAACAATCTAACCTAAAAAATACATTTTATGCCAAATTACAATCACAGTTAAAGACATTTAGATATTGGAAAATGGCAAGATTATGTCTTATTTCAGATATGCAATAAAATGGGCAAGAAATGTGGAAGAACGTTAAGTTTTTATCCACCAAAACATGAGTAAAATTGTATAAACTGAATGTATTTTTAAAAATAATGTCAATTCCCTTCAAAATAAATATTTTGCATGCAACTTACTTGCTGAAGATATTTCAAGTTCAACAACTCTTTAATCACATGATCCATAATAGTTGGAAGCTTTGACTTATCTAACAGCTGTGGCTTGGCCTGCAACAACAAAAAATTCTTAGTATATGCATCTCAACATTTAAAAAATACATCAAGCAATTCAGGTCAGTTACAGTCTATAAATTAACTGGCATTTGTTTCTTCTTTAACATATTCGAAAATCAAGTACAATGAATAGGAATACAAGTACCATTAAATTCCCTTGTGATTCACTCTCATTATGTCTCCCTTTCCACCTAGGATGATTTTCTAGATGTACTCCTAATTTATCAGTATGACAAGTCTTGTTGGAAATGCAAGCTTCACTACCATGAACATGTTCGATTGGAGATCTCAATTCAACATCTTAATCATGCTTATGTGAGAAATTTAATGGGAGTTCATACATCACCACGTCATTTGAAATGGTTTTAATAACTACCTACTCTTATCCACTCCTAATGTTAATAGTAGAAAATTCCTTTGAGCATGTATTATCTGGATTGGTATCATCTGTAATTAGCTTCAATGATCTACTTGTGAGAGAGATGTCTAAACCTGTCAACAAAAGTCATAGATTATCACAATTTGAAGTAATATCTTGCTGAGAATAAATTATTTATTTCAATAATTATTGGTGTCTCAAAACTAACAAAAGACACCCTTTGAAAATGCATCTTGCATTTTCCTGAATCCATAAGTGACCTTATATGAGGGAGAAATTATACTAGAATGTACAAGGCCTCTATATACACAATATTCTTGAACCAGCTCATCAAGCATTCACATGTTCAGCTTCATTCGGCTAAGTTCATTCTATGAGAAGAAATACACATAAGAAAATAAATTCATTCAAAAAACCTGTGACAACTTATCATGATAGACAAAATGTAGATGATACCTTCTATTTGGAAAATAAGTAAATATCTCCAAGGAAATACCAAATTCAAACTCATGCTTACGTTGCATGTGTCAACATTCCCCATCGACCTTAGTCGCAAGGCTAACTAACTTATCAAGAGTGTGTATCCCACAAATGAAATTGGTATAAATGTTACAACCACCAAATTTGGAGGGCATGTAAATTCAGTCATCACTATCTTATGTAGTACAATTAATTTCATATGTTGGAATCATTCTGTGACTTGTACACATGATAGTCCAATAGTTTTTAATGTCATCTTCATCACAATTTTTCTATGATAGTCTAATAGTTGTAGGTAGCATCTTCATCACAATTTTTCTATGATAGTCTAATAGTTGTAGGTAGCATCTTCATCACAATTTTTCCATGATAGTTTTGTTGGTCTAAATTTTTGCATAATCGAATTCCTTTGTCCAAGGTATAGAAGAATTTAGATTGGGATCCACCTATGGTGAATAGGGTTTCTAGCCAAGTCATATTTTGTAGGTCTTTGAAGCAAATTTTTGTCGAAACCCTAGGTCTTGTTTTCTTTTAAATTTTTTGGGCGCGAAACTAAAAGCATGCGAAGATTCCCATCTTTTTCAAACATTCTGTGCCATGAGTCACATCTTTTCTTTCATGTTTCTGACCACCCGATCCCTAAAAGATCTACGACAATCGCTATCTCACTATGAAAAGGTACAAGTATTTTAACCTTAGCGACATAGCGACCACCGCTAAGTTGAAAAGTGATACTGTTAAGTGGAAATGTGGTGACCGAAGATTGTATTGTTTCAGAGATATTTCATCACGTTTATAACAGACATGTCAGAACCTGAAAAGAAATTACAACATTGAGGTACAAAAGGAATCAATAGAAATCTTAGCTTTTTCGATTACTCTCTTTGTCGCTATCAGAGAAATTGGGCACTTCGCCATTAGCGACATGACATCTTCACCAAAAATAATGGCTGACAGTCACTTTTAAATTTTTCAATGATCGTAAGTTTTTTCAAGCTGCGTGGTGCACGTGCTATTTTATTATGTGTTAGATGCATTAACGAGGGTAGTTATGACTTCACTCGCCTTTATCTTTTCGACCCTAAATTTTGATTAGTCACTAGAAATCGCTATGTCGCTATCAGAGAATTGGTGTCTCACCATTAGTGACATAGCACCTAGATAGAAAGTAGTACTACAGAAAATTTTCAGAGTAAGTGGGTCCCAGAAAGTACTCCATTAGATATCAATTATAAAGCTTTGAGACACTGTCATGCCCAAACTACATGGGCAAAACACACACACACACACACACACACACACTTTTTTAAAGTTAATAATTAAAATTTATTAAGTAGATAAGTTTGGGATCACAGTCAAAGTAAAGGTGCTCTACATTTCATCTCAAATAAGGTTAACATAATAAAAATAAATTTTAATCAAGTTCAAACTAGATCAAGTTCAATTACAATTCTCTTAGGCAATTATCAATTGACAATCTAATCGATATTGAAAATTCACTTAAGAAAAATGATCAACTAGAATTAAAACATAACATATGTATAGATATATATATATATATATATATATATATATATATATATATATATATATATATATATATATATATATATAAGCATTATAATGGTAGGGGTCTAAGGAAAATTTGAGACTATGATCAACATGGAATCTTTGGTTTTCAAGACTAAATTATCTATTGACATTGCCATTTCTAGCATTATTTCATTTGCTAGTTGTTATGATAAGTTGTTCATTACTTTAAATATTTTATTTGATCACCTACACATCTTTTATGTTATTGCTTACAATATTATATTTTTACCACTAATAGAATAATTAGTTCCTCTAGAAATCCTATGTTGATGTTAAGGGATCATTTTTTATTTTTATTTTAAATGGAAGGTTGATATTGTTTTTTTAGTATTTTTAGTTTCTGTTTGAAACTATTAAGATGTAGGAAATATTTGATTAGTAGATAATGCTAATACATTTTGTTTTTAATAAATGATAGAGTTAAAAGAAGTTGTTGTTTAGATTAAAGTCTAAAATTGTTATGTTGTTTAAAGATAAAGGTTAGTAGTTAGTTATTTAAAATAACTTTTAAATTTAATCTTGTGTACGTAATTATTTTTTTTATAATTGTATCTTAAATTTGAATGTTTTATAAACATTGATTAAATTATTGTTGCAAATTATTTTATAAGTTAGAAATGAAATAATGAAACAAATGTCTATATCAAATTAATAATGAGAGTTCAATTTAACGTTTTATTCCTCCTCAAAGATTTTAAAACTTAAGATGTTATGTATAGAACCTATACCTCATCTATGAACACAAATTTATCAAACTTAGAGTGTGTGTTTTTGCCTCGCAGTTTGGGCATGATAAACACACTGGCATCTAATGGGCTACACGTATATGTCGGGAAAAGAAAAGACACCAAGATTCGCTATGTCGCTATCGGGAACTTGTTCTTCTCGCCATTAGCGACATAGTGCCCGACCAAGAAATAAAAAATATGGGCCCCAAGCAGCATGGTAATATAGCCAAGTCTTCAAAAATTTGAATCCAAATGCCAGCGGGGCAAGATTTCATCACGTCATCAATGATTGGACCCATGCCCTATTCACAAAATATATGAAAGACTCTGATCATCAGATATATCTCAGATCCATGATCATCACTATCTCGCTATGGCGAGTTGCACGAAGGTTATGAATAGCGACATGGTGACAAGGGGCCCACCATATTTCTTTTGAGCAATGCATCAAATGTCATCTGCATGATCAAATCAAGATCAATGACGAGCGCTATCTCGCTATGGCAAGGTGCTCACTCTTTATGTATAGCGAGATAGCACCTAACTGACACATGTCCTCAGAGTTTTGTGGGTCTAGTTCAGAGGTGCTAACAATGAAGGAAAGGTACGTGTAGAAAATTTTCATTGGGTTGGCTGCCAGCTTGTCAAGAGGAACATGAGTCATCTTTTCTTGCATCCCTGGATCATAGGATTTTTCGTAAATCCACGGTGTAAATTTGAATATAGAAGGTGATGCCACCCTGTGCATTTATGAGAGATGAAAGCTTCACGTGTGAAGAAAAATAGAGTATAACACAAAATATTTTCTTAATTCTACCATACTCGAACAAAGATTCAGAGCATTTCTAAGTAGAAACAGTTGTTGAGAAGATCATGCTGGATTCAGTAAGATTGTGAAGCAGTTTGTTTGTAGAAAGATTGCAGTAACATTGAGAAGAACTAGAGAAAACTTCAAAGTAAGTACTTGCATTATAATCTTTTTGCTATTTCAATTCCTTTGAGAGTTAATTAAAATGGCTCCAAAACAGAAAGCATTTTCTGGTCAAGGGAACTATTTGGATAGGAATGTCCACGATGATTTGCTTGAACTGCTCCCTTCTTCCACTATTGAAACTGTAGAAGTTAAGAGGCTAACTTCATTAAACCCTAGGTTGAAAATAGCAGATGGGCTGTATGACAAAGAAAACTAGGTTAGGGATGCAACAACTTCACAGATTGGTCTTGTTTTATTCAAAAAATGGTTTTCAGAGAGGAACCTTTTTGCCCCACATCATCTAGAATTTTGGTCTAGGGAAATCGGTGGTTCCTCGTGTTTTCATGGATTATGATCTTTTGGAAGCCATAGCAAAGAATTACGTCTAGGCCCTTAGGGTAGTGAGGAGAACTAATGGTGAAATCTTGATTACAATCAGCGCAGAGGAGATTAGGGAAGTTTTCAGTTTAGGGCTTGTCACTGATTATCATGTGCCCATTGATTTGAAAGGGTTAGAAAATGAGTATATGTCTAAGAGAGATGCAGGTAGGCAAGGAGCATTGAGTGCAAACATAGGTAGAATTGGAACACTGCCAGCAATAACAACATCCTCCAGGGAGCCTTTCAAAAGGGCATACTTCAATTCTAGGGCTATAGAAATATATAGGTCCTTGTGTAAAGTTTTCAGGAGAGATGAAGAAGAGTTCATGCCTGTGGATTTTATGTATATGATTACTCAGATTTCCTATTTTGGTGTGGATATAATTTTTGATTTTGCTTCTTACTTAGCTGAGGAGATTCACATTGGATTGATTGAAATTGCTAAGGGTAAGGTGGAACAAACTTTTGGCCATTATTCTCTGTTAATGCACATGTTCTTATTCAAGGGAGTAACATATTTTAGTAAAGAAATGGAATTAGACAGAGAAGAGAGTGGGGAAGCATTACCAGTTCAATTGTGGAGTGCAGATATGACTTGGGATGCAGAGAATGCTAGTTTTGTCAGGTTTGATAGGTATTTCACTTCAAAGCTAAGATGCCTCCTATTAAGGGACAATCCCAGAATCCCCAAAGCATTAATGAATCTCATTAGGCCTATGGAAAACCCAAGTGGTTTGAAAGTTTCACATAATTGGGAGATGTCATTCCATATTCTATTTCTATTGTATTTAGAATATATGGTTTTAAAGGAAGCCCTCATGTACTACCCTACCAAGTGCCTTTGAAGGTAGGAGTTTCTGAGATATTGTGGCAGCTGGGAGGAGTGGATGAAACCCTTCTATTGAAAAGACAAAAGGGGTCAATTTTTCCTACTTGCATAGTGGCACATCATTTTGTTATCACAAAAGAAGGTTGGCTTTCTCTGCACAAGATTTTGAATCCTTATAAGATGACCACTTCCCATCCTCATTTTTGTGATTTTGAAGGATTTTATCATTTGGTTCTAAGGAAGAGAATTAAGCTTGGTAAAATTGAGCATGAATTTTATTTTCTTGAAGACTTAATAAGGAAAGAGTACTCCTTGCAGGAGCAAGATACTAGGAAAGAAAAGTGGAAAGTCTTTTCTAAAATTTTGGATTTCATTCATTGTTTTGATCCAGATTATAGCCATTTGGATGATGTAATTACAAATGTAGATAAGATGAGAAAACTTATGAATAATTTTCCTACAATAATAGAGGCAATGAATGAAAAGAAGCAATTCTTTATTAGGTTCTACCCGGATAAGGCCAGGGAAGTAATGGGAAGATTGGGTTTTACTCCCAGTATAAGGGTAGGTCAATTAATTGTCCAAAAAAGGCCGAGATATACTATTGTTCAAAATAAAAGGAATATAGTGGAAAAAGGAAAATAAATAATTGATTCCACTAGTAGGGTTTTGGAAGAGAGGCCTACTGAGCCCTCCCCTAAGAGGAGGAAAATAATAAGAGAGGAGGATTCTCATGTTGAGGAGTATTCACCTTCATAGACCCCTTTGAGAACCGGGGAGGAGCAGCTCACTATTGAGAAAATTGAACAAATTGGATCACAAGGGGGAGTTTTTGTCACTCAAGGAGAGATCGATGAAGGGAACCCCCAGGAACCTCTTGTGCCAAGCCTCGAGCTGACTGTAGCTAATTTTAAGGGAAGGGAATTGGACCCTATTTTGGAACAAGCCAGCCAACAACTTTTGTCAGATGACAGTTTTGTAAGGTCTAGGGCTTCCCATCAATTTGCTTGGAGGGAAAACATCCATAATTTTGAGGAAAGATGTAAGAACATGAAAACAGAGCATCCATAAATGGATGAAGCCTCCATCCAAAACCAAATAAAGGAGCAAATGATGCAAGAATTCTAGAATATTACCCTTGAGGAGGGAAGGAAAATGGTAAAAACTTCTAACATACTATTGTTGCTTAATTGGGATATTGCAGATGCATTGATTTTCAACTCTATTTCTAATAGACTAGAGTTACAAGACCCAAATAAAAAGGAATTTGCATGGATTGCTTTTAGTGATGATCAAGCTGCTCTTGTTATGTGGTCATTAAGAAGAGGATCTAGGATTGTATCAGCACAGCTTGATGGTTCAGGACTGATAGGGAATATTATTGTGAGGAGAGTTGTTGATACCTCACACGTACAGGCAGCCCACATGAATGTGGATTATTCTTAGTTTTCCTTGGCTACTACTAAAAGGGAGGAAAAGGAAATGTTTGAATTACAAAGTAAATATGAGGCAGTTGTGGATGCCCACAATAAAGAGGTAAAAAGGAGAGTTGAGCTTGAAAACAAGCTACTGGGAAAATCCACCAGGCCTAAAATAAAATACCCTCGCCCCCCTGTTGAACCTTTCAAATCTACCCCCCTCATTGAAATACTAGACACACCCCAAGGGCCACAGTATTACATTGCTGAGGATTTTGAAGAAGAAAAGAGTAAACTGTGGGCCTTACATGTAGAGTTGGAATCTAAATATGAAGATAAACTAGGAAAAACTCTTACATATCTAGGAGACAAGGTTGAAAGGCCACTAATCCATGATCAATTGGCCAGGGTGATTAAGATCTGGGAGGAGTTAAAAGCAGATGATGAGGCTCTAAAGCCTATTGTGAACAAATGGAAGGAGAAAGCGATAACCTTCTTGTGTCTATCTGTTATAAATAATTCTCGTGATCAGATTGATAAAACCTTTGACATTGTTTTTGATCTTGCTGATTTTGATAGAAAAAGAATACATTTACACAAGATAATAATAGGCTACTTAGACAAATATAAGAGCCAAAAATTCAATTTATTTCCTCATGCCCTAGATAAGAAAAATAGTTTGAAAAGCAAAGAGGAATGGGCAAATGAACTTGATGATTTATTATGTTTAAGAATGAATCAAGTCATAAATGAAATAGGGCATGCACAGTGGGCCACCACAATAGAAGAAATGGTGAAAGCCAAAATATTCTTTGATTCTTTAAAACAGGAATTTGTTGATATTGATAATGAGGCTGATTATATAATAAAGAAACAAAAGGATATTTTGCAATTCAATTGGCCAAATGACACATTATTTGATAGGTGAATGGCAGAAATGGCTTCTAGTGAACAATTTGATGTAGATGAAACTGACAGTGATGAGGTGCAGGGTGAGGAAGTCCAAATCATTGATACCATCACTACTCAAACCCAATCAGAAGAAGAAGACAAGAAAAACTTGTCACTTTCAGTTGTAGAACCGGGACCACAAGATACCAATACAATTAAAGAAAAGGAAAAGGTAGAAGTTGTCCTTACCATGCAGAGTGAAGGTGGTGGAAGCCTACAGGTGGAGGATAATGTGCCCTCATTAGAACAAGCTTCATCGTTGGCTAATTTAGCAGTTACATATGAAGATAAATCAGATCAATAGCCAACTCAGCAACATCAAAACATGTAACAGAAGCTGACCCACCGAAAGGAATGATTTGATTTCGATATCTTCTGTTACCCATAATTTTGTCATTTTGTGATAGGTGTATGTAGAGATTCCTTGTAAAAGACACGTGTCAGTTTCTCTTAGCTTGAAGCTTGTTGCATTTCACACTATATAAGTGAAATTCCAAGGCAAGAGAAAAGGTCCAAATTCTATTTGCTAAGTGATACAATTAGTCTATTTTTGGTCCACCATTTTTGAGCAAAAATTTGTGATGTGTTTTATCTTGATATAAAACACAGATCATTCTATATTCATGTATTCTCAAGATTTGATAGAAAATGAATACAAATTATGAACTGTCCCCATATTAGTTCTTTCTGAACTTTGTCTCCTTTTGATTACTTGGTTATCTTGATGTTGTATAAGTAAAGGCTTGTGGAATTGAATGTAGTTCAATTAGGTTGTATATCTATTTATCATGGCTGTTAATTCAATGGATTAAGTAAAAGCTTTGATGAATTTGATAAGGTTGCTGCAGTAGTGGAAAGGATTTTGAATGACGATTTCTGATAAGAATTGCTGATAAAATTTTTTGTAAGGCAACAAATTAGATCTAGAGATTTGTAGTAGACTCTGAACCCCAATGGATTAGGCACTGATCAAATTTAATCAATTTGAAAGAGAAATGTGTCACACATGATTGTCAAAATGCATAATTATAATCAACTTTACTTTTATTTCCTGTAGATCTTCAAAGTTGGCCTCTACTTGTTTGCATGGAATGTTTTAGCTTTAGTTAGCCATTATTGCTGAGAACATCTACAGACCTATATAAGTTTTTTTTCCATATCTGTTATATGGGATGTGTTTATTAAAGTATCAATAATTGTACATGTATTGGAGAATTTGAGATGAGAATCAAAATGAAACTAAGATAATTCTCATACAGTTTTCCCAGTCTTGTATCATCCCTGGGTATACCCACCCTAGTTTTGCAGAGCCAAAAGAGTAGAAAACCACCCTTGTTTTTGTAGAAGTTGGGCCCAAATGGTGTGCACATACAATTGATAATAAGAATTGGCTAGTCTTTAGACTGTGTGAGTATTGTCATCTTGGTATTAAGCATTTTGTTTCTTAGTAGTTTTAAAACACCAATAAGTTTGTTATTCATCCAAATGGAAACCCTTGTAGGAAGACTTAATTGCAATGCAATGATTAAATGTAATGTTGAAATATAGGAGAGAGATTCTTTTGGTTGAACTAGAAGATAAATCATCTTCTAACAAAATGACAGAGAAATTCGATGAAGGATCCAAAGTACATCAATTCAATTATAGTCTAGTAAATTTAGGTGCCATCTTCATCATAAGTTTTTGAAGATAGTCCAGTATTTGTATGTGTCATCTTCATCAAAAAATTTCCATGATAGTCTATTAGTTTGAGGAGTCATCTCCATCACAAGTTTTTCATGGCATACTTGTAGTTAGAGGTGCATTGAAGACCTTTTATCACTACATGAGCTAGTAGTAGATGGTGATTATTCATTATCATCATCATCATCTAACATAGAATCACATGAATATCATGTTTTATAGCCCACATGGCCTAGGTATTGAGGGTACAACTCCAAGCACTAAACACACCAGACTTCAAATTATTATCTTTATGTGTTGATGTTTAAGTTGAATGTTCTAGAGTTGAAGAGAGAAACACACTCAATTTTTTTTCCTTTTTGTTATTTTTTTGAATATGAAACTATTGTCGAAATGATACAATATAATTATGTATTATTAAAACAAAAATACAAGAAAAATATGATACCAACACAACTATATTTGTAAAACAAAAAATTTTTCATTATTATTTCTTCTAAGCTTTTACAACTACAGCTTCTGCATATACATTTCCTTTCTTTTCTTTCATTACTATAACAAAAAGTATAATAGTTGTTACAATAGACCAACATTCCAAATGATAAATCTCCATCTACACACTTTCAATAAAATGAAACAACAAATACATTACATTCGTTTTGCAACTAGACTCTTTTTAACACTTATCATCAAAACATCACTGAGAAAAAACAATTGAGCGGAGACTCTCCCATTTATATTACACAACAATGGTTGAACTTTGGCATAAAAAATAATAATGATAGTAATAGTATTCACTTCCATCTTCAATATTATCATAAAAACCTACAACAAAAATAATCATGTACCTATGGAAATATGCTCAAAGAGAAATCCTTCTCCTCGACCATCGGAGATGCAGGTGTGAGTGGAGGTCGTGAATGGAAGAGCTTTTGAAGTCTAGCACATCAGGAAGAATGAAAGAAAGACAATATTGAGAGTTTTGAACTACTATTCTGCCCCCCCTATGTTGATGCAAATGCAAGGCCCCCTCTCATATTATTCCCAGGGCTAGTAGGTGTCATTAATCAAGTGGGTGGAGAAAACCTAAAATGAAACTGGGCTCAGAGAAAACCATATGAAAATGCAGAGATAACCATGTGAAAATGATCCAAAAATGTCAAATGAAATTGGGTGCAAAAGACGTAATTGTGCAAATGTTTTTTAAACTTTGCGGATTTATAAGCCCTGTGTTGGTCAAAATTTTGACCAACACGAGTCTTATATGTAAAAAAATGAAATTTTTGCCTTTACATTTCGACCACCCTAAATTTATTTAGTTGATGGTCAAAATTTTTGGTCGAAAAATGATGTTAAATGTAGTAGTGCATGGGAACTTGTAAGTATAGCATATGATAAGATATTCTTCTAATTTATGTTTAGATCGGCTACTCTTAAACATCACACATTACAAAAAAAATTAAGCTTAGAAAAGTAAGTCAAGTTTGACTATTTAACACAATTTATCTTATGAATCAAGCCTTAGTGTGTGATGTTTAAGCTGCTTGATATATTAGGGTGTTTAAACATCACACACTAAGGCTTGATTCATAAGAGGTGCCCCTCCACTTAATCTTCATTCTGTCCTTTCGAAGACACCTAAATTTCTTCATTACCACTATCTTCAGTAGGGCTTGGTTATGCATGATCTTTCCTTGCCATTTTTTATTTCAAATGAGAGAAAACTCACATGGCTTTTAATTATTTTGGGAATTAATGCAAATGGGTAGAAAATGAGACCCAATCTATCATAATGCTTTCTATATGTTGAAAATTTTGCATCTTATTTCCTATTTCTATTAATATGTCAATATCCGAATATTTTATTAGTATGCATAATGCAATTTGATCCATATAGGTCATTCCTTGATCTTGTAACTCTATTGATCAGAATTAGGGATCCATCTTTTCACAAATAATTTGACTACATCTATCAATTGAGGTATCCTATCTTAGGACATCTTTCCTTCCTTATCCAAGGATAAATTGGGTAAAATTTACAATTGGAGCTGATGATCCCATTTTGATCAAACTACTTAAACATAAAATATGAAGGCTTGATTCCAAAACTAAAAGAGTTAAATAGTCAAGCTCACATGTTTTTTTCAAGCTTAATCTTGTCCTCATTGTGTGATGTTTAAGGATGACCCATTTTGATATGCCACACTCATGGATTTTTTTATTTTGACATATCATGCATTTTTCAATTTCTTTCCTTCCTTATCTGAGGATAAATTCACAATAAAAAGAGAATATTGGGCCAAATTTACATTTGGAGCTAATGATCCCATTTTGATTGGCTTAAACATAAAATACAAAGGCTTGATTCCTAAGCTAAAAGAGTTAAATAGCCAAGTTGGCTTAATTTTTTCAAGCTTAATTTTGTCTTTAGTGTGTGATGTTTAAGGATGACCCATTTTGATAAGCACCACTGATGCATTTTTTAATTTCAACATTTCCTTCTCCCCTTTTAATTAGTATACTTACCTACTTATATCTATCTATTGTATAGTTAGTTCTTTCTTTACATAAATCATTAGAGATACTTAAGGGGTTTCGCCCAATGTAATCTTTACCTTTTCATGTGCCTCCTTGGGTTGGGGCATTCTTGATTAGTTTTTCCATGGATTTCTTGTTTGTCCTCCTCTATTGCTAGAGATTTTGACCCTCCAGTTGTCATAGATGTCTACCTTTTAAAAAAACTCTTCACACCCATTCCTTGGAGGAAGTTTCATCTTTGTCATGCATTCTCTTTTTTCCCTTCCATAGAGGCCATGTGTTGGATCTTTGTGCCATTGTTGGTGCTGAGATGTCTTCTCAAATACTCACACTCAGTGTGCTCTAAAATATATTAACTGGATATACAATATCTTATTTATAAGATAATATTTTTTATGTTTACAATTTAAAGAATAATCATAAATTTAAATTAATAATTTATTTTCAAGATATCATATATTTTTATTGAGACTAAGTCCTTATCTAATTGTAACGAAGATCGACATTACAAGGTCAATCATAGACTACATAGATGCGGATAACATAATTATGCCGAGAGGCATTCTATACAATGTCACCATATCAATACAATTTAGATTTTATTAAAGTTAATGATTTATTTAAAGTACATGAATCATATATTTAGTATATATTTTATCATTATTAGATTTTAAAATATAGAAAAATCCTCCAAATAATAGCTGGCCAAAATCATATGAAGCCAAATGGATGCTAAAATAATAGGACCTAACAAAAGGGGCTAAAAATAGGACCCGAAAAAATAAGGCCAAAAAAAAGGGCTGAAATAATTTCATTAAATTTTTAAATATAAAATATTTTATTTTTGTTAAATTTATTTTTGCATGCACATTCATGCTTATTTTTTGTGGGGAGTGGGGGAATTTGAAAAAAAATTCATGGAATGTCAAAAGACATCTATTGGGGGATATGAGGAGTCTCTCATAGGTTATAAAACAAATGCTCCACATTTCATATTCATTTTGAGTTTTTACAGGGAGGAAGAGGTGGAGATTATTGGAGTGGATTAGAGTTTTTGAAGAGGACTAGATTAAAGTTTTGGAGTAATTTTTTGCATGTGAGATTTATATTTTTAATTTAATTTTGCATTTAGATTTAGATTTAGTTATGTATTTAGATTTAAATGTAGATTTAATTTCAAAATTAGTTATAGTTTAGCCTTGCATGGTTGATTTAGATTTAGAATTCAAATTGAATCAAAATCTATTTGGTTTAGATATTTTATAATACATTTCATTTGCACATTTTTAATGTGCATGTTTCAATTTAGAATAATATTTGCATGTTTCATATTAGTTTTAAATTTTCATATGTCAAAATGCTTTTGGTTTTTTTGTTTTAGATTTGTATGTTTCATAATAGTTTTATATTTGCATGTTTCAAAATATTTATTTTTTTCATGTTTCATAATTAATTTTTATCATTAATGTGGATGGCAAGGTCACCTTATCAATAAAATTTGTATTTTATTAAATTTAATGATTAATTTAAAATATAAAAATCACATACTTAGTTTATATTTTATCATTATTTAGTTAGATTAATTAAGTGTCTTATTTAAATATTTTTCACAATATATAATTTTTTTTATTAATGTTTATGTTTGTAATGTTTGAAAAGTGGAAGACAATGCCACCATATTTCAAGCATTACAATCTAACTATTTCATTTGAAATAGTTTTGATTTTTATTTATGTTATTTTAAAAATTATTCATTTGAAAGAATTTGTGTTAATTATGAATACTTTTTTATTTTGATAATTTCTATATGTTGATGTTTGTTTATAAGTTTGCAGGTTACTATTTGAGTTATGGATGCCTCGAACAAAGAATCAAACATTATTTAATACTAGCCCGACTACTTCAATAACCTCAAATGATTTCTTTGAGACCGAGTTTGACAAATGCCTACAAATAATTAAAGAGATGTGCACAGCTATGATTAAAGTTGTGGAGAATGCAATATTTCCAATTGACTATGTTGGGGAAATAGAAGTAATGCATATGAAAGATGCATAAAAATTCATATGTGGCACATCTACAAAAGTGGATGGGTTTCCCTCAATGATGAAAGAAGTTTTTCCTGATCATTGTTCAAACAAAGGTTAGAAAAGAATCCTAATCATTGAAGAATGTGACATGTATTTATGCCATTACAAAGATTTTTATTTTTTGTATATGGTTCATTCTTGTCTCCAATTTTAGAATTTTACTTCTAATTAGTTGTATTGGCAGTTTTGTTTCCCCATCATTCTATGTAGCTTTCACAAAGAAGAGAACAAGAAAAAATAAATTTATTATTGTACAAAATATTTCTTTAATGGATGTGGCTACTAAATATGTTAATTAAGAAAGAAAATCATAAGTCTAAATAGATGTCCTTAATGATAAGTATATTTATTGATTACAATTCTTAATCATTGCAATAAAAATTGCATTAGCATTTTTAAAAATTCAACAATATATAATGTTCTCACATTATCATGGAGAAATAATTTCCATAAAATTGATTCTTATATATTATTTCACACTTTTTACATCATCTAAATAGTTTTCTTGGGACTTATAATTTCCCTTTCATGAATTTAAAGGTTTGCACTATTTGAGTCATTTGTATAACATATATCCTAAATTTGAACATAGTTGTACTCCAAATACTCCAACACTACACCTAAATCTCATACTTCCCTTAACCATGTCCCTTATTTTAGTGTAACATTTAACCACTTACTAACCTTAACCATAACATTGAGTGTCATATAAATGAAATTGTAAACCTTGGATCCTAACTCTAACTCTTACTCTAGATATGACTGTACTAAGCATTTAGTAAATTATATACCTTAACCTAACCCTATATGTACTAGAAACTAGAAATAATATTATATATATATATATATATATATATATATATAGAGAGAGAGAGAGAGAGAGAGAGAGAGAGATTAGGGGGTTTATCTAGAGAGAGAGATTAGGGGGTGTATCTAGAGAGACAGAGAGAGATAGATTAGGGGGTGTATCGAGAGAGAGAGAGAGAGAGAGATTAGGAGTTGTATCTAGAGAACAAGGAGAGAGAGGGAGGAGAGAGATTAGGAGGTGTATTTAGAGAGTAGGGAGAGAGAGTGAGAGTGAGAGAGAGATTAGGAGGTGTATCTGGAGAGCATAGAGGGAGAGAGAGATTAGGAGGTATATCTAGAGAGCAAGATGATAGAGATAAGAGGGTGTATCTAGAGATTACAGAGAGGGATTATGGGGCGTATCTAGAGACTAGAGACAAAGAGAGATTAGAGGGTGTATTTAGACAGGGGGAGATATTACTAGGTGTAGTTAGAGAGTAGTGAGAAATAGAGGGAGAGAGAGAGAGAGAGAGAGAGAGAGAGAGAGAGAGAGAGAGGATGGGAGAGGTAGGGATTACATTATTAAAAAGATTAATAACTTGTATCACAATAGCACTAATCATGGACACTATAATAGAACTAACCCACATAAAAATTTAACCTGACTATTACCCTAACACTAAGATAAATTGTAATAATAGCACTAACATCAACTATAATATGATTAATAACCTACAAATAACCTTAACTGCAATAATAACACAAATCCTAACTCTAACTCTAATTCTAATTCTAACTCTAACTCTAACTCTAACTCTGACTCTAACTCTAACCCTAACCATAACCCTAACCCTGACCCTGACCCTGACTCTAACTCTAATTCTACCCTTGACCCTAACCTTAACTCTTTATAACCCTAACTCTATACCTAATTCTAACCCTAACCCTAAGCCTTACTATAACCCTAATCCTAACTATTATTCTAACTCTAACACTAATTCTAACCCTAAACCTAACCCTAATTTTGACCCATATTCAAACTATAACCCTAGCTCTAACTCCAACTCTATCTCTAACCCTAACCCTACCCCTAATTCTAGCCCTAAAACTAACTCTAACTCTAACCCTAACTATAACTGTAACTCGAACTCTAATTGTAACCCTAACCCTAACCCTAACCCTAATGCTAACCCTAACCCCAACCCTAACCCTAACCCTAACCCTACCCCTCATCTTAACCCTAACACTATATATAATGCTAATCCTAACCCTAACACTATATGTAACTCTAACCCTAACACTAATTCTAATCCTAACCCCAACCCTAATTTTAACCCTAAATCTAACCCTAACTCTAACCCTAGATCTAACCCTAACTCCAACTCTATCTCCAATTTTAATTGTAACTCTAACTTGATCCCTAACTCTAACTCTAACTCTAATTCTAACCCTAACCCGAGCCTCAATTCTAGCCCTAATTCTAACACTAACACTAATACTAACACTAACATTAATTATAACCCTAACCCTAATACCAACCCTAACTCTAACTGTAACCCTTTTGCTAACCCTAACCCTAATTTTGACCCTAACTCTATCTCTAACCCTTCTTCTAACTCTAATTCTAACTCTAACCCTAGCTCAAACCCTAACTCTAAATCTAACCCTAACCCTAACCCTAATTCTAACCCTAACTTTATTTGTAACTTTAATTCTAGCCCTAACGCTAATTCTTACCCTTACCCTAACCCTAACTCTAACTCAATCTCTAACCGTAATTCTAACCCTAACCCTAATCCTAACCCTAACTCTAACTGTAGCTCTAATTCTACCCCTAACCCTAACCTATATATTCCTAACTCTAATCCTAATTCTAACTCTAATCCCAATTCTAACCCTAACCCTAACCTAATTTTAGCCCTAACTATAACTCTAATCCTAACTCTAACTCTAATAATAACTCTAATTCTCACCCTAACCCTAACCCTAACCCTAACACTAATTCTAACCCTAACTCTAACTCTAACTCTAATGCTCATTCTAATCCTAACCCTAATTCTAACCCTAAATCTATTTCTATCTCTTACCCTAACTCTAACTTTATCTCTAATTCTAACACTATCCCTAATTCTAACCCTAACTATACCTCTAACTCTAACTCTAATTGTACCCCTAACCCTAAAATTAACCCTAATCCTGACTCTAACTCTAAACCTACCCCTAATCCTAACCTTAACAATATATATAACTCTAACTCCAACCCTAACCCTAATTAAACCCTGATCCCAAGCCTAACTATAACCCTAACCCTAAATCTAACTAGGTAACTCTAACCCTAACCCTAACTCCAACTCTATCTCTAACTTTAACTCTAACTTGAATTGGGACTCTAACTCTAATTCTAACCCTAACCCTAATCTTGTCCCCAATTTTAACCCTAAATCTAACTCTAACTCTAACTCTTATACTGACACTAACACTATTACTACCTCTAATTTTAACTCTAACTCTAATTGTAACCCTAACCCTAATGTTAACCCTAATGCTAACCATAACCCTAACACTAACCCTAACCCTAATTCTAACCCTAACCTTATTTCCAACCCTAAATATAACCCTAACCCTAACTCTATCTCCAACTCTAACCCTAAATGTTTTTATAACCCTTACCCTAACTATATTTGTAACCCTAATTCTAACCCTCACCCTAATTCTTACCCTTACCCTAACCCTAACTCTAACTCTAATCCTAACTATATCTGTAACCCTAATTCTAACCCTAACCCTAATCCTAATTCTAACTCTAATTCTAAACCTAACCCTAACTCTAACCTTAACCCTAAGTATAGCCCTCACCTTGACTCTAACTCCAATTGTAACGTTAACCCTAACAATAACCCTAAATCTAATCCTAACTCTAATTCAAACCCTATCCCTCACCCTAATTTTAATCCTAACTCTAACTCTAACCCTAACCCTAACCGTTACACTATCCCTAACCCTAATTCTAACTTTAACCTTAACCTTAACTCTAACTCTAACCCTAACCCTAACACTAGCACTAACATTAACCATAAACATAACTCTACCCCTTACTCTAACCCTAAATCTAACTCTACCATAATTGGACTCTAACCATAACCCTAGCTCTAACTTTAATCCTATCTCAAACCTTAACCCTAACCATAACTCTAACCTTAACCTTGACTCAAACCCTAACCCTAAACCTAACCCTATCCCCACTATAACCCTAACCATAACCATATCGATAACTCTAACCCTAACCTTAACCATGAGTATTACTCTAACCCTAACCTTGACCATAAACATAACTCTACTCTTAACTCTAACCCTAATTCTAACTCTACCATAATTGGACTCTAACCCTAACTATAAGCATAACTCTAACCCTAACCTTAACCATGAGCATAACTCTAACTGTAGATCTGACTCTACCATAATTAGACTCTAACCCTAACCCTAACTTTAATTTTAATCCTTGCTCAAACCCTAACCCTAACTTTGACCTTAAACTTGATTCAAACACTAACCCTAACCCTAATCCTAGCTTTACTATAATCCTAACCCTAATCATAACCATAATCATAACTCTAACCCTAACGTTAACCATGACCATAACTCTAACGCTAACGTTAACCATAAACATAACTCTAATATGAACCTTAACCATAACTCTAACAATAACCATAACCATAACTCTATCCCTAACCTTAACCATAGTTCAAACCCTAACCCTAACTTCAAACCTAACCCTAATGCTAACCCTAACCCTAATTCTATCCCTAAGGTTAACATTAAATGTAATGGTAACTTTGTCCCTAACCATATATCTACCTATGACTATAACATTTTACATTACAATATCCCAAAAATAAAATATTTTTTTATATCTAAATTAAACTCCTTATATTAAATTAAAAAAAATATTTGACTCAAACCCTAACCCTAACCCTAACCCTATCCCCACTATAACCCTAATTATAACCATAATGATAACTCTAACCCTAACCTTAACCATGACCATTACTCTAACCCTAACCTTAACCATAAACATAACTCTACCCCTAACTCTAACCCTAATTCTAACTCTACCATAATTGAACTCTAATCCTATGCCTAACCCTAACTATAAGCATAACTCTAACATTAGCCTTAACCATGAGCATAACTCTAACTCTAGATCTGACTCTACCATAATTGGACACTAACCAGGCTAACCCTAAACTTAATTTTGATCCTAACTCAAACCTTAACCCTAACTCTAACCTTAACCTTGATTCAAACTTTAACACTAACCCTAATCCTAACCCTAGCCTTACTATAACCCTAACCCTAATCATAACCATAACCATAACTCTAACCCTAACCTTAACCATGACCATAACTCTAACCCTAACTTTAACCATAAACATAACTCTAATCCGAACCTTAACCATAACTCTAACGATCACCATAACCATAATTCTATCCTTGACCTTAACCATAGCTCAAACCCTAACCCTAACTCCAACCCTAACCCTAATGCTAACCCTAACCCTAATTCTATCCCTAAGGTTAACATTAACTATAATGGTAACTTTGTCCCTCACCATATATCTACGTATGACTATAACATTTTACATTACAATATCCCAAAAAAATATTTTTAAACTCCTTATATTAAATTTTAAAAAATATTTGACTCAAACCCTAACCCTAACCCTATCCCCACTATAACCCTAACCATAACCATAATGATAACTCTAACCCTAACCTTAACCATGAGCATTACTCTAACCCTAACCTTAACCATAAACATAACTCCACCTCTAACTCTAACCCTAATTCTAACTCTACCATAATTGGACTCTAACCCTATCCTTAACCCTAACTATAAGCATAACTCTAACCCTAGCCTTAACCATGAGCATAACTCTAACTTTGGATCTGACTCTACCATAATTGAACTCTAACCCTAACCCTAACCTTAATTTTGATCCTAACTCAAATCCTAACCCTAACTCTAACCTTAACCTTGACTCAAACCTTAACCCTAACCTTAGCCTTAGCCTTACTATAACCTTAACACTAACCCTAATCATAACCATAATGATAACTCTAACCCTAACCTTAACCACGACCATAACTCTAACCCTAACCTTAACCATAAACATAACTCTAATCTGAACCTTAACCATAACTCTAACAATAACCATAACCATAACTCTATCCCTAACCTTAACCATAGCTCAAACCCTAACCCTAACTCCAACCCTAACCCTAATTCTATCCCTAAGGTTAAAATTAACTATAATGGTAACTTTGTCCCTAACCATATATCTATGTATGACTATAACCTTTTACATTACAATATCCCAAAAATAAAAAATATATTTTTAATCTATATTAAACTCTTTATATTAAATTTAAAAAAATATTTTGAAGCACAATTTTATAGTAACTTCATACAACTCTAATTAAAAATTAATTAACAATTTTATAGAAACCTTATCAAAATAAAAAATAAAAAGTAAATATTTTTCCTATTGCGCCACGACTGCCACTAGCTTATATATACCTCTATATATATTACGTCGAGAGTAATCGTTCTCGAGACGCCTATTTTTATTTTCATTAATCCCAACTTCGATTAAAATAATTTTGAGATTAAATAAAAATAAGCGCCTCGAAAACACTCTCAGCGTAATATATATAGAGATATATATAAGCTAGTTATTATCATCCTTGGGGACGGCTTGTTAGCCTTTGTGAATGTGGTTGAGCACGTAGACAAGGATCGGAGGACTTATTTCTTATAGTTTAATCTATATTCAGACATCCTCAGTTTGAACTTATGCATTGTGATGATCACTTCTAAGTGCAAATTTCTCGATTAACTCTCCGAGGTTGGAAGAATGTTGGGTCGGCTTGTGCAATTAGTAATGCTTGGGACGGCGATTAGATTCCCCTCTACAAAAATAGAATTAGATTAGCATTTCTTCACAACAGTTTTGTTCATAACACAAAAGAGAATGGGCGCAAAGACACTGCAATTTTTTTGCGCCGTGGTGATAACCCTGCCAAACTCAAGTCCAATGCGCCGACCCTAACGCTTGTCTTGATGATTTGATCTGCTGCGCTATCAACATGGGTGGCCCGGGATTGGGATATTGCTGCAGCCGAGCTTAATTTGCTACACAAATCTTATCATAGATAAAGACTAAGAACTTTTCTCAAAATAAATATTCTATTATGCTTTGGACATATGGAGAGATTGTATTATTAGTCCCCACTATTTATAGAGACTGTAGTTTTCACATGCTTTTTAACAATTAGTTGGTGCTTTGAAAAGTATGTTCAAATCATTTAATCTATGGTCTCTTAAAATACTTTTATTAAAACATATTTTTATGTACTTATTTCTATTTTATCATTAGTTATGACTATTTTTGTTGGTAGTCTTTTCTATATTTAGCTTAATAAAATTGGAAAATTTGTTAATAGTCTATGCACCAATTTTGTTAATAGTCCATGTGCATACGGATTATGGACAGCTGGAAACCTTACAATAATTCAGGTGGCTGGACGTGCTTCAACATTTTGCATGCATGCATGCTAATCTATTTATCTTATTTGTCTTTGTTTTTAAAATTATTTTAGGGTAGAGGGAGTAGCAGTGCAAAGGCAGGGATACAGGAAAGAGACAAAGGCCATGAAAAAGGTAAAACGAGTTAAAAAAGTTACAAACTATTGGATAAGTCTGTGACATAGTTTTACAGGTGGAAACTTGAGTTTGAATGTCTCTTTCAGATTTATGGTAATTGCAAATAAACAGTCTATAAGATTTATCAATTTATCAAATACCTATTTGCACAAGCTCACTAAGTTCATGCTATGACATTTTTTATCCATATTTATTCTAGCTATTATTGGACCACCCTTAAACATCACACACTAAAGAGAGAATTAAGTTTGGAAGGAATACGTCAACTTTGACTATTTAACACTTTTAGTGTTAAAATGAAGCTTTAGTGTGTGATGTTTAATCCCTCCCTTATTATTGTGACTAGATTTATTTACTATAATATCTTTGTAAACTTCATCACACACTAAGGAGAGAATTAAGTTTGGAAGGAATACGTCAACTTTGACTATTTAACACTTTTAGTGTTAAAATGAAGCTTTAGTGTGTGATGTTTAATCCCTCCCTTATTATTGTGACTAGATTTATTTACTATAATATCTTTGTAAACTTTTTTGTTTTTGATAGTAATTTTGCTCTCAAAATTGTTATTGAAAAAATTAAAACTGCACCATATTCACTTATGATTAATAGCAAATTTGTAGGAACTTAATTATAAAATATAATACATTTCATAAGTCCAAAATTTACTATTTAAGGAAGTGTATTGTACTCAGATTTTTTGCTTAAATTTTCTGAAAATTAGAATTGTTCTGAAATTCTTCAAGGTCAATTTCATAGTAGCATTATGAAAATACAATTCTTTAATCTGAGATTTGACAATTTTTGTTTCTTTTTAAATATTACTGGTGCGGACGCCCCCAATTGTTCCATTGAATTCCTCCTAAATCTATTTTGAAATATAAGAAATTGATACGTACTCCCACGAGAACTTGATTGAAGTTGAAATACACGCAATAAATTACTCTAGAAGAGATGAAATTTTGATTTCCATCAAACCCATTGAATGTTAATGCTTGAGCATTTTAATAAGTAAATACATCAAAAAAAAAAAAAATCTCTTTAGGCATTTGCAAAGGATGCGACATCATGCTAGAACAAAACATGTTGCTCGGACCAGTCCAAGGGATATTAGAGCTCGATGTATCTCTGTGATAGAGATAATATTTCAGCAAGCGTATAACTAATAGGGTCACATGGGAAAGAAAAATAATGATGTTCATCTCACCATCTCACCGTGGCATATTAATGATGTTAATCTCACCATCCACATAAAATGGCTAAAGTCTGTGCAACACAATCTCTACTTTTGGTAACCTCTTAAACAAGGGCTGCAGGGCAGCTGAGTTCCTGCCAAGTGAAGGCAGGAAAAGGCAGTGCTGAGGCAGAGGAAGTTATGGCTAAGTGGGTTTGAGTTACTTGGCAGGAATAGGCAGTGTTGAAGTAGAGGAAAACATCGTAGTACAAAGACATAACGAACAGAAGAGAATAGACTGCACAACTTGAAATAGTATATGATTCCTGGCAGAAATGTGATGAAACACTAAGAAAACCAAGGCTCTTAGATAGTCAGTATGGATTAATCTGCCATGTGCAATTTGTAAGAGAAATCTGAAAGAGAATAGGATGATCAGTTTTAAACTTAACAGAGAAGTCTCAAAACAAATCTGGAAATAGGAAGCCCAATAATTCCTAAGACAAATCTAAACCAATTCTTGAAGAAAAGGAGATGCACAAGGAGATTGTCCACATGGAGAAACAACACCATAGGAAATATAAAAGTTAAAATAACACTCAGAAAAGATAATAGCAGTAATATGCTAAGTTTAGTAGACATTGATATGTACACTCCAGTTAGTTAGCTCGCATTTTTCATTTTTTCATGGTGAGCCCTAGTTTTATATTCAAATCAATAAATAACGTTATCATATATATTATGTTTATGAACATTGGTCAAATAATAATTTCAAATTTTCAATACCAAAGCAATCCATGTGCATCCCTCAAGTTGTACAATCAACTAGCTTCAAAACATAAATCAATAAAGCTTTACAAGGATTCCCAACAAGACTTGATGTTTATGGCAGAGGGAGATGATGTTGCAGACAATATCATCAACTGGATGGATAGTAAATTGCAATGCTAGATTGGTTGCTGCTTGATGGAAAGAGGCAGAGAAATTGAAATAAAATAAGAATAAAACACAGCAGTTGAAAAAGAAGCATAGAAATTATTTCTCTAAACTCCTATTTCAAATATTGGTAGTGTTGTTGTATTAATAATCTTTTCCAGCCTTTTTTTCCTGAGATTTTACAGTATATCATCTATCTCGAGCATATCTATGTCCAGCACTCGTGCATATGCCCAGCAAAGGGGAAAGAAAAGAAGTAAGCATATAAGATGAAGTCGTCCAATCATTCTCTTAAAACCAACATTACAGAGACTACAAATATAATGAAAGAGGTGTTATAATTGAGTCTTTGTGTTAGAACCACCATTAAATCATAGATTTTTTTTAAAGACAACCAAAGTGAAGCCCAAAAGTACTATGAAGAGTCTGCCAAACTAGTACAGTCATGCATGCTATCTGGACTTAAGCTTGTCTCAAGTAGAGAGCAGAAAGCAAAGCATCACTGAGATCGGTAAAAAAAAATGGACCAAAAAACCCCAAACTCTAATGGTACGGATTTGTTTAGAAGCACCAGAATAACGGCAAGGGTTAGAATACCTCTTAGTAGCCTCCACAAACACATCGGTCTATTCCTCTCACTGGTACAACAAATGTCTTCTGCACAGAACAAGCTTGTATTGTCTCTATTTTGTAATCGCCATAGGGGTCTGCTAAAGTTGGAAGATAAAGACACGCATCACACCTGCATGAAGGAGGGAAGGACATAGTAGGCAGCTGGTGTTTTTGATAATCCCACAGCAATGAGCGGTCCTAAACCTCGTTTTGTGGAAAAGCATGAAAAAACCTTTATTAGGCCTGTCATCCACCTCGATTCTCCCCTCTTCTCTAGCCTCGATTGTCGATAATCCCCTGTTCTCTTGCATCGATTGTTGTGAATATCTGAATATCCCCTGCCAGTGATAAACATCAAGCAACTTGTGCGGTGGTGGGAGAATAAGATAGCGATAAAATTATGCTATGCGGCGATAGAGATTGGATTTTTAAAAATGGTTTAATAACGAGTTAACTGTGAGCTCTAGGCAATATTTTCCTGCATGGCAGGAACTAATAAAATCCAGTCATGAGCTATCTAAGGATTATAAATTGGGTTTCTTGTGTTCTACACAATACTATACCATTCAGTAACAAATGAAAACACTCTATCATTAGTAGAATCTTCATAGTTAGACCTTATTATTTTGTATCTATGTTGCAATGATAATCTAATTTGAGCAACTTTAGCAAAACAAATATTGACAACTGGATTCTGGTAAAATAAAAGAAGATAGGATAAGCGCATGCGAAAACTCAAGTAAATTTTAGTAGGTATGCTAGGAATTAATAAGGATGACTCTTGGAAAGCAAATGGCACATTACACTATAACTACTTGTAAAACCTTTGGCATTGTCTATGCGCAATATTACAGATATAATAGTATGAAGTATGGAAATTTATATACTAATTGACATATTTAAATGTATTTTTAAGCTCATATTTCACAAATAGATAAAATAGAGTTATGTGTACTGAGCAATTTTGGCAAAATTTGATTACCAAATTTCAAGGTAAGGTAAATCATTGGACTCATAGATGGCTTTCTACTGCTGCTTGGGTTACTCTTCTTCAATTTATTATCCAAGCTCTTCCTACTTATAGAAGCATGGTTTAAGCTACTTCTATTTACTTTCTCAAGGAGTTTGATGCTTTCTCGGCAATTCCTTTAGAGTGGTAATTTGCATAGCACTAAATGGAGTTTGATTAGCTAGGAGACTATTTGTAGGCCTGAAAAGGAGGTTGGTCTTGGTCTTTGATCAGCTCTCTTGAGTAGTCAAGTGTTAGCTGCTAAGCTTTATTGGCAATGGTGCTCTAGACAACATCAACTTTGGGCTTGTATTATCACTCATAAATATTTTCATAGTGTTGATCCTTGCTCTGTTTTTGCACTTCCTCTTGAAGGTCGTGGCTCAATGGTTTGGCATACTCCGAAGATTGGTGATCTGTTAGTCAAGAGAGGCCTGTTCTGGATATGTAAGGGAGGCTCCGAGGCTTTGTTTTGGTCTGATGCTTGGGATGGATTCCCATCCATATTATCCATGTACCTTCATCTTCAAACTCTTTGTGATTCTTTTCATACTGTTGGATGGGATAAAGTGGTTCATTACAAGACTCCTTATCAATTGGGACTTGTTGTTGGTTACATATGGAAGTAGTCTTCTGATTGGCCTCTTGGAGGCACAGACGTGGATCGTTAGGAGCTTTCTCAAATTCTGGCCTCTAGGTAGTGTTTCTCTTTGCTTGATCCAGATGTTTTGGCTTGGGGAGGTACCATGTCTGGTAAATATCATTTCTTTGTTGGGTATCAAGAGATAACTAGAAAATTATTTGGGGATGTTGAGGTCCCTTGGTGGAAGGAAGTTTGGAATAAAGTTTCTTGGTCCAAGTGTAATTTTTTCACATGGCTAGTGGCTCACAACCACTATCTTACGTGGGATAATCTTTGTAAACATGGATTTTAGGGCCCCTCTTATTATGTTTTGTGTGGTAATGGGGAGGAGTTTGTCTCCCATCTATTCTTCCATTGCTCCTTTTCTACTCAACTATGGCACCTTTGGTGGAGTGCTTGGGGTTGCTCTTGTAGGCATGCTTCCTCTTTGCCTGAGTTTTGGGCTTGCTTGGGTAGTGCTCCCTCCAAGTCTTCTCCTCTCCATATTGCTTGGATTCCTAACCCATTGTTCATTCTTTGGCATATCTGGTTGGAAAGGAATTGTAGAGTCTGCCAAGATGTTTGGCTTGGTGTTATGCATCTTTGGTGGAAGATCTCACATTCTCTTCAAGAAACTATTCAAGTAAAGTGTGCGCTAGATGGGGGTATGTATTTGGTTGATCTTGCTATATGTAATAGCCTCAATTTTCATCTTCAGGATGGAGTTGTAGCTCAAAGGTATCAAAGAGTGACTAGGCAGCCTCGACAATAGATGAAAGGTCAGGTGAATTAGGATGGGCATTGGAATCCTCCTCCCAGTGGAGTTCTAAAAATTAACACTGATGGTTCTTCTTGTGGGAATCCAGGCACTATTGGTATTGGAGGAGTGGCTTGTTGTAGTTCTGGTAATGTTAAATTCGTTTTCTCAGTGCATAAGGGTGGTTACACTAACAATCTTATGGAGGCTCAGGCCATTTTATATGTTGTGGAATAGTGTTCTTTGTGGGGATGGCGAAAGATTATCTGTGAGTTTGACTCCCAAGTGGTGGTGAACTTACTTTCCTTGTAGGAGCTTGAGGATGTTAGTTGGTAGCTGACAGCTATTGTTAATCAAATTCTTCTCTTTTTTACCTCCCTTCAGTTCATTAGGTTTACTTACATTCCTCGTGAATGGAACAAAGTTGCTAATTGTTTAGCCAAATAGGCTTTTGGTCTTGCTTCGGGCTGGAATATTATGAATAGGGGGCAACTTCCCATTGAGATGGTGCAAGAATTTGATGATCATGTTGCTTAGGATAGAGCTCCTTGTTGTAATACTTTCTATCTTGATAAATTTTTACTCCTCTTTTTCCAAAAAAAAATTTTAGTTAGTTTTATTTTTTAAATAATTGATTCATTAGCATAGGGTCTACATTCTTAATATATGCAAAATTCAAACATGTTGCAACATCATATGTGTGATGTTAAGAGTGATGTCAGTCAGTTGCATGACTGAAGTTAATTCTATGGCTAGGTTTTCTATTTACAAAATCAACAAATTGTTAGAAAGTTTGTCTCATATGGTGTAATAAACAACCATGTAGTTGATTGCCAATGGAAATTGCAAGTTCAATTTTTATCCTTTGCATTTCACATTGGAATACTTCATTCACAAAAATAACAATTGAAACATGAAGTGGGTGTACTCCATTTGTACTTAATGTTCCTTTAGGGGTTGGCTTTATCATTATGTTTATTTATTTTATGTCTATTTATTTTCTTAATATGAATGGAAAAATGTAAATATCTAGATTCACCCATGCAATCATAGGCCTCACCTTTTGATGTCACTGAAATGACAATAGTTTTTAATTATTTTTAATTGATTATCATTATATTTACCCTTTCATTCATATGATGGGACTCTAGCTCTATGGAGCTCTTGTTATTATTATTATTGTATTTGTCTGTAGGCAATATACTATTGTAATCACCTATTCTTAAGTGGTGATTTTTATTTTGAATTTCAACCAATAAAGTATAAGTATTTTTTTTTTGATTTCTCATTTTGATTCTTTCTAATGTCAATGTGTGAGATTTTTAAGTTCTAAAATCACTAAAATTATTTTGTGTTAATTTGATTGGTTCAAATATCTCGAGTAGGAGTGGATTTCGAGCAAGCACTACCCTATTCTACAAAAATATTTTAGGATGCACATATTCAAATTCAATAAAGTTATGACAATTAAATTTCTATTTGTAGCACTTTATGTCACTATTTGATTTAAGTTTAGGTAATTACAATTATAAAATACTCTCCTCACTTTAAAGATAAATAATTTTCAAGTTACAAAATGTTCAAAATTATTTGAGTACAAAAATTCATAACCATATATTTAATGTGTCTAATTTATATTTTTATTATTTGGTTTAAATTTAGGTACCTTTTAGTTTTTTTTTCGGATACAATTTTTTTACTTTTATATTTTTAAGATCAAATTTAATCTAATGTATATTTGAAGAAAGAGTGTTTCAAGATACAACACGACCTATATGCTTATATTTAAACTATATTTCCTCTTAGCATTTAGTATCCAGAGTTAAATAAATATCTAACTTTTGTTTTGTATAATCTAATAATTATGTGCACAATAGATATAAGAATGCTAATTAATATTAATAGAATAAACAATTAGCATAGTCCAACAAGCATTACTCCTATTATGCACATATTTAATAATTTCTCAAATACAACAAAGTTATGACTAATAATTTTTTATTTGTACTACTCTATTTAGGACAACTACAAGCCACTACGTGGCACTTGTCATAAATTGTGTGGAGTCTAAAAAATATGATGCGCTTGGTTCCAATAATATTATAGAGTTGGTCTAATAGATTTTTTAATATAATTCATTTATATTAGATTCTATATTATTAGATAAATAATGTATTTTCAAGTGATAAATGGATGATATCTTGCATCTTATCTTTTATTATGAGCATGCATGATTATCTAAGTCAATTAATGGATTATAAAAGGTAGATATTGACTTCATTGCATGTAGCTCTTGTTTTCTTAGAACAAGTATTAACAAAAGGATGATGACAGATGGTTTAAACATCACACGCCAAGGCTTGATACCTAGGCTAAAAGCTTTAAATCCTTAAAGTTGACTTATGTTTCCAAGATTAATTTCTTCCTTAGTGTGTGATGTTTAAGGGTGGTCAAATGATGATCATCTTATGTTGTCTAATAACTCATTCTTTTGTGTACTATATTATTTTCTTGAAAGAGTATAGATAAGGAGAGATGGTTTTCTTTTATTATGCACTATATTGTTTTCTTAGATTGATTAAATAGTTAAAAAGGGGGATGGTTATCTTGTATTGTATAGTATTTTATTTTCTTAGAATCATAGTAGACAGGGGGGAGGATGGTCACTTTATTGCACACAATATCTTGTTTTCTTAGAATAAGAATTAATAAAAGAGAGATGGTTATATTTTGTTGTGTAGTATGTCATTTTTTGTGTACTATCTTCTTTTATTAGAAAAAATAGAGATAATGAAAGATGACTATCTCTTATAGTTTGGTATCTTATTTTCTTAGAATGATTAGATATATAAAAAGAGGGATGATTAACTTTTATTGTGTAGTATCCTATTTTCTTAGAATGTTCGTAGATAAAAGGGTGGTGATTTTATTTGATTGTATATTATCTAATTTTCTTAGAAAGATAATAGATAAAGAGTGAGATGGCTATCTTTTATTATGTAGTATATTAATTTCATATAATGATTAAATATTTAAATGGAGGTGGTTATCTTTGATTGCTTAGGGTCTTGAATTCTTAGAAAGATAATCAATAAAGAGAGGCATGATTAACTTTTATTATGTAGTATTTTCTTAGAATAATTAGATATTTAAAAGGGATTAGTATATATTTTATTATGTAGTATGTTATTTTCTTAGAATGTTCATAGATTAAAAAAAGTGATCATATTTGATTACGTATTATCTTGTTTTCTTAGAAATATAATAGATAAAGGGAGGTAGTCACTTGAGGACCTATAGACTATACCAATATGCTAAAAAAATCGATGAAACTTTTATCGAATAGGTGATAAACTTTACATTCATGTCAAACTTAGAAACTTACCATGAGAGTTAAATTAAAGAAATTAATTAGCAATGAATATTGTAGTTGCTTATGTTATGCGTTATTTTGTTTTGAAAGTGTCCCCGATGCCGTCGGTATGCTGACGATGCCATCGGTATTTTGATGGCTTCAAGAAGGAAAAAAGAGAGAGGTAAAGACAAGTTCATTTCAACAATCGACCACGCCCGAAATTGGAAGTTGCAAAGAATCACAATTAATTCCGGGCAACTGACGAGAAATACAATTCTCCAGGCATGTAATTGATTTTTTTTTCTATTCTTTGCAATTACGAAGCTTTATATGAGTCGGGAGAACGGAAGGGAAAGTAAAACTTTGATTGATTATGTTATAATTTATGCCCAGATCGACCAAGTTTTTCAATTCATTCATTCGTTTAGGATTCTAGAGTGATTACATATTTTGTCTCTTTCTGCACCCTTGTGATCTACGTCTTTCCAGTTTAGGATTCTGGAGTGAATATATATTTTGTCACTAGTTGCATCCTTGTGATCTGCATTTCTGTAGTGATCTTTTACGGTGGATAAGGAAGAGGAAGAGGAAGAGGAAGAGGAAGAGGAAGAGGAAGGGGAAGGGTTTTGTTGGCTCATACAACAATTTCATATCAAACGATGATATGTGCACAGTGAATGCTGAGTGTTTATACAGAGTATTCTAAAATCATCCATTTCATACCTTCATTTATACACAATGTCTTTCTGGTTTCTTTCTATTCACATGTCAATTTCATTTCATATGATTGTCTAAAAACTATGTCAATATAAGATCTCAATTATGCCCCAATTTTTCAATTAATTTTTAAATTTAAGATTCAGTGGTGAATATACATTTTGTCTCTTATTGTTCCCTTGTGATCTATGTATCTGTAGTGAAGGAAGAAAGGGAAAAGGAAGATTAAGGGGTTTTGTTGGTTGTGTTCCCACACACCAATTTGATCTCATATGATGATATGTGAATACTGAATGCTGAGTGCCTATATGTGAGTACTTCAAGATCATTCATTTCATACCTTCATATGTACACAATATCTTTCTAGTTTCTTTCTACTCACTTGCCCATTTCATTTCATATGATCATCTAAAAATTGTTTCTATCTAAGCTCTCAATACATCAATTCATTTATTCAATTAGGATTCAAGAGTGAATATGTATTTTATCTCTTGTTGTGCCTTTTTGTTCTATGTCTCTACAGTGAAAGAATGATGATATGTGCATACTAAATTATAGAGAAATTAAAGTCTATTTTAAGTGCATCATATCAAACGATTATGTTTTGATTTTGAATAAGGATTAGTAATTAGTTATTATTTTTAATATTGAATCGACAATATAATATGGAGACATATGTTCATGTTATGAGAAATTTTTTAAACTAGTTGAAATTGGTCTCCATGAATCATTTTAAAGATTAGTTTATCAATGTTTTATTATTCTATATATTGAGTAGAGGTAGATTGATATGATTATCTAAATAGAGAGATTTTTATCTTTGATGATAAACATCTCATGTTAGTTGTGCACACTTGGATATTCTAATAAGAAATATCTAATTAAAGTTGTCATAACTTGCAACCTTACATCATGCACTATTTAACACAAAGCTCCATTTGGGTTCAATGATGTATGGTGTTGAGTTATAGTAGTTATACAAAGTTGGATTATGAGAAATAGTATTGAAAAGACATTGTAATCCAATCAGGCTTTATAAGTCTAGGAAATTGTTGATAAGGCCAGTGAGACATTAATTTTTGTGAGGGAATATTTAGCCAGTGAGGCATCTTTTTTGGTGAGATAACAAAACTAGTGATGCATTGTAAAAGGATATTTCTATATTAATCTAATGAGGAATTTTGATTGGTTTTTTGTTGCCGAGGGTTTTCCACTCAAGACCTATCTTGTGTTATGTTTATTTATTTCATTCTCGATATGTTTCTCTATGCTAATGTTGACATCATTTGTTATGTAGTCTTATAGTTGATCTAATTTGCATAACTACTTGTTCACCATCTTTTATGTTCAAATTTATCACAGTTTTCCATGTTGATTTAATCACAACATTCTTTAAGTCCTTACACTTTTAGTGTTAAAATATTAACTAAGAGCTTGCAAAACTAACATATTACACAATAATGTGAAGATGTAACATGTAATTTATCATCATTTATTCCAAAACCACAACAATAAACTAAATATCTAGAACAAAGATTATATTGATAATAATATGATATTTTTGAAGAATTCAATCAATACTTTAAGACTTTTCCTATAAGGTGTGCCAGAATTATAATCCATTAATTTCTATTTTGTTAATTTTTTAAGTTATACATGCTTGAAATATTCAAGATATCGTATCAGATTCCTTTATAGTATATTTGAAAAATATCAGTAAATTTTATATATGGCAAACACAAAGTTTATATGGATTTTTTCTTTTTCATTTAATAGTTGCTAGATGAGATAGTTAAAAGGTTTTGTGGAGTATGTCACATAAGTGGTCTAGAGTCTATTCTAGGGGATTGTTCAAGTTGGTCCTTCTTTTTCCCCTTGCTAATGTCACTTGGTCTTATTGACATTTAGTAATTGTGATATGATAGCAATAGTCTACTTTATTTTACTACAAAATGAAATTTTGAGATTCAATTATCCACTTGATAATGTTTCTAGTTTCTTTCTGCTCACATGCCCATTTCATTTATAATGATCATTTGGAAATAATGTCAATCTAACCTCTTGATATCATCAATTAATTCATTCATTTAGGATTCAAGAGTGAATATATTTTTTTCTCTCTTCTTGTGCTCTTGTGATCTATATCTATGTAGTGATCTTTTTCAATGGATAAGGAAGGGAAAAGGAAAAGGAAGGATCTGTCGACATGAAGACAAACTTGTAAATATTCTCCCTGATTTTATTACTTACCAAGTAAAGAAAATTTTATACATTGCATTTATTTGATGAATAATAAAAAATACCAAGTTTCTATTCCACCATGAGTTGTTCTTCATTAGTTGTTACAAATACTAACTTTGTTCTTCACACTTGGTCAAGACAATCAACATTCATGTGAAAGGATGCCCTCTTCCATCTTAAGAGACCTCATAATTTGTATAATGAAATTACTAGATCAAAAAATTCATAACATGATTGAAAGACACGACAAACTAGTAAGACAATACAAAATTTCAATCTTAACAAATATCACAATGTAGATATAGACAACATTGCAGGAGCTTGAGCGAAAGACATAGGAGTAATCATGGGTTATCTTTTCCTATCTTTTTTTGTTAGTTTACTATTTTTTTTTGTCAAGTTGGCTTTTTCTTGTTCTAGCTTTTTGGATATAAGATGAACTGGCCTTCTCATTGGCCCTTGTGTTTGGCTGGGCTTTCATGCTTATTATCAGCCTTGTGACTTATCTATTTTTGGCTCGGCTTTAACTACTTGTTATGAGCCTTGGTTTTGTCTTAACTATTAGGTTTCAGGCTCCCTATAAAACCTATTTTTCTTATCAAAAACATCATATACTCACTCAAGAAAATAATCACTAAATATTGAAACAATAATGTTCTATAGAATCTTAAGAAAAATGTGATGATGATAATGAATTCCTTAACTCCACTTTAAATTATTTGTGTTCACTAATAGTTTTAGACCTACCAATCAAAATACCTAGCTAAAAATGAAGAATCCAAGTTTATACATCAACAATACACTTCTTAGACAAGCATGCAGATAATTTACTCTAAATCATATGCAAAAATAATAACAATCAACAATCTGGTGGTTCTAAGTGCAATGGGTCCTTTTCTTCTCATTCATGTTCTCAATACAACCTATCCAATGTGTCATATGTGATCTTTTGGTATTGGTCATTGATAAGTGGAAGACTTTTTATGTGTTGTTTGGCCTTATGTAAAATACAATTTCATGAGTCACACTCTTGACTACTTTCTCTTTGGGTATGTAATCTTGAGCCAATGTCATGATTAGCTCAAAAGACTGTACTGATATTGAATGGGATGTTGCATTGACCAAATTGCTTAGAATGAGGGAGGAGGTCATCTCTAATCTCCTATGTGGTTTTTTTCAAAGAATAAAGAATATATTCTAGTCTATGTGACCAAGCTTTGTATCTTAGATTTCAAAATGCATATCTATAAACCCTAATTTATTAGGCACACCTTGGAATTTAAACTACACCACTTTTGGTGTAATCTTCACTTCTACAGATGATGAGGATATCATATTATCCTACACAAAATATAGATATTATTATACTAATCTTTAGAGGCTATAAAAATGCTTAATGACTAGCTTAAAATGATGAATATAGTCAACAACTATAAAAAAGGAAGACATGCACACTAGCAAACCTGGTGTTCTATGCCCTTAACTTTTAGGGAGTGTAGACATGGCACACCATGCACATCTGTGCATGTGAACTAGGTTTGACCTAAACACTATGCACAGAGATACAAAGAGCTTCAGAGGTAGCACAATTATGGATGTGTGAAGGTTCATCAATGGAGAGCCCACATATAATTATGAGAGAAGTAGGGGGTAGGTACCCATATGTATAAGCATTCACCTCAGTAGGGTGCACTTAGTGCACCTTAACAAGGTGTGTAGGTGTATGCATCTTGTTAGGGTGTGCATGGGCATTGAGTGTGCAAGTGTGCACCTTTTTCCTTAATATAAAATTTAATTTTCTTGGTCGGTTAATTCCCAACAAAACTAACTGATATAACTCCCCAACTCCACTTATAGAAGTTCTACTCCTTGAGACACCTTGAAAGGTATCCTTTTCTTTGGAACAATTGTTAATGAGTTATAGTAAGGGAGGTCCCCATTTTCAAAGTTGAATATGAAGCATTTATTGTGAAATGACAACAATACTTAGAAAGTTGTAGAAGTATGAAGCATAAATTTAGTGCATAGTAAGAATGTTTTATCTTACATCATAGAATATGGTATCAAGACCCCTAAAATGATAATGATATTTGTATATGTTTTGGATAGATTGTTAGTGATAGGTTTAAGATCACAAAAATGGAGCACTCAAAAGTGTATTAGCATTTAGGTCAATAAATTATTTTGACTTTTCTAAACAAGATCTTAACAAGGGAGGGAAGATTTCCAAGAAGTAACCCTCACATGGGAGAGTTTCATTTTGAGATTTCAGAAACATGTGAAGATATTTAAGGCCAAAAATTTGTAGACTTTTGTACAAAGGAAGGACTTTATTATCAAGAAAAGTATGCAATTATATTGTAATGATATAATTTTTATGTGATAACTTAGACGGTATGGTATACATGCAATTTTAATGGATATAGAAGATCAAAAATTTGTATGAATATTTCAAGAAAAGGAACTACAAGGACTAATTAGATATTAAAGATATTAGCATAGTCCATTTTTTCATATTTATCTATACTTCTTGTAAAACTGTATAAGTTGTATGATTAGTAAGCTCGACCTTTTGTATTGTACTTAGAACTTCCAAAAGGGTTGAGGCTTCTAACAAGGCCTAGTCCTCTAACAACTAGTAGTCCTCTAAAAAGTCCTAGTCCTATTGCAATTAAAAATTTATTGTGTGATTTATACTTATGTATAACCATGTAGTTTCAAGTAACAAGGAATGAAATCCTCTTCTCTATGTTGGGGTATTTAGTTGAGAGAATGTATGTATTGAGTATAGAATGAATTGAATAGAGAAAATTAAGATTTCCCATACATACATGAGGAGGTAGATATCCCTTTGTGTAGAAGGCCAAAATATAGAGATGTGTGTAACTACTATTATTACTAGTTAAAATTACTCAAACTAATGTAGGGAGTGACAAAATGTATCCTCTCTAAGAGAATGCATATAGGGATTATGAATAGATGGATGGAAGGGATTTATAGGAACCCTTGGGATCTACTACCTAAAGATGGATTAGACTATGAGAGGACATGAAAGTTAAGGAGTTGCATTGTCCAGAGAATTACATCATCACAAGAAGGAGAGAACCTTGGTATATCATGTTAGAGGAAAAACTAGACTATGTTATTAGATTCCCTTAAGGTTCTAACCTCCACTCCTTGGAATAAACATGATGATGTTGATAATAATGATATGGGAGTAGAAGTGAGATGACAAGAGTAGTTAAGAGAAATGAAAGACTATTAATGGAGTTGTGCCAATAGACGTGTTGAGTAGAGTCTTGTTGTCGATTTCATAATAATGGCCTAGGTCAGGAATTACATAGTTGTTGGCGGTTCAACACAAATCTAAATTGGGGAGGATGATGAGGCCAATTTATGGAATTTATGTTCCTTAGTTATGATGATAGTTTAAGGGTTTTTATTTTATTTTCTCAAGACTCTTTTAAACATTATCTTATATAAACTTTCATACAACCTATACCTATCATGGTTTGACATTTTGTTGATTTAATGCTTTGCTAAAAAATAATGGTTATGGATGAAAATACAATCAGTAGTATACATATTAACGAACTGACTATATTTTAACCTAAGTTCTTATTGGGTAAACATCATGATAGCCATGTGTCTCATGTGTACACAAGTTCTACTAATCTATTGCAAGAATAAGTTAGCAGGTTATGGGAGCACTAGCAAATGAGGAGATTGACTATTTCAAGTAATAACAATGTGAAGAAAGGTTACTAACTACCATCTACTATCCACTGAGTGGGTCAATGCAATAATCATCCTCATTTGTGCAAATCTAGTGTCATAAGGTTCTATATTTCTGGCTAGCAATTAGTAAAAGGACTTGTTCTATGAGGATGGGAAAATATCTTAGATTTTGGTAGATTATTAAGTCTCCACTATATCCTCATGGTTTGAAGAATCTTAAATCTAGGATTTTTTTTTTAAGATGTTATGTTATAAATAAGTTTCCATGTGAAATGTTCTAATTAGTTGTAAAAAGTCATCTTATAACCTGAACCAACATTAGTCAATAAAGCATTTTATTTTCATTTTATTATTGATATCTCGACTATGAATAGAATGAAGGTGGGCATATGCATCGAGTTGTGGTGCCAAAAAGGTGACAAGGAATTTTTTTTTATTTATTTTAAAAAGGGCGTATGCGCTTTAAAAAAAAAAAAAGTATATATGATGGGCTGCAAACCCACAGCCCATCATTTTCATCAGCATTTTCTTCTACTCCTAGAGCAAGCAGCGCATATGCGAGTTGAAGACCTAACATTTGCACCACCATTTGCCAAAATGCCTCCTCGTCGACGAAATCCAAGACCACAAGCGCACCCACGATGATGCCGTAAGTGATATAAACCTAACTTTGCATTGTTTGATATATTTTTCATATTTTTTTGTAAGTTTTTTATATTCTTTTGTAGGGTTTTTACAAATTTCATTTATATTTGTTTATTTATTTGAATTTCAATTGATTTTTTATCAAGAAATGTTCATAATCAACCAGAAAATCCACAAGAACATCAAAACCCTCAAGAACCCCAAAACCAAAACCCTCCTCAAGAAGAAGAACAAATTCTACAACCCGAACCAATTGCAAGACCTCCACCAGGCACACAAGACAATATAAGAAATGAAATAGAGAGAGGCAAAACAGAATTAGAAGGAATCATTGCTCGGTTGAAAGAATCTGGACAAACCAATCCAATGAGGGCTCAATTGGCATCATCCCTCGAATCCATTAACACTCAGATAGCCTCAGTTAGTGGTCAGTTAGATATTTGGCGGGCTGAGAGGGATGAACAAAAAATATTTTATGCAAATAAATTGTCATATGAAGATGTTAGAAAAAAGGAAATACCAAAAGGTAGTATATGTACATTATTTAGAAAACCCGGTGAGCAAAATACTGTTAGAGAGGGTACTAAACGATTCCCCATCCATTGGTGCATACATGATGCTATTAGAAATAATTTTTGGTATAGATGGTGGATGGTTTTTGATGCCCCTCCTTGCAACAATCTCGAGGTCCCCATGTATTTTTTGAAGAAATTATATTGTGAGTTTGTCCTTGGGGAGATCCCCAATTATTTTGATATGTTAGAATCCTAGGGTAGAGGTGGGGGGTCATCATTTGAGAGGCCAGGAGCACGTCGTGACCCTAATGTAGTTAGGGCAACCGTGGTCCATCCACAGAACGAGCATGTGATTATTCCTTCAGTTGTGAAGGAACATGTAGAGGCTAGCACTCTAGGGACCATTAATGCTTTGACGCAGACCCTCATCCATTCCACAAGCCCATTAGTTGAGAGGGAGCCTTCTATACATCGTGGTCACATGTGCACTTCATGCGGATCCCTATGCACATTTGGCACTCATGTCGGAGATGGTGTAGATGATGGGCTTGTCACCGATCAGTTCCTGAACGAGATATTTGGCATTGACACATAGGTAAATTACTAATTTGATCACATTTCATATGTATAGTGAATGATTAATTAATTAGGATTTATTGACATTGTTCAAAATTTAGGGTCAAAGTGTTCCTGGGCCTAGCAGCGATCCTCCAGGCCCATTTTTTGTCCCTTCGACGAGTCCTGAGGTATGTATCAATTTAATCATTTTAATTAATACATATATTTATTACGTAATCATATTAAGGATTGACCAAAAAAAATATGCATGTGCATCAGTTCTCCACAGGACCCTCAACCTTTACCACAGATGCAGAGCAGAGACATCATACGAGCTTCACACAGGTACAGTTGTTTCATGTTAATTTAATTCATTTGATTATATTTATTCCATGTTTCATGTTAGATATAACGTGTATTGTATGACATGCAACTCATGATGTCAGACACACCTCCTCATCTGTGACAGTTTGTTGATAGTGGAGTGGCCGCAGCTGTGGCTAGCTCACAGCTACTGACGAAGATATGAAAGAATTTTCTTCGTTTTAGTTGTTGTTTATAATAGTTAATCTCAAAATTTCTAATGTTATTTATAAGTGATTATATTTATTGAATTTTTGTAGGGTCTTGTCACACCTGATCGTCCATGAGCATTTGAGGTGGACTTACAGAGTGACTATTTGTTGGCGGTAAGAAAATAATTGATTTTGTGAGTACATATATTTGATTTTAACGTATAATAAATATTGATTCATATCTACTTTCTTTTTATCAGTTGGACCTGGAGAAGAGCCTCAACAAGAGGTCAAGTGAGCGTGTCAAGAGGGCCTCATCATCTCCACTGTCTCCCTCCACACAATGGCAGAGGACGTCGAGAGACTTGTTTCCTTCCTCTCATGGGAAGGAAAAGATGTAGTTGAGATATTTGATACATATATAGAGAGACTTGTTTCCTTCCCCATGTATATATATAGGCATTTGAGAGACATATTTGATACACATTTGATGTACATATGACATTCTATATTTGATGCATGACATTATTGGTTAATATACGATATGTTTGTTCATATACGACATTATTGGTTATCATAATATATTATGTGTTTGTTAATGTATATGACATTATTGGTTATCATTTTATATTATATGTTTGTTCATGTATGATGTTAAATTAGATATGTTTGTGTATGACATTAAATTAGATATGTGCATGTATGAAATTAAATTCAATTGCTAGAGAGTTGCCATTATGTCTACCAACTAGTAGATGTTCTTTTTTGCTTTACTAGTATTTCTCAAAAACTGCAAAGAAGCTATTTCTAGTGAATAATTGTAAACAATTGTGATCATCGACTTCATGTACTCATGGCTTTGGCTGCGAACACTTGTAACTTTGGCTATAAGCATCCATGGCTTTGGCTATGTGCACTAGTGGCATTGGCTGTGAGCATTTATGGCTTTGGTTGTAGGCACAATATAGCCTTGGCTGTAGGTTGTCTTTCTTGTTGCATGTCGAAGTTACCTTCAAGAATATCATTAGTTTAGGATCATTAAAATTAAAATACTATGACATAATACCTTGGAAATAATAGTCTTTAACCCATTACTTTATTTGTTAAAACATCATGTAGTATCTACTGTAGTCCTTCTACTCAAATATGTTTTCAAAAATACTTAGTATGGAAAAGAAATGTCTATGGAAAGCTTGTCAAATAGGATATTGAAGAACTAAATGTGGATAGTCATTAGTACCCATCAATAAGAACACAGACATCTTTCTCAAGCAAGCCATATGACATTAGAAAGTAATTTATAAATTTCCTTTGCAAATAACTAGAAGATGCTATGAATCTTAATATAGAGTTAATCATGAACTCATTATTCCATCCAAGAAGCATATATCACCCTAAGCCAATTAATCGACAGGATAAAAATTAATTCAATTTCAACAAAATTTTGAGTATAACAAGCATCTTAGGGATTCTTACAAGAATTAACACGATGTTCACAAGAGCATTACAAGTTCTTGTTATGCTATTTCACATATTGTAATCATATTCAGTTTTGAATGGTCATTTGTGTTACAAGCATAAATGTTCTTTAAGGTCTTTTAATTCTAGACATGAATTTTATTATGAAGCTTTTTTATGACAACCCACTCAATGCATATATTGTTGTTCCACATTATGCTAATTTGACTTTCATTGGTTGATTTGGGTCTAGACATGACGTTATTCACTACCTTTTTTATATATTATTTTTTTGTAGTGAGGTTCTGGCCTGAATGAATGTATTAATCATCGAAGTTGTGAACCTTGGTCGACATCCTTACAAATATATTTTCAAATTGGACCTCAAATAGTTTTCTCAGTCACCCCCTATACACAGATACTGAAATTGTAGTTAATTACAAAATTAATACTGAATTAACACAAGTTTAATTGAGAAGTATTATGTTCCTCAATAGGCTAGATTATTATTGATTGGGAAGCTTTATCTTAGAGCAATTTGTTTCCTAAATTTTTAGTGCAATGACAGTCTTATGGAATGTGGAATTAGGTCTGCTAGCTAAGGAACGTTCTTTAAAAGGTAGAGGAAACTCAAGACTCACGTGTTTCCAATCAATATAAATGTTTAAATCGCTTCTCTAATTTTTTCTATTTATGATCTTCTTAAAACTTAACTTTCTAAATGCATTGATGGGGAAATAAAGATCTTCTAGGAACTAAAGGCTAATCATGTTTAATACTTACAATTCCCTGTTTTTATCTAATAATTTAAAAAAGATTGTACAAGTGTTTTCAAAGAGCAACACTTGTCACTAACATCATAAGAAGGAATATCCAAGGAGACTTACCACTGATCCCCCACCACCAAATTCAAGAGAAAACAAAATTCCACTACTAAAGAGATAGTAACAATGATCATCCCTAGTCTCTCCCTTATCACAAAATGATTACCATCAAAATTTGCATTTCCAATTGCGTCATGTGTGTTGAAGCGATAGTAACATTTTCACTCTCTTACCTAATGTCTCCCATTTCTGAAACTCCTGGGGAAGGGCAAGGCCATCTTCTCAGTACTTCAAAATACAATGAGTTCCATTTTTTCACATATTGATAATCGTTGACTTAAAGTATAGTCGAAGTATTGACAGCCCATAGATATGCCCCGTCAAAGATCGCAGCCCTGTGGCATTTAGTGACCCTTAGGGACATTCTAGTTCATCGTGCCTGAGAATGTTTGAGCACTAAAGGGGATAGGAAGAGGTTGGGGATAGGGTTTACCCGGCCACCTGAAGCTAATGGAGTAGACAGTTTGATCCCATGATGAAAGATGAGAGAGATTTGGCAGTTGGCAACTTTGTACTAGCCAACACTACAAGTTTCAGCATCACCTGAGATGGCATTGTAGAATGAAAATAGAATGTGATCTCCAAAAAGTGAGAGAGGTTATTGTAAGTCTTTTCAACACATTCCTGTAGGAATTGGAATCTCATCCATATCTCACACGAGCTCCAAGATATGCCCCGTCAAAGATCGCAACCCTGTGGCATTTAGTGACCCTTAGGGACATTCTGGTTTGGCGTGCCTAAGAATGTTCGAGCACTGAAGGGGACAAGAAAAGGTTGGGGATAGGGTTTACCCAGCCACCCAGAGCTAATGGAGTAGACAGTTTGATCCTACGACGAAAGATGAGAGAGATTTGGCTGTTGGCAACTTTGTATTAGCCAACACTACAAGTTTCAGCATCACCCGAGATGGCGTTGTAAAATGAAAAGGAAATGTGATCTCCAAAAAGTGAGAGAGGTTATTGTAGGTCTCTACAACACGATCTTGTAGTAATTAGAATTGCATCCATACCTCGCATGAGCTCCGAGATATACCCCATCAAAGATCGTATCCCTATGGCATTTAGTGACCCTTAGGGACATTCTGGTTCAGCGTGCCTAAGAATGTTCGAGCACTTAAGGGGATAGGAAGAGGTTGGGGATAGGGTTTACCCGACTACCCACACCTAATGGAATAGACAGTTTGATCCCACGACGAAAGATGAGAGAGATTTGGCACTTGGCAACTTTGTACTGGCCAACACTACAAGTTTCTAGCATCACCCGAGATGGCATTGTAGAATGAAAATGAAATGTGATCCCCAAAAAGAAAGAGAGGTTATTGTAGGTCTCTACAACACGGTCCTATAGGAATTGGAATCTCATCCATATCTCACACGAGCTCCGACATATGCCCCGTCAAAGATCGCAGCCCTGTGGCATTTAGTGACCCTTAGGGACATTCGGGTTTGGCATGCCTGAGAACGTTCAAGCATTGAAGGGGACAAGACAAGGTTGGGGATAGGGTTTACTCGGCCACTCAGAGCTAATGGAGTAGACAGTTTGATCCCATGACGAAAGATGAGAGAAATTTGGCAGTTGGCAACTTTGTACTAGCCAACACTACAAGTTTTAGCATCACCCGAGATAGCGTTGTAAAATGAAAATAGAATGTGATCTCAAAAAAGTGAGAGAGGCTATTTTAGGTCTCCACAACACAGTCTTGTAGGAACTAGAATCACATCCATACCTCGCACGAGCTCCGAGATATGCCCCATCAAAGATCGCAGCCCTATGGCATTTAGTGACCCTTGGGGACATTCTAGATTGGCGTGCCTAAGAACGTTCGAGCACTGAAGGGGATAGGATGAGGTTGGGGATAGGGTTTACCCGGCCACCCAGAGCTAATAAAGTAGAAAATTCAATCCCACGACGAAAGGTGAGAGAGATTTGGCAGTTGGCAACTTTGTATTGGCCCACACTGCAAGTTTCAGCATCACCCGAGATGGCATTGTAAAACAAAAATGGAGTGTGATCTCCAAAAAGTGAGAGAGGTTATTGTAGGTCTCTGCAACACGGTCCTATAGGAACTAGAATTGCATCCATACCTCGCACGAGCTCCGAGATATGCCCCGTCAAAGATCGCAGCCCTATGGCATTTAGTGACCCTTGGGGACATTCTGGATTGGCATGCCTGAGAATGTTCAAGCCCTGAAGGGGATAGGACGAGGTTGGGGATAGGGTTTACCTGGCCACGAGGAGCTAATAGAGTAGATAGTTTGATCCCACGAGGAAAGGTGAGAGAGATTTGGTAGTTGGCAACTTTGTACTAACCGACATTGCAAGTTTCATTATCACCCAAGATGGTGTCGTAAAATGAAAACGGAGTGTGATCTCCAAAAAGTGATAGAGGTTACTGTAGGTCTCCAAAAAGAGTGTTTAAAAATGCAAAAACAGTGGGGGGTCCTTTGTATGGTTTGGGAGTTTGACCATTAAAACTAGAAATTGTCCTAGTAGTAAGTGCTGGTAATAGTTTTGAAATTTGATTGTTGAGTGTTGAGAAACCTCAAGTTTGGGATTTTTCTTGTTGGTTTGAGTCTATAATAACCATTTCCATCTGAAAAGTTGAGTGTTGAAACCATTTAAGAAGTATTTGCATAGTTTTCCCTAAAATTTGAGTGCATAAAAAGGGGTATGTGATTGCTCCCAAGGTGGATTTAGTGTTTTCTCCAAACAAGAGTTGAATTTTATGTTTGAAGTCATCTAATATAACCAAAGTGAAGGTTTTTGAACCATTTTGGGGTTCTAGAGACGTTGCAAAGTAAGAGTTCTAGAAAGCCCTAGGGTAAAGGGGCTAGAAAGGAGGGTTTTGTAAAAACCATTGTAAAGTTGATCATGAGACCAAAAAAATAGAAGAATCCTTGCATTTGAGTCATTTCTTAAGACTTTTTTGGGTCATGGGACTTCGAAAATTCAAGGGATTGTGAGTTTCTTTGTAAATGGCCTCAAACTAGGCCTAGTTGGCAGACTGAAATAGCCAGTTTTGAGTGATATTTTACAAAACAAGTGTAGTTGGTTTTGGAGTATATTTTAGAGTGAGGAAAAGGGTATTTTAATCACCCAATAGTTTAGGAATTTTTGTGGAAAATTTTGGAGAAAACAAAAAATTAGTGACTGGCAAGGGCTAGTTGGAACAAGCCTAGAAGAGGCAAAATTGAGAAAGTGTAAGAGATGAGTTGCTGAGAGTGTGCAAGGAGTTGGAACATGTTAGATGAGATGTTTTGAGATGATCCAAGGTGTTGAGGCCATGATATGATGCCAAGGATGAGTTTTGGTACTTGCATAGGGTGTTCCAACCAAGCTACAAATGCATAGGATAGGACCTTGTAAGGTACTTGCAAATTATGGTTCTAATGCTGACAAAATAGAACTCCCACCAAACTTGGAAATTTACCTTATCTTTAATGTCAAGGACTAAGTTCAATATAAAGGTCCTACATTCATAGAAGGACAAACAAAATCAAAGGTTGAAGAAGTCACTATCCCATTATAATCTCAGCCAAAAGCTGAAAAGGTTATGGATTCAAGAATCAAGAAGAAGACTTGTCATGGCACCTATATGGAGCATCTTATCAAATGGAAGGATCAACTAGAATCTGAAGTAACATGGATAGATGAGAGTGATTTTGGAAAGAAAGGTACTCCTACGAAATTCCTTCAGATTTATCCACCATGAGTTCTTTGTCACATGGGGAGAATGGTGCAAGAGCACCTAGTGAGTTTGAAAATTTTGGCCTAATTGGGGCTCTAGACCTAGTAGGTCAAGTAAGAAAGAAAAGGACATCTATGATTTGGGTTGGTGAGTGGAGTCTTGTGATGATTAGGAGAGTTTGGAAATATCAAGTTGAGGACCATATAATAACCCTAGATATTGCATTGGGGTTTGTGCCCATTTTTTCCTAGTAGAGAGAAAATGCCTTCATTTGAATATTGGGGTGATTGAAGTTGACATAGTCAATTGGTGTGCATAGATCCTAGGGAAGGGGATAGTTGGGAGATATCCTCTTGGGAATAGGGTCAGGAAGAAACCCTATAGGATCAGAAGAAGTCATTGGTTAGTTTGGGTATAGTTGCCTAAACTAGCAGGGTGGGTCTCCTTACATTACTGTTGGTTAGAGAATTCCAATTTTTATTTGTTCAAGGCTAAGAGACATATAAAAAACTACATTTTCAATTATGATCTCAAGGCCTGCATGGTAGTCCAAGTACATGGATGGATGATGAAATAATTATTCTTGAATTGGCTAGACCACTTTGTAAGAACAATTCCATGTGGGGTGTTTCTCTCAAAAAGGTGTCTTCTAGTATTTGATGATCATGGAATCCATATGACATGGAAAATAATTGATAAAGCAAAGAAGTTGGGCATAGATTGTGTGTCACTTGTAGCGTATACCATCTATAGGTGTCAATCATTGGATGTTAGTTTTTTCTCACCATTAAAATCTTACTTAAAACATATTTGGAATGTGTGGTTGGCTAGGAACCCTCAAATCAATATTGGTCATGAGGAGTTAGGAATGTTATCTAGCAAAGCCTCCAATTTGGCACTTACACCCGATAATATAATGAGTGGTTTCCATAGGATAGGGATATGGTCTTTGAATAGGGAGGTTTTAGTGAATGATATAGGCCCAAGAAAGTGCTTCATTGTTGATGAGGATGGAAAATAGGGATCTAAACCACAACCCACAAGTAGTGGATCAGAAGAAACAACTACTGTAGATGATGCAAATATTGATGAGTTGTAAAGCGAGGGGGAGGAAATCACTATTGAATCCTTCCTAAAAATCAATGGCTTATTAGATGAACCAATTAACACTTTGTTGAGGAGTTATGGACAAAATATGAAGGGACTAGGTACAATTGCACCTAAAAATACCCAACCAGAAAACCTGAACCAGCCAGTGGACTATTATAGGAGATAAACCCTTGAGCATACAACAAACATTGATATTAGATTAATCTTGCTAATGCAAGATTCACAACCAGATTGGTTGTAGGAGGTTGTCACAAACCTTGGGTAACCAAATACTTGTGGGGATGAAAATGTTTCCCTTTTAATTCCATCCCCACCACATGTTGACCCCAAGGACATCATCTAATGCTTTGCAAATGGTGGCAACCATGATGAAATAAATAGTTAACAACTTTTTGATACCCAGGCCCAAAATGAATATGATGGAGATGTTGATTTTATATGTTATATGCCACTAGATAGAAAACAACATAGTGGTTTACCCAATAGATTCCTATAGCTACCAAAGAAAAGGATACAAAATTCTAAGGAACAAGAGAGACTAAGAAGTTATTTGAGGCTAATGCACTTTACATGAAGGAAATATTTTGATATACCTTTACATGAAGAAATATTTGAGGGTAATGCCCAACATACCTCTTCTCCCATAGCATAAATCACATTCTAATATGTTCAATGCTCTAATCCCTAGATTAGGAAATATTCTTACTTAATAAGTGTAACCCCAAGCATTATCACCATAGTTGGCAACAAATGGTGAGAATCCCAATCAACTAGTGAAAAAAATGACTAAGTTGATGGAGTTGAATCCTACATTACACACATCTCCTAGTAGTGGACAGGAGGATGTTGGGATTGGGAGCATAGCACCTATTCCCTTTCCCAATTTTATGGACAATTGATGGGAACTCAAGTAGATGGGAGAAATTCCAATTTTTTTGAAGCGATAAAGTTTTGTGATATATTTAGAATATCTAAGATAGACTTATTTTTTATGTGAACTAAACCATTCTTACAGTACTATTTAAATGTATTTGTATTGTTATAATAGTTTGATTGTTGGTCATGGTGTACTACTAGCATACCTAAAATTTTAATTAATTTTTTTGGTAAATTAAGTCAAGAGATATCTAATTTAAAATATGTAAAGTTTAGAAATATAAATAGTTCATCATAGAGATACTATAGAATTAATTTATTTTAAATAATAGAAATAATCATAACAAATAGATAGAAATAAAAAATAATAATTTTATACAAAAAGTTTTAATTTATTTTAAATAATTAAATAATAGAAATATCATAGAATTAATAATTTAGTATAATCATAACAAATAGACACTAAACAATCCCAAATTCAAACATACAAAGGTCCAACTAGAATAATGACTTTAAATAACCAAATACCAAAGCGAAACAAAGGAAATGGGGCTTTTACCTTAAATGAATAAATTACATGAAGAAGGGTGGCTGGCTGTTTGGAAATCTACTTATTTTTCTTCTCTCCCTCCTGTCATCCAAGAGAACATGCAATGAAAGAAAAATATCGTCACAATAAGAAAATATGAAAAATATTGTTCTAGCTTTAAAAAAATTGGAGACATCAAAACATAACATCTAGATTCTAAACAAATCAAGACATAAAATCTATGATTTAAACTAAATCTCATCACTTATGGATCATAACAATACGGTCCACCTTAGTCATGTGGACAGTCTTGGGGAAGAGGTTGCAACAATGTATTTGGATCCAGTTGATCACTCTTTCTCTCTCTCCCTCTCTCTGTATTCAATCTAATGAGCCAACTGGATCTGCTCGACATTTTAATGTCTCAAGTATTGTCTTGTGGTCTGACTCGTGAACTTTACAAAGATTCTTATTATGTGGTTTTCGACCATATTTTATCAAGTGGACATTTGATGCGACAACAAGATTTGAATAATGAAGAATCGTCCTCTCTGTTTGCCAATCCTCGAATAACCACAAGTTAAGGTTCTTCATAGAATATCGCCTAAGCCATGTGCCAGTTACAACCACTGCACCGACTTGGTACTCTAAACCTTCACCATCTATAACCGAGTGATCCAATTTTTGTTTGGCTTGAACACAATGACACAAATAATAATCTATCCCTTCTTCATTGTCTTTAGGTACAATAACAGCAAAAACATGGCCTGTAGTGACAAATGTACAAAATGCGGTCATTAATTCAGAAAATACTTGCGTAAAAGTTATAAAGTTACATATTGAAATTACAAAGATATATAAATATATATATCACCAGGTTGCACTAGATCAGACAAGCGGTCAAAGTCAATAGACGATTCCATCTGTACCATTTTCAGTGCTTGTGGGGGATGATAGGTGTCAATTGGGTCCAAAACCCGTATATCCCATTTGTCCACCCATTCAATCGACTCACAGTCATCCCAATTTTCCTCTGCACATGATGGACAATAGCATGCCATTTTTCGTGTGTGGATACTCCATGAACCTGCATCAGAGCTTCTAAAAGAGTGCAACTCACTGGATCCTGTTAGTGTGCAACAATCCTGATATGGTGCAATGTTAGTATTATCTATCAACCAAAAAAATCTACGAACCGTAGACTCACCTTCCTTACCTAGACCCATTGTAGCATTACACTACTGGACGATGGATTTTGCATCTATCAATATTGCTCCATCTTTGTACTTTAGTTCTTCATGAGCTAAGGCTCTTTTGATGCATGCGCCTGCACCATCGTACTCTCCCTTTCCATGACCAACCTCTGTGAAATTCCACATTTATTGAATTCTACACAACTTGTGCATCCTGCTCAACCAATAGAACATCCGTACATTCTTGAATTGAGATGCACAATTGTCTGACCAAATAATGTGCTGACGATATGTGATGCCCCTGTTAGCCAAATCTCCATAAAATAGTTGAAAACAACCATGTACAAACTTTGTAGAATGTGATCGATCATCGCTGATGTAAAAATGGTACTCCCTCAAAATCTTCCTGTCATCCTCTGTACTTGTAGGTGAATGCATGAATGTTATGTGAACAAATATGGAAACCTGTTGAGAAATATAATACTTTGCTTGCACCTCATTTTGTGGTTGTAGTGTGTAGTTCTTTGTGAAATCTACAATTGAAACAATGGTATCCAGTGGAAACGTATCCTTGCACAACTTGAATTGCAAATCTAGCCATTGAGCTCTATGGGTATGGCTTGCATACTCGTAAATAATGTTTTCATGATAAATCTTCATGAACTCATTCACTGGAATCTTTTCAATGACTAAATCACATCTTTTACCATGTTTCCCATCTTTTAGAGCATATATCACTGTCTTAAATTTTCCGTAATCTACTATTTCATTTCCAATTGCATGTGTACTATCCATATGTTGACAAGTTGATAAAAGTTGTAAAGAACCACAACATAAGCACGTACCATCCAAGCATGATGTCTTGTAAAATTGTTGGCCATCCCTTATTTCACATAAAATGTTGGATATGAATTCCTTTGAAGATCTTGGTGGCTCATTTATGTCACAATCTTGCAAAACAAACTGAGAATCAAAATTACACATATATGCCTTAAAACATCAAAATGGTTAGAAAATTCAATATGTATCCTATAACAACAAGTTGTGCGTGTGTGATTTATCTTCACATAAAAAGGTTTACCCATCTTAAAAAATCTTTTACTTATTCGAATTTGAGGATACATACCAATAAATTTTGCAAAAAAATGTGTCTGAGTTGTGTCCAAAAAATGTTTCGCATGTGGCTCGCGATTTTGGCTACCAATCCTCCTTCTTACAACATCTCTTTGATTAGGAGAAACGCGTGTGTTATTTTTCCAAAAATCTTCGATCAATGATTTCAAGGCTTCACTAATTTCTTTATCCTTTCGTGGTAGTCTACCGCTAAATGTTCATAACTCGTTTTTTGTTGGATCTTCCAATCTCTCACGCCTTAGCATGGCTCTCCTTAGAGTACCTCTACCAATTTTTAATGTTTTCTTTGTCTTTCTCATGAGTCGAGCTTTCTTCATTTGGCTACTTACTATTGTCGATGTAAGTACTCATCTTGCGATATTACTATCTTTGGTGCGTGATTTAGAACCCACTTTGTCATAAGCATTCATTAGATTCTTTACAATGTTTTTTTCATTTGAATCATCCATCGTTCTTAGCCCAAGAATCTTCATGATAGGCCTAAATTTTAAATTCCTCATAATTTCAACAAATAATTGGCATTGACCTGTAATATTTATTTCATCAAAAAATAATCTTCACATACGATTAACTTTTCTTTGACAAGTACGCTTGCTAATCTTGTCAGGCATTGATTTCAAAATGTTACTATCAATATCAATCGAATATTTTGGTCTTCTAAAATGAATTCTAGAAGGTGTTATAATCTCTTCAATTCTCTCAACATTTTGAACATCAACATAAGGTTGAGTGTATTGCGTACCTTGAACCGAAGATGATGTGCCTTGGCAATAAGATGCAAAAGATGGAATATCACCTACTTGATGTATTGATGTTGTGCCTTCAACATGACATGATGTAGTGTGTATATCATCGGATCTACAAATTGATGTCTCTTCAACATGAGAGGACGATATGACTTCAACATTGGAAGATGGTGTAGTAGACGATATGACTCCAACATTAGAAGATGGTGTAGCTTCACAATCCAATTGTCTTCTTGAGCATAACAGTCTCATTCATTTTCTTTGTCTTTCCAATTCTTCCTCTTTGTTTCTTGGTACCGATGGTTCTTGATCCTCTTCGAAAGTCAATTCTTCATTATTGCTTTGCAATTTTCTTTGCTCACGTAGTAATTTCATTTTATCTCTTTTAATTGCCAAATCTCTCTCCCTATCTTCATTTGTTTGATTTTTTGGTTTCTTCCTTGGCATGATGATGATTTCTACATGTCAAATTATTCAAACATTTGAATTACTTAAAATGTGTAAATTAAAAATTATTCAAATACATATAAAAATTATAATTATTTGAATGAATACACAATATATATATATAATGACTTGTCAAATTTCTAACCATTTCGAAATAACATTTCATTGAAACATACAAATTTCAATGAATTCACTATATATTAAACAACATGTCAAATTATAATCAAATTTGTATCTATATATCAACAAACAATATTTAAAATAGATTGCACTAACCTTTTCTATACAAGGAATATTCAAAAAGTCTTCAAATCGTGTATCCAATGATTGAATTAGGTGTTTGCTAGCTTCCAAAAGTATTTGCCACCTTGAAATAGTGTTTGTTAGCTTGAAATAGTGTTTGCCACCTTGAAAGAGTGTTTGCTATGTTGAAACCCGCAATTTCTATTGGGATAACAAAGTGCAGAATAGAACAAAAGTAGAGAATGAATGAAACGGGCCCAAAAGTTTCTTTTTGACCATTTTTAGGTGATTTCACATAGTGCGTACGCGCTATAGCGCTTATGCACTATGTGAGAACACATCACTCTCCACCCTCCCTACTCTCTCTCTCTCTCTCTCTCCCAACTCTCTCTCTCTCTCTTCCTACTCTCTCTCCCCTCTCCCATCCCCTACACTCTCTCTCTCTCCCCTATCCCATCCTTTACTCTCTCTTGCTCTCCCTCTCCCACCACCTACTCTCTCTATATCTCTCACCCTCTCTCCTCTCCCATCCCCTACTCTTTAGATCTCTCACACACAATCCCATCCTCCCTCTCCCACTTCTTACTCTCTCTCTCTCCCCCATCTCCCTACTCTCTCTCACACTCTCACGTCTACTACTCTCTCTCTCCCATCCCCTAAACTCTCTCTTTTATAGATACACACTCCCATCCCCCTCTCTCTCTCCTCTCCCATCCCCTACTCTCTACTCTCTCTCTCCCATCCCCTACTCTCTCTCACACACTCTCTCCCATCCCCTACTCTCACTCTCTCTCTCTCCCATCCCATTCTCTCTCTTTGCCACCTCCTACTCTCTCTCACACTCTCTCCCATCCCCTACTCTCTCTTACACACACTCCCATGCGCCCCTCTCTCCCATCTACTACTCTCTCTCTCTCTCTCTCTCCCCTCTCCCACCACCTACTATCTCTCTCTCTCTCCCTCTCTACTCTCTCTCTCCCATCCCCTACTCTTACTCTCTCTCCAATCCCCAACTCTCTCTCACACTCTCTCCCATCCCCAACTCTCTCTCACACTCTCTCTCATCCTTTCACTCTGTCTCTCTCATCTCATACTCTCTCTCTCTCTGCCACCTCCTACTCTCTCACACACTCTTTCCCATCCTTTCACTCTGTCTCTCCCATCTCGTACTCTCTCTTTGCCACCCCTACTCTCTCTCACACTCTCACACTCTCTCCCATCCCCTACTCTCTCTCTTTCATAGACACACACACTCCCATCCCCCCTCTCTCTTCTCTCCCATCCCCTACTCTCTAGATTTGTCACATGCACTCCTATCCCCCTCTCTCTATCTCCCTCTCACTACTCTCTCACACTCTCTCCCATCACCTACTCTCTCTCTCACACTCTCTCTCATCCCCTACTCTCACTCTCTCTCTCTCTCCCCCATCCCATTCTCTCTCTCTTCCACCTCCTACTCTCTCTCACGCTCTCTCCCATCCCCTACTCTCTCTTACACACACTCCCATCCACCCCTCTCCCATCCACTACTCTCTCTCTCTCTTGGGCTACTCTCTCTCTCCCCTCTCCCATCCCCTAAACTCTCTCTTTTTCAAATACACACTCCCATCCCCCTCTCTCTCTCCCCTCTCCCATCCCTTACTCTCTAGATCGCTCACACACACTCCCATCCCTCTTTCTCCTCCTCTCCCACTCCCTCTCCCACCACCTGCTATCTCTCTCTCTCAAGTTCTCTCTCTCCCTCTCTACTCTCTCTCTCTCCCATCCCCTACTCTTACTCTCTCTCTCTCCAATCCCCAACTCTCTCTAACACTCTCTCTCATCCCCTACTCTCTCTGACACTCTCTCTCATCCTTTCACTCTATCTCTCTCATCTCGTACTCTCTCTCTCTCTGCCACCTCCTACTCTCTCTCTCACTCTTTCCCATCCTTTCACTCTGTCTCTCCCATCTCGTACTCTCTCTTTGCCACCCCCTACTCTCTCTCACTCTCTCACACTCTCTCCTATCCCCTACTCTCTCTCTTTCATAGACACACGCACACACACACACTCACACTCCCATCCCCCCTCTCTCTTCTCTCCCATCCCCTACTCTCTAGATTTGTCACATGCACTCCCATCCCTCTCTCTCCTCCTCTCCCACTCCCTCTCCCAAGTCACCTACTATCTCTCTCTCTCTCAAGTTCTCTCTCTCTCCCTCTCTACTCTCTCTCTCCCATCCCCTACTCTTACTCTCTCTCTCTCTCCCATTCCCAAATCTCTCTCACACTCTCTCCCATCCCCTACTCTCTCTCACACTCTCTCCCATCCTTTCACTCTGTCTCTCCCATCCTGTACTCTGTCTCTCTCTGCCGCCCCCTACTCTCTCTCTCACTCTCTCCCATCCTTTCACTCTATCTCTCCCATCTCGTACTCTCTCTTTGCCACCCCCTACTCTCTCTCACACTCTCACACTCTCTCCCATCCCCTACTCTCTCTCTTTCAAAGACACACACACTCTTATCCCCCCACTCTCTTCTCTCCCATCCCCTACTCTCTACATCTGTCACGCACACTCCCATCCCCCCTATCTCTCTCCCTCTCCCTCTCCTACCACCTACTAGATCTCTCTCTCTCAAGTTCTCTCTCTCCCTCTCTACTCTCTCTCTCTCTCCCATCCCATCCCTTACTCTCACTCTCTCTCTCTCTCTCCCATCCCCTACTCTCTCTCACACTCCCATCCCCTAATCTCACTCTTTCTCTGCCATCCCGTACGATCTCTCTCCACCACCACCTACTCTCTCTCACACTCTCACACTCTCTCCCATCCCCTACTCTATCTCTCTTACACACATTCTCATTCCCCCCTCTCTCTCCCCCTCTCCCACTCCCTCTCCCACTACCTACTTTCTCTCCCCCATCCCCTACTCTCTCTCTCCCCTCTCCCATCCCCTACTCTCTCTCTTTCATAGACACACACTCCCATCCCCCCTCTCTCTCTCCTCTCCCATCCCCTACTCTCTAGATTTGTCACACACACTCCCATCCCCCCTCTCTCTCCCTCTCCCACCCCCTCTTGCACCACCTACTATCTCTCTCTCTCTCTCAAGTACTCTCTTTCCCTCTTTACTTTCTCTCTCCCATCCCCTACTCTCACTCTCTCTCTTCCATCCCCTACTCTCTCTCACACTCTCTGCCATCCCCTACTCTCTCTCTCTCTCTCTCTCTCACCCATCCTGTACAAGCCCTCTCTACCACCCCCTACTCTCTCTCAAACTCTCACACTCTCTCCCTTCCCCTACTCTATCTCTCTTATACACATTCCCATTCCCCCCCCCCCTCTCTCTCTCACACCCACTCCCTCTCCCATTGCCTACTCTCTCCCATCCCCAACTCTATCTCTCTTACACACTTCTATTCCCCCTCTCTCTCTCCCTCCCACTCCCTCTCCCATTGCCTACTATCTCTCTCTCTCTCACTCTCTCCCTCTCTCTCCCATCCCCTACTCTCACTCTCTCTCTTTGCCACCCCTACTCTCTCTCACACTCTCACACTCTCTCCCATCCCCTACTTTCTCTCTTACACACACTTCCATCCCCCCTCTCTCTCCCTCTCCCACTCCCTCTACCATTTCCTATTCTCTTTCTCTTCCATCCACCCTCTCTCTCCCTCTCCCACTCCCTCTGCCATTGCCTACTCTCTTTCTATCCCATCCCCTACTCTCTCTATCTCTCTCTTTCACACACGCCCATCCCCCCTCTCTCCTCTCCCATCCTCTACTTTTTCTCTCACTCGCTCTCCCTCTCCCACTGCCTACTCTCACTCTCTCTCACTCACTCTTTCTCTCTCTCACTCTCACTCTCTCCCTCTCTGCTCTCTTTCTACTACCCCCTACCCTCTCTCACATTTTCACACTCTCTCTCTTTCTCTCTTACACACATTTCCATCCCCCCTCTCTCTCCCATTGCCTACTCTCTCTTCCATCCCATACTCTCTCTCAAGCTACTCTATCTTCCCCCTCTCCCATTCCCTACTCTCTCTCTTTCACACACATGCACTCCCATCCTCCTCTCTCTCGCTCTTCCTCTCCCACTCCATCTCCCACCACCTACTCTCTCTCTCCCCCATCCCGTACTCTCTCTTTGCCACCTCTACTCTCTCTCTCACACTTCCTCTCTCTTGCATCTTGTACTCTCTTTGCCACCCCTACTCTCTCACATTTCCTCTATCTCCCATCCTATACTCTCTCTGCCACCCCTACTCTTTCTCACTTCCTCTCTCCCCTCTCCCATCCCCTACTTTCTCTCTATCTCTCTCACACACACAAATAGCCATTCCATTGCCCCACCCCCCCTAGCTCTCTCTTGGTTTTGGTTTGCAATTTAGGTCTCAATAGCATGTGCGCACTACCTCGAATTCAATAGCATTTTAATAGCGCATGCGTGCTATAGGGCACAAACACTATTCAAAGCTTTGCATTAAAACCAAGCCCAAGGCTTGGTTTTTCCTTGGAGATCCAACCCAAAGGTTTGGAGTTTATAAACAGGCCTGAGACGTGTTTTCCAGCAAACATACAAAAAATGATTGATTTTTCTTGTGTGCTCCCCTTCAAGATTCCTCGTGGTTGGGTATCGATAAGATCAGGTTACATAACATTATAGGTCTCTGTGTTAGCTATCTAACCATATAATTTATTTTTAATTTGAACTATTTTAAGTCTTTCATCTATAATTTCTTTTGAATGTATGTTCATTTTTTGTCAAAAACCACCATGTACTAATTGGGCTGTAGAGTTTAGCTCATTCATTGAATTTTGTAACAACTTAGTTTTTTAGAAACTAGACTCCATTCTACACACTTTGAAAAAAAGAAATTTTGATTTAGATTAGTTTTCAATCATTTCTAGGGGGAGCACACAAATATTTCACATTTTTGGGATGGGTCTAATTAAAAAATTCATTAAAAAAAAATACACATTATAAAATTACCCAAAAAATTTGGGATAAACTACTTAGTGTTAGGTAACTTTTGACCGGAGCGATTAAAGAATTTCAAAAAAAAAGTTAAAATTTTAGGGGGGCCACACTTTGTACTATGTTATGTTTTTTTGAAATAAACAGTACCACTTTCTGTGGCCCCTTTTTTTGAGGACCTAAAACTAAACCATTTTTGAAAAAAAATTAGTAGTTTAGAAACTAGATTCAAAGGACTATGACTTTTGTTTTTTTCATATCTTAAAATTTTGAGTGTAACTATCTTCAAATTCTTGTTGAAGTCCAAAATTTTCTGATTTCAGGAAAAAGGTGTCCACTTATACCCCCCTTTTGGCACCACAACTTTGTGCACTTACCCAGGTTTTAATATCCATCAATTTAACTAGAGAACTTTTCTCATCCAAGGGGAGGAACTTGGTGAGAGAGTCTTGTTATTAGATTTATTTTCCAACTTTCTTAGGAGTAACTTAATACTCTATTGTTCCTAAAGCCACACTTTAACATAATCCATGGTTGTTCATGGAGAAAAGGCATGAAAAGTAGAATCATGTCTATAGTTGAGTTTATTTTAGTAGGGTAGAGGTATCCATTTTCAAAATTCTATGATGGGATTGAAATTCCATCATTTAACTTCAAGTTCTTTGTTTCCATAGTATAATGATGGAAATCTCCTTTTCTCAAAGAATATACTTTGTTTCACCATTTCAAGTTAACATCCCTAGTTCGATACTATAAATGAGCTTAAGGATTCATTTGGGAACTACTTAAGGATGTCCAATCCACAAGTAATAAGTAGTTAGCTCTAGTTTCTAATCTAATTCATTTAAAAAGAAATATTTAAATCTCTTCCACATCTTTTTTCTATCTCACCTATCATAGTCAAGAGATTTTAAAGCCATATGCCATATCTTGATACAGATGAAGCATTTCAAAGGAAGCTTAACTTTTTACTTGCCTTTTTCTCTAGGTAGTCTTCTTGCTAGTAGCACCTCTAGCTCTTCCTACTCAACTTCTTCAACAAAGAGACTCAATATCTCTACTAGTTCTAGAACTTCTTTCCACTTCTCTTCCTTTTCTAGGTGCATCAAATTCTTTGAATGATTCCTTCCCTTTAGGAAGGCTATTATCATAACTACTTAGATCAAACATTAAGATTTACTATTAGGGCATCAAGACATACCTTTCCTTTCTCCAGTAATTTTTTTTTTTCAATGGAAGATAACCTTATGGCATATTGTAGTTGCAACATCCTCAATATCTTGCTCACTACATCATCTTCCATTATTGTGCCTCTAGGTCATCTTATGCTGACCTCTACATCTTTTATTCTTTTACTGTATTTCTTGATGTTTTCTCTTTCTTTCATCCTCATATCATCATACTTTTCTCTCAAGCTATCATCCTTTACCTTTTGGACATGCTCTCCTTTTTCATGGACAATTTTGAGCTTTTCTCAAATTTCATATGTAGTTTCACAGTCTTTTATGTATCATAATACTCAACATAAGACAAAGTACATAGGCATTCATTGTAGCAATATGGATTTATTTCTCTTTTAACTAGATTGCATGAAGTAGTGTAGTAGGTTAAATGTATTTGGTCTCTACATGCTTCCAATGTTCAAAGATATAGCTTCATTTTTCCACACCATAGGACATAGTTTTCTTTAGAAAATTTTGGTGTTTCTCTTTTCATCATTCTAATATTTATCTCATGTTGTTAAACTTATTCCTTCAAAGGATCATTACTACAATACCAATTGTTGCTATACACAATACTATTTATACTGGGGTATTTGATATGTATAACATTGGTTAATTAAAAAATTTACAATTTACCTTTATGTTGATATTTCTCCCTATAGTTGAATAGTTCGATAGATACATAGAATAACATGTAAGACAAAAATAAAATACACATAAAACTATTTTATCTTGTGGAAACTTGACTAGGTTAAAATCCATAGTTGTGATATGATGCTCACAAAGATTGCCTCCTAGAGTGTTCAGGTTGTCAAGAGCTCATCCCTAGTAAAAGAATACAAAGATATTGTCAAGTGCCATCTAGTCAAGGGATTTGAGAGAGACCTATTAGAGTATTTACCCAACTAAAGATATTTTGGTTAAAGGACTTAGAACACAAATTAATGTGTTCCCTAATTATGTGGTTTAATACAAAAAGACTTGTTAGAGTGCACCCTAGATGGTATTTACTATTGTAATTGCAAGATAATAACACGATTATTGATTTGTGAAAGATACATAATTATGTTATCTTGATTTAGATCTCCTTGACACTCAAACACCAATCTACAACTTTCTTGAAATCCCTCAATTTTGCAACTCAAACTTTATCACTCCTATGTTTGACTCTTCTTAGCTTCAACTCTTCTGCTCAATTATGGGTTTTACTACCCTAGATTCATTACATACACTTCACTTCAACCCTAGAAACCTTCACCTTTCACTTATTTTCCTCTATGGCTGCACCAATATAGTACAATGACATTCAAGCTTCTCAAATATGCAATCCAACTTGTCCATTTAAAAATGAGCATCTTATATGATTCATGTTCAATCATCTTCAAACCATAATCCAAGAATTCAAATTCAAGTTATCTTTCCTATGTAATGCATGTTCCCCTATCATTTTCATTTTTCATTCTTACAAGTTGGGTGTGTCAAGTATACTTTCTCATCATAAAGAGTCATGGGTTTCTTATGACTCCTATCTACTTGCTGGGAATAATTCAAATTTGAATTCTCCTTCCTATTTCCTTGCTGGAGTTTGATGTGATGGATCCCTCTCCATTCTACAAGGTGTTAGATGAAATACACCTAACTTGTGACATACTCATTCACATGTTTCCTATGTTTTCCTTTTGATCTTGATGACTCCTTTTCATCATGTTTTTTTTATGGCCAATCTCTTCTTCCTATCTACCTGTCTTGAATTCTCCTCAATGTCAACTTTCACTCAGCATACCTTTTATAAGTGATATTGTGAGATTCACTCATCTTCACCTTTTCATTATCACCAAACTCCAACTCATGCCTAACTGAGTTGCACTCATGTCATTCCTTGTGTCATTAATTTCCTTTCTCATTTGATTGGTACTTAACTCATGCTTGCCATTAGTGACAACCATAATATAAATGATCTTACTAGTAATCTTCATGGTCTCTAACTCTTTCTTTTTTATAAATATACCAAAAAAGGTTGTTGAAAACATGTTGAAATTTATCTTTATCATGCATGCATCCATAAGATTATGCAATCACTTAAAACTTGTAAGTCACTATCAAATCTATTTGTAGAAATGTAAACATGAAACATGATAGATTCATCAATACACTTGGCACAATGATTTACATAGAAACTCAATTTGGGAAAAACCACCAATAATGTGCTACTCTTTTTCACTCTTCTAAAGTGATGACCTATGAAAGGCCAACCCTATTAAAGGTTACAATACACACTATTAAGTGTGACCCTATTAGGACTGAGCCTTGTTAGATAATTTTAGACCATTCACTTGGAATGTCACTCGATTAAAGGATTTACAAATGACTATTAGGTCAACCTTAATCCAAAGGATTTACCCTATACTGATACAATTGTTAGAAAGCAATAGTAAGGCTTGATCTGATAACAATCTGCAACTTCATTTGTAGATTATACAACACTGTTTTAGTCCTCAATTCTACTTAACTTTATTTCTTTTAAGCTTTGATAGCTTGTTCACCCTTTAAGCAGTCATATCTTTAAGCCTTCTTGCTTAATATGCTAATGTAGTCTCTCTTCTTAGGTCACTTGATGAAGAAAAACCATTGAATCCTTATCTTCCTTAAGTTATCACACTTACCACCTTTTCTTCTAACCAACCATTCCTATAAATAGTAGATTAAGATATTTTGATGCTCATTCTCCATTGTCTAAATTAGGGTTAGGATGGATTAGGTAGGATACAATGAATCTATCCCACATTCTGTATCTCTTCTAGAAACTACTACTTGAATCCTCTTTGATTTTGCCTAAAAATGGTTTACCTTGAACTCTATACCACTAGCTTATCAATCTTATCTTCCACCTGGTTCACAAATTCCAAGAAAATAAACTTGTCAACTTAGATCCATTGAATTCACAATCTTTTAAATAATACAGCCACTTTGCACTATCTAGCTTATGATGCTCAACACACACTACATTGCTCGGTATCCTCTATGAATTTACTCAACACGAACTAAACTTTACCGGTGCTTGGCATCAACTAAAATTTACTTGGCATCCACTATTCTACTCGGCATACACTATAATGAACTTTTACTCGGCTTTAGTTGATTTTCTGATTGGCTTGTATTGACTTTTCTCAACACCTACTCTCCACTCGGTCAACCTTGGTAGACAACCATTGTGCAACTTGTTCTTCTAATATTTCTTAGTGTAACCAGCTTTTAACCTTAAGAAGATTATCAGTTCATCATGTTATTACTATCTTAACTAATTCTTGTACTTCTTTTCATAATCATAACTCAACCTTTCCTCTGGGTGATATTGTTACACCTTTTGATCAAATCCTCTTCACCAATCAACTAAGTGGTAGTAATTAAATCATATAAGTAGTCTTACTAGAAAATAGTAGGTTTGACAATAGTGACAAATAAATGATTAAAATATGCATGCAATCTTCTTCAGCAATCTTCTTCTTGTAATCTAATCACAACAATCTCCTTTAATAATGATCTTTTTCAATCTAATCTCAACAATCTCCCTCTTTGTTATTTATTGCAAACCAAGCTGATCAACCAAATGGAAAAACACCTTGTTCAACCAAATTGACTTAATTAAAATAGTAAGACAATACCAAAAAAAAAAAACCAAATTCCTTGAGATCTCTCCCTTTATCAGCAATTTCCATCTTCTAAATAGGTTACAAAACTCTTTCTTATAACTCCCTCTGAGTTTCTTCTTATATCTCCCTCTTACTAGGTAGATGTTAGGATTTCTTCTCTTTAATATCCATCTTCTATTCTATTTCTTCCTCTAATCAGTAATTCTTGATCAACAATCTCTCCCTTAGCAATTATTTCCCTTGATCATTCTCTTGATCAATAAATCTCTCCATCTATTTTTTGTTGAAAACTGATTGAAAAGATCATTATTGAAGAAGGAAGATTCTTTGCAAAAAGGGAGATTGTCGAAAAAGAATGTTTTCAATCATTGTTTTGTCATTGATGTCAAACCTACTATTTGCTAGAATGACAATTGCTTATAAGATCCAAGTACTATCACTTAGTTGATTGATGAAGAGGATTTAATCAATAAGATGTAACAAAAGTACCTAAGGGAAAGGTTGAGTTATGATTTTGTAATGAAGTACACGGATTAGTTAAGACATTGGTAAAATGATGTATTATCAATACACTTGAAGATACAGTGGTTGGCCACACTTAGAAACTCTAGAAGGATAAGTTGTAATGAAGCTATTTGCAAAGCTTGACTAAATTCATCAGTGGGTGCCGAGCAAGCTAGTTCATGCCATGTAGAATTTAAATAAGTGCCGAGCAAATAAAAAATCTAGTGTGTGCCGAGTGAAATAGAATGAGATGAGCAAGTTTAGGTGCCGAGCAAGTAATAGGTGTCAAGCATCAGTAAAATCTAATTGATGCTGAGTGAATCGACAGTAAATGTTGAGCATCAGTAAAACATAGTTGGTGTTGAGTAACACAGTATATGCTGAGCATCTGATATTTAATAGTGTTAACCTGCTACATTATTTGAAAATTCAAATATTCACTAGATCTGAGCTGACAAGGTTTGTTACCTTGAAGTTTGTGAACCAGTTGGAAGATAAGGATGATGAGCTAGTGGCATAGAATTTTAGGTAAACCATTTTTGAGAAAATTTAGGAGGATTCTTCATGATGTTACTAGAAGAAACAAGATAAGGGGTAGATTCATTGAATCCTACCTAATCCATTTGAACTAAAATTAAAAGTGGGAAGAGTAAGAGTGGGAAAAGTATTCCAGACTTCTATTTAACGAGTTAAGGGTCAAGAAGCAAGAGTTATTGAAATGGTTGGTTGGATGTTAAGGAGAAGGCATCGAGAAGGAGGAACAAAGCATAGAAACTTTGCTTCGATAGGTGACTATAGAGGTGATTGCATTGGCACAACGAGCATAGAGACTCAAGGAGATGAAGCTTGAAAGGAGGACAAGTTGTTAGAGTTGCAGAGACTAAACACCAATCAATTTTGTGAGCTAAATTGAGATCTAAAATCTACAAGTTAAGTTGTGAGTTGTGTCAGGTCAAAAGCCCTTATTGTTACTCTCTAGAAATTGTACCAGTTAGGGTAAAATCCTATGGACTTAGGTTGGTTTAATAGCCATTTGTAAATCCTTTAATAGGGTGGAATTCCAAGTGAATTTTCTAAATTCCTTTAACTAGGCCCACTTCTAATAGGGTGGTTGAAATCCTTTAGCCAAGTCACATTTAACAGTGTGTTGTAGCCTTTAATAGGGCATGCCTTTCACAAGGCATCACTTTAGAAGAGTGAGAATTGAGTAGCATGTTATTGGTAGTTTTTTCTAAATTGAGTTTCCACGTAAATCACTGTGTTATGTGTTGATTCTTCATGTCTTATTCTTGCATGCTTATTTTATAGTAACTTGCTAAGTATAAATGTTTAGCTTGGATGCATGATTAGTTTAATTGGGCTCACTATACTTGGTGAAAAAGTTTTATCAAGACATTTGGACTTTGAATAACTGATTCAACCCCCCCCTGCCTCTCAATTATTCTAAAGCATTTCTAACATTTTCTTGATCAGTATTCTCTCCCTCTTTGACAACAATGAGAAAGGCTTATCATCTTAACATACAGATATAAGCTTTTTTGTTTTTCTTTAGTTTCTCCCTCTGTCAGATTGCTTGTGATTTATTTAAAGTTTCAGCACGTTGATTACTTTAGATAGCTCCTAAAGTAGGATCCTTTGCATCAATTTGTAACATATGAAAATCAACTTGCTTGATGTAGTACACTGCTCTTTGTTACTTAGACAGCTTTTGATAGGGGTGTCACCCCTAGTTTACCTCTTAGATACTCATGAGCATCCTTAGGTAATGCTTTTATGAAGATGTCAATAATTTTCTCTTTTGTGTTAATATATTCCATCTTCACCTCTTTCTCTTGAACTAACTCTCTCAAGTAATGATACTTTATTGCAATGTGCTTAGTCTTTGTGTGCATCATAGGATTCTTTGATATATTAATAGCACTTGTATTATCACAATAAAGTATCACTAGTTCTATGATCACAATAAAGTATCACTAGGTACAATTTTGTTTCTTTCTAGTCTGTGTAACCAATCTATTGCCTAAGAAAAATGCTTGCCCACTAGTGTTTTTTCTGTCATAAATGTTTCCATCCCGATTAGCATCAATGTAGGCTTTTAATTCAAATTTATCATTTTTCTTATAGTAAAGACCATACTCCTCTATTCCTTTCAAATATCTCATTGTTCTCTTCATAGCCATCAAATGATTTTCCCTAGGATTTGCAGAGAATCTTGCAACTACTTCTAAAGATAATGCAATGTCAAGTTCTCTATGTACTTGAGTCCTATTACCATAGGTGTGCTTACTTATTTTGAATCCTCCTATCCAAAAGTTTGTAGTATTTCTTTGACATATTTTGACTAAGTGACGTATATACCATATTTCATTTGATATACTTGCAAGCCTAAGAAGAATTTGATCTCTCTAAACATAGACATTCAAATTCTTGCTTCATTTCATTTGCAAAAGCTTTACATAAGGCATCTTGACCTCCAAATATGATATCATCAACAAAAAGTTTAGATAATAAAATACCTTTATCTTTCTCTGTCTTTATGTATAGATTGCTATTATTATCAGTCCCTTCGAATCCAATCTTCATAAGATACTTATGAAGTCTCTAATACCATGTTCTTGGTGCTTGTTTCAAACCATATAGAGCTTTGTGTATTTTGCATACCATGTTCTTATTGTTAACATCAACAAAACCTTATGGTTGTTCTATGTAAACTTCTTCCTCTAATATGCCATTCAAAAATTCAGATTTAACATCCATTTGATAAACTTTAAAACTTTTGTATGTAGAACAAGAAAGTAAAGTTCTTACTCCTTCCAATCTAGCAATAGGGGAAAATGTCTATTCATAGTCAATTCCTTCTTCTTGTGCATGTACTTTGTAGACTAATCTTTCCTTGTTCCTTGTTACTTCACCATTTTTATCTAATTTGTTTCTGAATACCCACTTGGTACCAATCACATTTCTATCTTCTAGTCTGGGAACTAGAGCCCATGTCTTGTTTTTCTCAATTTGTTTTATCTCTTCTTCCATGGCCTTACTCCAATATTCATCTTATAATGCACCTTTTATTGATTTGGGTTCCTTCATGCTCAACAAATATGTATTATTTCTCAATCTATTTCTTGGCATTGGTCTAGCATCTTTATCTCCAATAATTTATGCAATAGGATGATGTCTTTTGACATATTTAGACAATCTTGGTTCAACTTTTGTTTCTTCATTTGATCTTTCAGTTTTAGAATCATTTTGTACATTTTTGTTAGGTAACTCAACATATCTACTAATCTCAAAATCTGAATGTGCTTCAACTTCATTTTGTAACTTAACTTTTGAATGCAGCTCAGTTCCTTAATGTAACTCAACATTCATGGTCTATGACTCGGCTGTTATTAACAGTTGTTGTTGGTTTGTAGCTTGATTTGTAGCATTTCCTTCAGTAGGCATACCTTCATAAGAGTATAAAAATGATTTTTATTCTTTTGGTTCTTTCATAGATTCATCTCATATAATTCTATATATACATCAAAATTCACATTTTCACTTTCCACAAGCTTGTCAGTGTTAGTATTTAAACATTTATAAGCTTTACTTCTTGTGGAATAGCCTAGGAATATACTTTCTTCACTCTTTGCATCAAGTTTACCATTCCTAAAATCCTTAATAATGTAACATTTTCTTCCAAATACCTTAAAGTATTTTACATTGGGTGAGTATGCATATCATAATTCAAAAGGTGTTGAATGAGTATCTCTCTTGACTTGTATAAGGTTCAAGGTATAGATTGTTGTACTTATAGCTTCTCTCCAGTATTTCAAAGCAACATTTTTCTCCATCATAAGTGTTCTAGCATAGTCCATTAGAGATCCGTTCCTTCTTTCAGCAATTCCATTTTGTGGAGGGGTTGTAGGGGAAAATGTCTGTCTTTTGATTCCTCTATCATTATAGAACATCTCAAAATCATTTGATGTAAATTCTCCTCCTCTATCAGATCTTAAACACTTCAGACATTTACTTGTTTCTTTTTCAACTCTTGCTAAGTACCACTTAAACATTTTAAAGGCATCAAATTTCTTTTTTACAAACATAGTTGTCATCATTCTAGAATAATCATCAACAAACAACATAATATACTTATCTCCTTTGTAGCTTTGCACTTTAGTTAGTCCACACAAGTCAGTATGACCAATCTCTAGTATTCCTTTCGAGGTATAAGCTTTACTCTTAAAGCTTGAATTTGTCATCTTGCCTAATTGACATTGTGTGCACATTACATTATTAGGCTTCTTCAACTTAGGAAATCCTCTAACCTTTCTCATTTTACTAATACTAATCAGGTTATCAAAATTGACATGACATAACCTTTTGTGTCATAGCCATACATCATCAGATTTTACAATTAGACAAGTAGCATCATCTATATCAAGATAGAATAGATTACTTCTAGTTTGATCAGCAGCGTTTCCCATCAATCTTCCATTTGTGTTAGATATCTTAGCAACCTTGTTTTCAAATTCAACCTTTCAAGCCAAATTATTCAATTGTGACACACTCAAGAGATTATAGTTAAGTCCTTCAACATAGTAAGCATTATCACATAAAATCTTATCTGTGAGATTGATAGAACATTTTCCTTTTATCAAACATGGTGCATCATTACCAAATCTTACACTATTTCTACCATAACAATTTAAGGTAATGAACTTACTATTGTCTCCACTCATGTGATGTGAACATCCACTGTCAATGATCCACTTATCATTCTTGTTTACATACGTCACAAGTGTAGTTGCCTCATCTTCATCAAATTCATCCCTCATTGCAACATATACCACTATATCATCATGTTAATTAGATGTTTCATCTCTAGTAATGTAGGGTGACTGTTTGCCTTTTCCTTTGTAGTCCTTTTTGTCTTCATCTCTTCTACTCTTGTACTTGTCACCACCTCTGTAGTTTTTCTTCTTTGGACATCTAGCAATGGTACAACCAACCTCATTGCAATTGAAACAAATGACAGGTAGTTTACCTTTGAACTTAACTTTACCTTTTCAGAATCTTCTTAACAGTAGTGTTTCAAGTTGTTCAACATCCTCCTCATCTGTATCACTATCACTGGTTACATATTTTATCTTTTTCTTCTTCTTCTTCTTCTCATCATGTTGCTTCAATGACACTTTAGCTTTGAAAGTACATTCAATACTTTCATATTGTAATTGCCAAAGTTAGATAGCTCAAAAGCAGTAAGTCTACCTACCAGTCCTTTAAGTGAAAGATCATTCCCTAGTTTTCATCATAGTTATTGAATTGTAAAGACTCTAATAGCGTATATAGGTAGTAGCATTCTTAAAAAATTTCTTAACATAGTATCATCTTCTAATTTTCCATTGGCTCCTCTTATTGCATTAACTATTTCTTTTATCCTTGCAACATATTGAGCAATATTTTCACCTTCTTTAATTCTCATATCATCAAACTTACCTTTGAGACTTTCAACTTTGGCTTTAAGAACATTGTTGTCTCCTCCATAGATAGTAGCTAAGGCATCCCACATTTTATTTGCACTATTAAGACCTTTGATATCATCAAATTTGGCATAACTTAGGGTAGAGGGAATCTCTAGCATTGCCTAGTTATGTTCTTTCTTTTGTCTCATATCCTCAATAGTTGGAGCTTCAACAAGATTAACATGCTCAATGTAATGGTAGATTGTGCATGATCTCCAAGTCCTCCAAGGTGTAGCTTCATCAAAAATTTCCATGTAGGAAATTTATCTCTTTTGAGTTTTGGTACTTCTCTTTTTGATATCTTGATCTTTGTGTTCTAGTGCCTTTAACCTAGTCTTCTTTAAGTAGATGGATTTGATACCAATTGTTGGAATACTTTTAGAATAACTAAGGGGGGAGGGGGTGTGAATCAATTATTCAAGGTATAGATGTATAAACAAAACTTCTCACAGCTTAGTGAACCCATAAAACATTTATCTTTATCATGTATGCATCCATAAGATTATGCAATCACTTAAAACTTATAGGTTATTGTCAAATCTACTTGCAAAAATGTAAACATCAAACATGACTGATTTATCAACACACATGATACAATGATTTACATGGAAACCCAATTTAGAAAAAACCATCAGTAGCATACTACTCTTTTTCACTCTTCTGAAGTGATGCCCTATGAAAGGCCAACCCTATTAAAGATTACAATACATAGTATTAAATGTGACCCTATTAAAGGATTTCAATCACCCTATAAGGAGTGAGCCTTGTAGGAGGACTTTAGACCATTCACTTGGAATGTCACTTGGTGAAAGGATTTACAAATGACTATTAGTTCAACCTTAATCCAAAGGATTTACCCTAGACTGATATAATTGTTAGAGTGCAATAGTAAGCCTTGATCCAACAACAACTTACAAGTTCATTTGCAATAGATCATTGTTTTAGTCCTCAATTTTTATTTTCTTTCTTGTTTTTCGGCATTGACAGCTTGTTCACCCTTCAAGCATTCATATCTTTAAGCCTTCTTCCTTAATATGCCAATGCAGTCTCTCTTCCTAGGTCACTTGATGAAGCAAAGCCCTTGACTCCTTGTCTTCCTTAAGTTCTCACACTTAACCACCTTTACTTCTAACCAGCCATTCCTAGAAATAGAAAATTAAGATCTTTTGTCACTCATTCTCCATTGTCCAAATTAGTTTAGGACTGATTAGGTAGGATACAATGAATCTATCCCACATTACATATCTCTTCTAGAAACTTCTGCTTGAATCCTTTTTTAATTCACCTAAAAATGGTTTACCATGAATTCTGTGCCACCAACTCATCAATCTTATCTTCCACTTGGTTCACCAATTCCAAGAAAACAAACATGTTGGCTTAAATCCATCGAATTCATGATCTTTTAAATAATGCAGCCACTTAGCATTATCTAGATTCTGATGCTCGGCACACACTACATTGCTTGACATTCTTTGTGAATTTACTTGGCACAAACTAATGTTTAGTGGTGCTTGGGATCAACTAAACTTTACTCAACATCCACTAGTCTACTTGGCATACACTTGAATGAACTTTTACTCCGATCCAATTGATTTTATGCTCGGCTTGTACTGACTTTGCTCAGGACCTACTCTCCACTAGTTTAAGCTTGGCATACAACCTTTGTGTAACTTGTTCTTCTAAACTTTCTTAGTGTAACCAGGTTTTGTAACCTTAAATAGATTATCAATACATCATGTTATCACTATCTTAACTGATTCTTGTACTTTTTTTCATAATCATAACTCAACCTTTCCTCTAGGTGATATTGTTACATCTTTTGATCAAATCCTCTTCATCAATCAACTAAGTGATAGTACTTAAATCATATAAGCAGTTGCCTTACCATAAAATAGTAGGTTTGACATCAGTGACAAAACAATGATTGAAACATTGTAATCTAATCAAACAATCTTCTTCAATAATGATTTTTTTGAAGTTCATCTCAACAAGGTCATCAAGCCTTGATATACTAACATGTGTTTTTATCAAATTTTTTTCATTGAAAGATGGTAAAGCCAATTGTTGAGCATCAACCAAGCTAATAAGTTTTTGGTCTTTTGATTTAGAGTCACAGTCTAATTGTAAGTAGTATGGAGGAAGCCCAATCCTTAAACCCAAAAATTTGAGAAGTAGTTTCCCTTCTATGGTTGAGTAAAGGCTTCTAATGATGATTTAATGAATTATCTTTCTATGGGTAAAACTCAACATGCTACTTGATTTATCTAATTGAATTTTTAGGCCTTCCACTCTTTGAGATCAATAGATTGAGTGGTATACAAAGGGAAATGTCTTTTGAAAAGTTTTTCAAATAACTAAGGATTCTATGTGAAAATAAAAATAAAATGTCATTTGTACAAATAAATCATGAAATTTATTCTATTTCAGGAAAGAAGAGCATGTTTAGAGAAAAAACTTATAGTAGGGTAAAATTGTTTATCATCCATTGAAGAATTAATTTTTAACAAAGTATAAGATGTTGACATTTCTTAATAAAAGACATTATTGTCTCCCCTAAAGTTTGGATACAATAATGAAGATTCTTCTTAGATAATAGGTTCATTGGTGCACACTTTGTTGTAATGATTGGTGTCTCTAGTGGTTTGTGCTTGCAAAAAATTTAAGTAGAGATTGGTTTCTACAATCATTCAATTAATCCAAATATTGTAAGGTCATTTTATTTGAGTGATCGATAAATTTGGATAGGTTGTCTAAAGGATCCTTTCTTCATTATTTTTCCTAAAAAAATTCTTTACATAAATATAGTGATGTTACTTGTCTAAATCTTGTATGATTGTCATTGTCATTGTCATAATTATTGTCATTGTTCTTATAATTGTAGTTGTTATGGTTGTTGTTGATGATGATGATGTTGTTTGAATAAAATATAAGGGTGAGCTCATTAAGAATCTATCTTATTCAACTTTTCAAGAGGAATTGAGATCTCTAGATTTAAAAATGTAGTAATTGTAGGACATCATGACTCTACTATTATAATTTTATTAGTTCTAGTCAAGATCCAAATGCCTAGAAAACAATCACAATTCACAATGTATAGAAATGATATTCTATAGAAAGAAGAGACAAATTGTGTAATTTTATTAGTTCTAGTCAAGATCCAAATGCCTAAAAAACAATCACAACTCACAATGCATTGAAATAATATTCTATGGAAGAGGAGACAAATTGTGTTGACCCTAAATTCATGCTTCTCAAGATTTTAAATAATCAATAATAACAAGAATAAATTCCCCCATTTCATCTTGTATTGAAGTGCCTTTCGCCAAATAATTTACTCGAAACACTAAATAAATATTTAAATCATAACAAAGACCCATTAAAAAAAACACAAAAGACTTTCTTCGTAAAGACCGTAATGATTAGTCCAACGCATATGCTCAACTCAATAAAATAGTTTAAACTCGTGGAATCTTGCTACCTTTTATATTATTGACCACGTTTTAGTGGTTATCTACACGAGTCGCAAACGGCTGGCATACAGCTAGGTACTGGATTCATTCCTTCAAGTGTACTTACATTATGTACTTTCCATGAACTCTAGCTATAGCCCATTTTGTTAGTCAACACCTATGATAGGATTTTTATGTAACTCGATACAATGCAAACACGTCCCTACTTTGGTGTATATCCCTAGTGTGATGCCAAAGCCTTGACTAAGCTACCAAACAATAGTTTCCCTAGTTACATAAGTCAACCAATCCACCCAAGTTATCTAGGTGTTCTCATCTCTAAGGTGGTCAAGTTAGTCTTTAGCCAAAGCCTATCCTCAACATTGACCATGGCCCTAGAGATAAGTTCAAGCCCCAAACCAACCTTAACATCATTGTAGTTCTATAATACTAAGTGAAAACTATTTTTATGGGTAATTGTGTTTGTTGGGTCATATAAGTAACATGGGTCATCTTAGTATTTAACTAGTTCACACTATTAAAATAGTTGAGGTCAACTAATGATATCAATTTTTTACAATTAGTTTTCTATTTTTCAAACTCTTTTACATTCTGACAATGGATCATAGGGAGCAATCTAAAATGTTGATCTAAAATAATTACATGTAAGCAATTCTCGAACAAAACAATAAGAATCTATGTCAATCCTAGACCTAAACAAACCCTAAATGTTGACCATGACCCTAACGTTGTAACAATCTTAGATATATACAATAGCATGGCTTGATAACTATATCTTACATTGAAATATTTGGATTTGACTTTTGTGCTTTCATTATGTACTAATTGAATGTGAAGAAATTTAATTGATCACTATTTATGCAAATCTAATTTGTAAAACTTCACATGGTTGAACTTTCTCAAGTCATAAAACTATTGTGACAAGACAATATTTGTTAATTATGTAAATATAACCATGTAAAAAAAAAAAAAACCATCTCTTCCATTATTAACTACATGAGTATCCTTTTGTATTTAACTCTCTTAAGTTGTTGATTTTCCTTACATCATCATGTCAATTGAAACATTTATGATTCTTTGAGTAAAATTTGGGTAAAAATTATAGTTGTATGGTAAGTATTGTTTATTTATTTACTATTTAACTAATTAAAATCTACCTATGGTTATGGGGTTATTCTTGAATTTTAAAGATTCAACATAAAGTAAATAATAATATTCACTACTTTTATATGTATATAAAGTGTAAATATACTATTATTATTATTTTTTACTATCAAATGGTTGTATGCTTTTAGAAAGTCATATGATTAAAATTGATCAAATGCTACTTTAGCTTGGAAATTTTGTTTCTTTCTATGTTACATTCTTAGAATGGTGCAATTTCATAGTTTTTCTAAATGAACATTTTAAGTTTATAGCATTTTTTTTGTTAATTCACTATCAAGCCATAAGTTTAACAAAAAATAATGATTTATAATAATTAAAAATATTTTGTTAATTTTTTAAATACCAACTAATAGTTTTTTATATTTGATTGTAGAGATACATTATAAAGTTACACCACTCAAGTGGAAGGGCTAGCTCAGATGATCTTGACTCTATTTGGTGAAAAATTACAATTAAAGAGGGGTTATTTCAAAGAAAATTTTGGAGAATATCCAATGATGACAGTAAGTATGAATTTGTATCCACCTTGTCCTAGGCCTGATCTAGTGATGGGGTTAAGCCCTCATTTAGATGGAGGTGCCATAACACTTCTGCTTCAAGATGACCAAATAGAAGGCCTTCAGGTTCGCAAGAATAATGAATAGATTCCTATTCAACCCATTCCTTATGCACTTGTTGTAAATATTGGTGACCTAATAGAGGTAAATGCTACTTAAGCTTATTTTGTTGGCCAAGTTGTATCTAGTGTACTAGTTTATATAAATATATTATCTGATATTTCAATTGTGTTATAGGCGATGACTAATAGAATTTATAAGAGTATAGAACATCGAGCTGCCACAAACAAAGAAAAGACAAGACTATCTATTGCCATGTTTTATTATCTAGGCCTAGACGATGAAGTGGTTCCTGCATGTAACCTTGTCAATCAAGAACAACCCTCATTATATGGGAAGTTCAATCATGAAGAATATATTGAGTATTACTTGACAAAAGAACTTAATGGAAAAAAATCATTGGCTAACTTTACCATAATATATTAATAGCATTCAAGAAGGCTAGTTAGTATGTATGCATAAATGAGGGACAAAGTTTGATCTATATGATATCATACTTCAAATAAATGTCCATTCAATTGCTATATTAAATAAAGGAAAATAAATAATCATGATATGTTTCCTTATAGTTAAACAAAATATTACAAATGTACTGTGAAATGCATGGTTCTATGTGATGTAATAAATATCACCATGAATATGAAGAAAATGCAAGACATTGGAGTGTATGTGACTTATTTCTTTCTCTCAATTTTCCTATCAAACATTGTACTCTCTGTGTGTGTGTGTGTGTGTGTGTGTGTGTGTAATGAAGAAAATGTAAGACATTGGAGTGTATGTGACTTATTTCTTTCTCTCAATTTTCCTATCGAACATTGTATACTCTCTCTCTCTCTCTCTCTCTCTCTCTCTCTCTCTCTCTCTCTCTCTCTCTCTCTCTCTCTCTCTCTCTCTCTCTCTCTCTCTCTCTCTGTATATATATATATATATATAATTATTAAAAAAAAATTTAACTATTTTTTAAATACAAAGTTTCTTAGATTTTTATGATTTGTCTTGATGCTATTTTTATTACTAATTTCAATTTTTTTCTTTTTATCTATGTTAATTTATTCGCCATGAAGTCAAAGCAAAAAAAGAAAAAGGTAATTCAATAAAATTAATATGGAAAAGTGAAAAGTAATTAATAAATATAAAACCAATGACTATTTTATTTGTCCTTTAATTTCTAATACAAGAATGGTAGAAACACATTATATATTTATTCAACGTTCATTGGTGAAATAGTTTTTTATGCTTCAAGGTTGATTCTTGGTTCCTTTCTTTAATTAATATTTTAGTTCTATTAGATTTTTATTTTTTTGGAGGTTGTCGATGAAATATTTCTAGCTACCCAATGTAGGAGAATGATCCTTATGGATGAACCTCTTCAAAGAAGAGTGAACGACTAAGGGGTATCCACTCTAGAAATTTTTCCTTAAGCACAATCTTGACCTCATCCCTTTTTGATGTTAGAGCCTTAATACTCAACAAGACTTTCACAACTATTTCTCAGTCCTTATTAATCATGTTAGAATTATGTATGACATTAGAACCAAGCATGACAAGAATGATGCTAGTGTGAAATATAATATTATCTAACTAGTTCTTGATGGGAACTTATTAAAATATTAGGTTTCCTTAGGTTCTAAATTAGTTTTTCTATATTCTACAACATTCTAGAAATTCTTTATAATGAGGTCATGTCTTATTATATATTTATGATCATATAACATTTCATATTGCTAAGAAATTGTTTATAGGGTACTTATTAGGGGACAACATAGTTAATCTTAGTACCTACATTTCTCTTAGTATTATTTTATTATGATATTGCTATAAGAATTCAACTCTGTAATGATTTTCAATTTAAAATTTTTTATTTATTTTTTATCAGTAATGGGTTGTGGTCTATAGTTAATTATTTAATAATTTATTGAAATTAATAATATTATTTTAATCTTGAGTAGATTTGAGCCGAAGAGCTCCCAGATGAGAGGCACACATTTTACCAATCTATTGTAGGATCTTGCCTTATTCTCTAACTAAACTTATCAACTCATATTTTATAAATAATGATGGATAAGAACTTGTCTTACAAAACAATAAATATAACAATTAACACTTTTCTCTACATGATACTTCAAAACATAAAAATGATACTTAAAAAGATAAAATATTAGATTTGATCGAAAAATAACTCATCCAAAATACTATTTCCAAACTAACATGTAACTTCTCATGACCAATATGCTAACCAATAAGCTTTTTATACAATGGATATAGTAAATTAAAAACTGACTGAGCATCTTTGTAGTTTTTCATTTGATTAGTGGCATGGAAATTTGTTAACTCGGCCTAATTTTTGCCTCGTACTATTTTGATAGCTTCTTTGGGGTTCACATTTATTGGCGTTATGCTTTAATTTCCCAACTTGTTTTTGTGACCCACATTGTGATGGTCAGCTTCAATAGTTGTAGTTGGGTTAGCTTCATTCCTTTCTTAGACATACTATTTTTTACTAGATCATATACATATTGGGTGTTGATCTCATATTGGTTTTAACTAGTGAGTGTCTATACACTTAATTCATTTACTTACTTCATGTTGAACAAGTAGTATATGTCGAGCACAACATGTATAAGATAGAGCATATCGAGTCCACAGTGAGTGTTGAGTCACTCATGTGTTGAGTCACTCAAGTGTTGAGCAGACAGTGTATGCCGAGTGATTCAGGAGCTGAGTAAGTAGTGCATGCTCAATCGTTTAGATGCTGAGTCATAATATAGAAATCAATATATGTCAATCATTAGAGACTTCAAATGTCAAGTAACGCAATTTTGTCATAGTTGTTTGTATTGGCAAAAACTACTATGTAAAAAATTTTTGAGCTGACTTACAGATTGAATTATGTAATATTTTGGTGATGAGGATGAATCTTAAGCTAGAATCCCTATGAAGTACATGCACCCAATCAAGTAAAGGGAAGGTTCAAGTGAAAAAATGGATGAATCATAGTTGTTGATTCATACCTGACCCTAAGTCACCCAGGTCTTCTTAAGGAAGATAAACTCTAAACTTCTTATGAGCATGAAAGGGAATGAATGAATGGTCAAGGAGAGTTTTGCATCTGCAAACTAGGAGATTCATGGTGACCAATGTATTATGATCTTAAATTGCATTGCAAAATTAGTTAAAGGAGAATAGAGGAAGGAAATAATGAATAGCAGAGAGACATCTGATAAGAAAGGATCAAGAATACATCAGTTTAGAGGTGATTTATCATCAAGCAAAAAATTGCTAACCACAAGATCAATACTGAGACATTCTAATAGGTGAATCAGTTAAATCTCTTAATAGAGTAGACCTAACAAGCTATATTGAAATCTTCTAACAAGGTGCTTAATCTATTGTGAGTTTAAGTCCTTCAACAAGGTACACTTTTAACAAGGTGTTGAAATCCTTTAACAAGGTAAGACTTAACAGTCTTTGTAAGCCTTTAATAGGGAAGACCTTTCATAGGGTAGATCATGTCTCATGATCAAATATTGTAACCTTCATTTGATATACTTTATTATTGTAGTAGTGAAGATTTGTGGGTGTCATCCCCACCTCATTTTTACCTTCTCATTGGATAGTTTCTGGGTAATCATATCTAGTGTCATATATGTGTGAATTCTTACTTGTTTACATGATTTACATGTATATGCTTTACATGGTATTTCAGTTTACTTATTGAATGTACGAGATGGATGTGTGGTGAATGTTTTATGGGTCAAAGTTTAAAGTATTGATTCACCCCCACCCCCCTTAGAAGTTTACTTTCCTATTGTAATTCCAAAATTTGGTATTAGAGCTTTGTTCTCTGGAAGAGAAGCTTTGAAACTTTAAGGAAAGATCTTGAAAATGGAAATCTACAAGTTGGAAAAGATCATCGAGAATCAAGGAATTGAAATACAACTCATTCTACATCAATTGAATGAAGCAAGAGAAGACTTAAAGAAATCTTTGAAGGAAAGGAAGGAAATTTCTATTAAGGAGAATGACACACGATATAGAGAGATGGACACTACTAAGCTATGTGTTAATGAAGACTCTAATGAATTTGATGTAGTAGTTGCAGATCTAATGGAAAAGAATAGAGCCGAAGTTGAAGAAATCATAAATCTTAAGTTAGAGCAAGAATCACAAGCCATACTACTATGTGAGGTGACTGAATAGAAAAATAAAGCTTTGGAAGAAAAAGCCATGATTCAAGATGAAAAAAGAGTTTTGACCATTAGACTGTAAGAGAAGTCATCAGAGCTAACTAGGATTGCTAGCATGTAATTAGATACTTAGGATCAAATGATGAATTCCAACTATGAATTGAATGTCAAGGACATTGAGACAACAACACTGAATTGTAGAATGAGAAATTGAGTAATGATCTAAAAAGGGAAAAGGAATTTTTTGAAAGTTTTAATAAACCCAGTAAAGTCATCTAATACTTTGAGCAATTATTGAGATCTCCTAGATCCAAAAATGATGCATCTAGACTAGGATACACAGGTACTAAAGAAGGAGAGTCATCCAAAAATGTTGAAGAAAAAAGTAGAAAAGGTAAGAATTCCAAACCTACTTTTCATAATTGTGGTAAGAAAGGACACACTACAAATGTATGTAGGAGCAAAACTGTAAATCAACATGTCAAGCAAAAGAGCATGGGTCATTGTCACAAGTGTGCACAACAAACAAGGTCATCAAGCACATGAATACACTAAGACCATCTACACTCAAAGATTTGAAGGATATTGTTATAACTATTAGAAGTATGGACATAGAGCTTTTGAGTGCAAATCCAAACCCATGTGGTCATCAAATAGGCAAACAAAGGTAAAGAACAATGGCAAGTCTTATAAATTGGATTATAATACAAGGTATAGTTATCATTATTGTCAAGAGTATGGACATGTTCCTAAGAATTGTATTAGAACACACTTTAGAAGTGACTAAAAAAGGTGGTTGAGTCAAACCACATGTTTTAGTTGTTTGAAGATTGGTTACATTAGTCGATATTGTCCAACAAGGTCAAAGGCACCAAGTTGTGAATTCAATAAAGGAAAAGGCAAGGCAAATATCGAGAGAGAGCAAGAAGATCTAAGGAAAACTATAAATTCATTTGAAGTGCTTGGAAGAGATTTGAATAGCTATTTGACATCATTTCATCATATTTTACAAGGTATTTATCGTGTGTCAAGCTATGCTATTTCTAATTTCATAAACCCTAGTTTTGTATAATGGAATCTAGTTCTTTAAAGGAAAAAAGGTGTAGAGGGAAAAGAGGTTTTGAATATTCATTTGGTTAGAAACGAAGTAAAATAACCTATTTTCAAAGCCATACCAAACATAGCTATAATTGTAAAATTGGGAGTATTGGTGATATGGAAACTAGAGAAGCATGTGATAAACTGTGTAAAAACAATGTGTTAAGGGAAGAATTCAATATTGTAGATAAGAAAGTGTTAATTTGTGCCCTAGATTTCCCTAAAATTTTTAAAACTAAATGGATCATGATTATTTTGAGTAGGATTCATGATAGTTCACTTTGGTTAGATAATGGGCCAATCAAAATATCAAAGAGAATAATCCATAGGGTAACTAGGTATCCAACCCTAGATTGGCTAAAGACTATGAGAAGTGTGTCCAAAGAAGTTATTGAGAAGAACATAGGGGTTGTATGGAATAAAAGGGGAATGACCATAGACACCATCATAGATCCTCTGATAGATTTTGCAATAAGGATAATTGCACATAAGTTTTATTAGTCAAGCAAATTGAATAGTGTACCCTATATTGTAGTGGATGTGGGTTACAAGATTGTGAAGAACGATAATACATATGATCTTTTTGAGCTGCAACTACAATAATTGATTGAAAACCTAGGAGCAATAAGGAAGACAAAGAGTGCTCAGTGTAAATTTGGATCTATTTTGATATGTATCTTCTTTTATGTTTAGAACATATTTTCTACATTTGGCACTATGGCATGGAAGACAAATAGGCCTATTGTAGATCAAATAGGAGAGTTCATTAAACAATAAGTGGAATTTTTAGTCAATAATGATCAGTTACTTTGAGGACTTCAAGCAATCCATGAAAAAGAGATTGATGGTTCTAGTATCGTTAGTGGAAAAACATTATAATGATGTTTGTTTTGTAGTTGATGTTGATTATACATTTGTTCAAGCAATAACTCCAAGAGTAAGATGGTTAAGGACATTAGGCTATATGAAATTTATGTAGATGATGCCTCTATAGCAATAATAGCATTACTTGTAGAAAAAATAGACAAAGATGAAAAATCATTTAGTAATTATGAGATGGCCAAATCTAATATTACTATGGAGTTAAAGACTGCCTCTATCATCAAAAAGAAGAATAAATTAGTAAAGAAATTGAAAGAAAATTTTTGTGAAGGTGCTAAGTAGGAAGCGGATGAGGAGGAAGAAGACACTCAAGTTCAAGCACTACTTGCATTGACACAAGGAAAGGGTGAAGATCAACAAGAGGAAGAAACATAAACTATAGAAGGTGCCAAGGAAGAAGAAGCCAAGGAAGCACTTATTCCTATTGATTCAAAGAAGAGAAATGCTAAGGCACAAATAGTGACAAGACCCAAGAAGGTTGCTAAACCTAGCCAACCCAAACCTACAACACCTACCACAAGGGCTAGTGCACGTGTAACTACACAAAAGGCTAAAGAGAAAGCCAAACCTATAGAGTAGGAAGGAGGACCACATAAAAGACCGAGGAGAAAATACATTGCTTAGGTTGAATCTGATCAGGAAAGAACTGAATCTGATGATAACAACCAATTACAAGTGGTGATTCATAATCCATCTTTAGATCTAGAAAAACTATCTAAGAATGATAGAAATAATGTAGATTTATCAAGATTTTCTCACATCAATTCTAAAAATCTTGGAAAAGTTGAAAAGAATCAAGTGGAGGAGGAAATATATGCCATGATGGCTGGTTTCAAGAAAGCTCCTCTAGAGATTGCCAACTCCATACCTAAAAGCCTATATGAAAGAGTTGAGCAAAAATAACACTATTGTTTAGATATTGAAAGGAAAATTAGAGAAATTGCCCTGACTCAAGTTATGCTTGAACTTAGCAAGGCACAAAGTGCTAAAGCCATAAAAAAATATGGTGTTAGATTTGTTCCCAAATATAGAGCCTTCATCATATTATAGAATAACATAGAAGATGTTGTAAGGAAGACTACATAGATGTAGAAAGTTACATATGGGTTAGCTACAATCAAAGTAGGGGAATAAGAGACTAGTGAGGTTAAAGATGATGAAGAAGATGACAATAATGAAGACATAGTTGAGGGAGTTAATGAAATTACTGTGGATGATTAGGCAATAGTTGAGAAAGAGCAGCAACAAGAACATAGTGTACAAGACACACAATTTCCAAATGTCATCCCTCAACAAATAACAAGTGTGAGTATTGAAACTGTCATAGTAAAGGATGTTTCTGATCTCAATGCTCAAAACATCAATTCCCTAATAGAGGAAGACTTGGAAAAGATACTTGATCAATCTACACTATAGGCTAAATTGTGTGACAACCCTATATTGGTGAGTGTAGATAAAATTTAGAAATTCGTTACTAATACTACAAGGGAGGAGGTGAAAACACAAGAACCACCTACAACTATCCCTGAAGTCACTAATGTACAATCTTTAGATGAAATACCACAAGTTACATCATAAAGGGTTGATACAATTGGAGAGGATATAGTGGAAACTCAAGCCACTACTAAAACATGGAGTCAAATAGGTCAAATAGATTCATCTACATGTCTAGCACAAGTTCAAGGTGCAATCCAAAGCAATGTGGCAGAAAAGGACAAGTGTGAAGAGACTAAGATGACACCCAAGCCAAAGGAGCTAGCAACAATTCAAGCACTGGTAACTTGACCAAAATCTAGCACTCCTTCCAATCACACTCTTCAAAGGCCAAGCACAGATGCAACACCCTTTCCATTCTTAGCAACGAGTCCAATTTCAAAGGCAAGTGAATGAGAAAATATCTAGTGATATAGCACTTACACAAGTTGCATTGGCAACTAAGATAGAAAGTGTGAAGAAGGTACTTGAGAACATTTTCTCTCTATGCACCAAGCTATGTAATCCTACACTCTTCACACAAGAGACAAGGAGTCACATTTTTAGCTTGGAAAGTCAAATAAATTCATCAAGTGTAAAATTTCCCATTACTCCAGCTCAAAGTGAGAATCATTTCATGACTTTATTACAAACCCAAAGTTAGTTAGCAACACTATCTATAGATGAAGCCAACATAAGGGCCAAACTAATAAACATCCAAACTACATTGACTCCTCACATGGAGATTTTGCACAAGGAGTTAGGCTATGCAGAAACTCTTATGAAGAAAGACCCCAATCTTTCTACATTAGATGGCCTGGTTCACCTTGCTATCGAGCTAGCCATCTGAATTAAGTCTTTGGAGGTACTTTTTGATAATTGGGATGTCATTCTTAAGATTATCCTTGAGGTCCATAAATCTTTCTTGTACAAAAACACTATTAGTGTATAACCCATTGACATCAGTATCAAAAAGGGGGAGAAATAGAGCTAAGCTAAGAAAGAGGAAGAATAGAGAGGCAAGAAAAGGACATCAAGAAAAGAACAAGAAGCAAGTAAAAGAGTATCAATTGAGGCACATCTACTCAATAGGAGTAACATTTTGAGTACACAACCAGATCTAACAACTTAGGGGGAGTTATAAGATTTTGAGGTATAAGTTGTTGCAAAATTTGATAATTTGGAATTTTGTATAGAAGTCGAATAAGAGATATGTTATGCTCATAAGAATAAAAGTATTAATGCATGACCAAGTGCTTTTGACACTCATGTCAAAGGGGGTGATTGTTGATCTTAGACTCATTTTGACTAGTGAGTGTCTATACACTTAATTCAATTACTTAGTTCATGCTAAATAGGTAGTATATGATGAGCAAAACATGTATAAGATAGAGCATTCCAAATCCATAATGAGTGCTGAGTCACTCATGTGTCAAGCAGATAGTGTATGCCAAGTGATTCAAGAGCCAAGTAAGTAGTTTATGCCAAGTCATTTAGATGTCAAGTCATGGTATAGAAATCAATATATGTTGAGCATCAGATACTTTAGATGTTGAGTAACATAGTTTTGTTATAGTTTTGTGTATTCGCACAAGCTACTATGTAAAACATTTTTAAGCTAACTTATAGATTGAACTATGATATTTTGGTGATCAGGACAAATATTAAGTTGGAATCCCTATGAAGTACATGCATCTAATTAGGTTAAGGTAAGGTTTAAGTGGAAAAATGGATGAATCACAACCATTGATTCAAACCTAACCCTAAGTCACCTAGGTCATCTTATGGAAGATAAACCCTAAACTTCTTATGAGTGTGAAAGGGAATGAATGAATGATCAAGGAGTTTTTCATGTGCAAACCAGTGTTTGATTATGGTGACTGATCAGAAAAGTACTATACATACTTCAAAAAAAATTTGGGCCGTGGCCGACATTGTAGCCGACATAGATGTTGTAACCCTAAAATGGCATAAAATACTTGTATAAAAGGATTTAGGGTTAGGTATTTTAATTATGTTGTGATGCAAAATTGGTTCTTGTGGCGGTATTGAGCTGTAAGGGATTACAGATTATAATCAGGTTGTAATCACTGCATTGTAATAAGATCGAACTTGGTGTTTGGTGGATGTAGCCCAAGAATTAGGTGAACCATGTTAAATCTTGGTGCCTTGTGTTTTCTTTCTATGTGATCTATTATTTTCTGTTATTGGTTATATTTGCATGTAGTTTTTATTTCTGTCCATGGTTTTATCCTAACAAGTGGTATCAGAGCGAGGTTGTCTTTCAGTTATCCTTTGCAAGAAAGTCTCATGGTTAAGTGGGAGTCTCATGGTTGAGTGGGAGCGATGGAAGATGAGGGTAAGCTAAGGGTTGACAGGTTTAATGGGCAGAACTTCCAGCTATGGAAGATGCAAATGGAAGACTATCTTTATCAGAAGGATTTATGGAAGTCGTTGGAAGGAAAAGCCAAGAATCGGGGAACTATGTTAGATGTTGAATGGGATCTTTTAGATATAAAGACACTTGGAAGCATTCGGTTATGCCTGGCACCATCAGTGGCATTTAATATTACAAAAGCAAAGACGACAGAAGACTTGATGAAAACCCTAGTGACACTGTATGAAAATCCCTCCACTTCAAACAAGGTATTTCTCATGAAGCATTTATTTAATATGAAAATGGCATAAGGTGGATTTGTTGATCATTTAAATGAGTTTAATACAATTACTAGTCAATTATCTTCTGTAGGTATCAATTTTGATGAAGAAATTAGGGCTCTCTTGATTTTGTGTTCTTTTCCTAAAAGTTGGAATGGCTTGGTAATGGTGGTGAGTAATTCTATTCCTGGATCTAGTACCCTAAAATATGTTGATGTGATCATTGTTGTTTTGAGTGAGGAAACTCGTAGGAAATCCTTAGGTGGATCTACATCAGGAAGTGCTTTGAATGCACAAAGCAGGGGTAGAACAACTAAGAGAGGAAGTAACTCTGGATATCATGAGAAATCAAGAGGAAAGTCAAAGGGGAAGAGGTCTCAATCAAGAGGACCAAATGATTGTTGGTACTATGGCAAACTAGGTCATAAAAGGAAAGATTGCTGGAATCGAAAGAAAAATGAAGGAGATAAATCAGATGGAGACAAGGAGGCAAGTGTGGTAAGTAACAAATCTGATGAGGATGCTTTGCTTTTGCTTTTAGAAAGTGTTGATGATTCAATGGTTTTAGATTCTGGTGCTTCATTTCATGCTACACCTCATAGAGGTTATTTCATCAATTATGTCCAAGGGGATTTTGGGCTTGTTTATTTGGGGGATAATGAACCTTGTCAAATTTTTGGAAAGGGGAAAATTAAGATTAAGTTGCAGAATGGGAATCATTGGCTACTACATGAGGTAAGACATGTTCCAAGGCTAAGTAGGAATTTAATTTCAGCAGGGCAACTCGGTGATGAGGGTTGTGTAATTACTTTTACTGATAAAAATTGGAAGGTTTCAAAAGGTTCCCTTGTAGTAGCAAAAGGTGTTAAAGTAGGCACCTTATATCTTTGTACAGGTCATATTGTTCCTTTTGCTTTGATTGTTTCAGAAAAAAATGAATGTTTAGGAACAATTGCTACAGTTGAGTAGGGAGAACAAATAGCGGCTGTAGATTCTGATATAGCGTTGTGGCACAACAAACTTGGGCACATGAGTGAGAAAGGAATGAAAGTAATTCATTCAAAGAAAGTTTTACCAGGTCTAAAATGTGTTAATATGGATTTCTGTAAAAGTTGTGTGTATGGAAAACAAAAGAGAGTGAGTTTTGTAAAGACTGGGAAGGAAAACAAAAAGGAAAAATTAGAGCTTGTGCATACAAATGTATGGGGACCAGCTCAGGTATCTTCCCTTGGTGGCTCTCATTATTATGTTACATTTATTGATGACACAACTAGAAAAGTATGGGTTTATTTCCTTAGATAGAAATGTGATGTATTTCAAACTTTTAAGAAATGGAAATGCTTGGTTGAAAATGAGACTGGTAAGAAATTAAAATGTCTTAGATCTAATAATAGTGGTGAGTATTGCAGTCATGAATTTGAAGATTATTGCTTAACTAATGGTATTCATAGACAGAAAACTGTTCCAAGGACTCCACAGGAAAATGGAGTGGCTGAACACATGAACATGACTATAATAGAGCGCATAAGGAGCATGAGGTTGCATGCTAGGTTGCCCTTACACATGTGGGTGGAGGCTATCAATATTGTATTATATTTGATTAATAGAGGTCCCTCTACTCCTTTGGGCTATGGTATTCTAGAGGAGGCATGGACTGGTAAGAAGGTGAGTTATTCTTTTCTCAAGACCTTTGGTTGTGAAGCTTTTGGTCATATAGATGCTGAAAATAGAACCAAGCTAGAAGCTAAATCAAAGAAATGTGTCTTTGTTGGATATGGCATTAATGAATTTGGTTATAGGCTTTGAGATTTTGAAAATCATAAAATTGTAAGAAGTCAGGATGTCATATTCAATGAGAAAGTGTTGTACAAAGATCTATTGTAGCAACATGAGAAGAAAGAAGATGATTATGTAGTGCTAGACAGTACTCCAAAAACTGATGTTCTAGCCATTCCTCATGATGTGCAACAACTACAAAAAAAAATACTACACACACCAGTGAATGTTAGATGGTCAACGAGGAAAATTAGACCTCCACAAAGATTTCCTCCCTCTTTCTATTCTATTTTACTTACTGATGCTAGTGAACCTGAAAGTTATGATGAAGCTGTGTAGGTGGATACTAAGATTTAGTGGGAGTCTACAATGAAAGATGAAATGGACTCTTTGCTAAAGAATAAGACATGGGATTTTTGCAAGTTGCCTGTAGGTAAAAAGGCTTTATAGAATAAGTGGGTTTACAAGTTGAAAGAAGAGGAAGGAGGTAAGAAAAGATTTAAGTCCAGGTTAGTTGTAAAAGGATTTTCTCAAATAAAGGGAATTGACTTTGATGAGATATTTTCTCCTGTTGTTAAAATGACTTCTATTTGTACTATTTTAAGTCTTGTGGCTACTGAAGATTTGCATTTAGAGTAGTTGGATGTTAAAACAACCTTTCTTTATGGTGATTTGGATGAAGAAATATATATGGCTCAACCACGGGGATTTGAGGTCAAAGGTAACGAGAACTTAGTGTGCAAATTGAAGAAAAGCTTATATGGCTTGAAGCAAGCACCTTGGCAATGGTATTTGAAATTTGATAGGTTTATCCATGAACATGGCTATAACAGGTGTCATTCAGATTATTGTATTTATTTAAAGAGGTTGGATGATAGCTACATTATTTTATGTTTAGATGTTGATGATATGCTTGTAACTGGGTCTAACATGGATCATATTAAGGGGCTAAAATGCCAGTTAGCACATGCATTTTCTATGAAGGATTTGGGGGTAGCAAATTGAATCCTTGGTATGAAGATTTGTAGAGATATGAAGAACAAAACATTGATGCTATCTCAGTCTAATTATATTGAGAAGGTGTTGCAACATTTCTCTATGGAGAATGCTAAAGCTGTTAGCACACCTTTACCTGGTCATTTGAAATTGACTAAGGCGATGTGTCCTAAGACATAGGAAGAGGAGGATAAGATGTCCAAGGTACCCTATGCTTCAGCTATCAGAAGCTTGATGTATGCTATGGTATGCACTAGGCCAGATATTGCCCATGCAGTGGGAGTCGTTAGTAGGTATATGAGTCATCCAGGATTTGAGCATTGGAATGTTGTCAAGTGGATACTCAGATATTTAAGAGGAACATCCAATAAGTGTTTACATTTTGGGAGCTCTACTACTGATTTACAAGGCTATGTTGACTCAGATTTGGCAGGGGATATTAATACTAGGTGGAGTACTACAGGTTATGTCTTTATTGTTGGTGGGGTAGCTGTGAGCTAGGTTTCTAGGTTACAACAGATTAATGCTCTATCCACTATAGAGGTAGAGTATGTTACTGCTACAGAGGCAACCAAGGAGATGATATGGCTTCAGTTCTTCTTGGAAGAATTGGGACATCCTCAGAAGGATAATTATTTGTTCACAGATAGTCAGAGTGCCATTCATCTTGCAAAGAATCCAGCTCTGCATTCTAAGACCAAACACATACAGTTGCGATACCATTTCATTCAGTCAGTTTTGGAGGATGGACAATTAAAGCTGGAGAAGATACATACCAATGACAATCCAGCAGATATGTTGACAGAGGTTGTAAGAAGGGAGAATTTGAACTCCTCTGCAGCTTTGGTTGGTCTTTTAGACTGAACATGAATAAAAGAATAGAAGAGTCCAGGGTGGTTTAATCTAGTGGGAGCCCCATGTGGTAGTGGTATTGCTACAGGATCAGTCTCCAAGTGGGAGATTGTTGTTTAGTGTGGAGCCCGATCAGTCCCCAAGTGGGAGATTGTTAGATTATGGTGACTGATCAAGAAAGTACTGTACATACTTCATAATTAGTGGCCGATGTTGTAGCTGACATATGGCCGACATGTTGTAACCCTAAAATGGCATAAAATACTTGTATAAAATGATTTAGGGTTAGGTATTTTTATTATGTTGTGATGCAAAATTGGTTCTTGTGGCGGTATTGAGCTCTAAGGGATTACAAATTGTAATCAAATTGTAATCACTGGATTGTAATAAGATCGAACTTGCTGTTTGGTGGACGTAACCCAGGGATTGGGTGAACCACATTAAATCTTGCTGCCTTGTGTTTTTTTTCTATGTGATCTATTATTTTCTATTATTGGTTATATTTGCATGTAGTTTTTATTTTTGTCCATGGTTTTATCCTAACAACTAGGACATTCATGGCGACCAAGGTATTATGATCTGCAATTGCATTACAGAATTAGTTAAAGGAGAACTAATGAAAAAAATTGTGAATAGCAAAGAGACATCTGATCAGAAAAGATAAAGAATACATTAGTTTAGATGTGATCTATCATTAAGAAACAAAGTGCTAATCATAGGATCAATGCTAAGATATTCTGGCAAGTGAATTAGTTAAATCTCTTAACAGAGTAGTCCTAATAGGCTGTATTGAAATCCTCTAATAAGGTTCTTACTTTATTTTGGGTTTAAGTCCTTTGAAAAGGCACACTTTTAATATGGTGTTTAAATCTTTTAACAAGGTAAGAACTAATAGTATTTGTAAGCCTTTAACAGGGAAAACCTTTCACAGGGTAGATCATGTCTCATGATCAAACATTGTAACCTTCATTGGATACACTTTATTATTATAGTAGTGAAGATTTGTGGGTGTCATCCCCACCCCAATTTTATCTTCTCATTGGAGGGCTTCTAGGTAATCATATCTAGTTTCATATATGTGTGAATTCTTACTTGTTTACATGATTTAGATGTACATGCTTTACATGGTATTTCAGTTTACTTATTGAATGTATGAGATGGATGTGTGGTGAATGTTTTATGGGTCAAAGTTTAAAGTACTAATTCACCCCACCCTCCCCTCTCCCCCTGCCCCCCCACTCTTGAAGTTTACCTTTCCTATTTTAATTCCAATATTGGTCACTATTTTATCACCATGGTCAACCTGCCTCCTTTGGACCAAGTGTGTCTTACGAGGAATATATGTATTTTTAAAGAACTAGCAATCACACCTTCATGTACAATGGGTAGAGTACAAATATATTGAATGTCAATAAATTATTTTTCTTATTTTCAATCTCTCCCTATAATTCTCTCTAAGTGTCCTTACCCTTTACCAATCTATCTCGCAATCTATATCTCTTTGTCTCTCTATTTTTTTTTAATAAAAGGGGTAAAAAATTATTCAATCAAATTTAATGTATAGAGCAAAGGCCAAAGGCCCACACCAACACTACATATTCCTATCTCTCAATAACAACGGCTCAATGATCCCATGATACTTAGAAGCTAACTCATACCTTCCACTATTATCCCAACCATCCACATTCTTTGAAGCCCACTTTATCAAATAGTTAGCCACTCTGTTCCATTCTCTAGGGATATGACAAGAGGAGGCAGAGTCCAAGGAACTACAAAGACTTAGAGTTTGTCTAACCAAAGAGGGTAATTGCCAACTAACATCCTCCAAACTCTAGTTATTCAGCATATCCACAATAATCTAAGAATCAAAGTAACAAATTATCCTCTTCTAGCCTAAAGAGCATCCAATCTCAATAACAAGGGCCTCCATCAAATTATTAGAGTGTTGAACTTTGTAAATAGAGAGGAGAACAATTGCACCAACATCATTGCCTCTATCTATACCCCCAATACCAGCACAAATAGGGTTCCCATGAGAAGAACCATCTGTATTAATCTTCAAGGTCATAGCTAGTGGAGGATTCCACCTCTCATCCCAAAAAACCCATTGCTTGACATGGTGACATCTTTTTTTAAGGGTGCATCCTCATCTAGTATCACCCAGGTTCAAATTCCTCACAATAGCATGATCACTAGGATCAATACTTTTAGACATATCAAACTTTGAAAAAATAGTCTCCTAAAGCCTACTAAGAATCATCTTCCATAATTGAAAACTTCTATGGTTCCTCTAAAGCTAAAGGTTCTAGAGAATGAGAGTCATCCTGATCATCCAGGCTACCCATAGGAAAGAAGTCTTTGCTAGAGGTTTACCCAAACTTTCCCAAAAATTAATTAGAGAGATAGCATGAATACAACCATTTCACCAAGCCTCCAACCATTTGTGCCATATCTCTCTCAAAAACGGGCAAAGAAAAAACAAGTGCTTGCTACATTCTTCATTGTTCAAATAGAGGAAGCAAATAGAAGGTCCCTAAAACCTTATGTGTAAAGATTCTCCCAAGTGAGGCATTTTTTTCTGAGCCAACAACCATAAGAAAAAATTACATTTGGGCCAAGAAAATTTATCCCAAACCTTCTTCCACTAGTGAACCTCAACTAGACCATGTAAGTTCCTGTTAAGTATAGCATAGTGTTGAGCCATAGTAAATTTACCTTTTGGGCTAGGACTCCAAGACAAAGCATCCCACTCATTAAGGGAGCTACAAAACCTACTCTCCAAAGCTTTAGTAAGAACAACACGATCCTCATTAAAGCCACCCATAGGCCACTCCCAAGGGTCCTTCCATGAACTCACCTCCACATGACCTATATGCTTAATAGTCTTAAAATGATCCACCTTAAACCATCTATAATTTGTGAAAGTATGACAAAGACGTTGAAGCTAGGGGAAGATAGAAAGAATGGGAGGGTGGTCATCCCAAGAGTCCTACCAAAATAGGGTATCAGAGCCTCTATTACAAATCCAGAAGAGACCCTCCTTAATAAGTTGAGCTCCCTTCTTAGGAGTGTCCCAAATATAGGAACCTTTACCCACTAGACTAAGTCGTGGCACATCAAAGCATTTAGCACCAGAAAAATACTTGTGGGAAGAATATTGGCCCAATCTTGATCCTGACTATTGCATCATAGTCAGTACAACTTGGTAGCCAAAGCCATGAAAACAATAGCCATAGATCTAAGACCAAGGCCCTCCAACATTATTTGGTCTACACATAGACTCCCACTTGACAAGGTTTCACTTCAAGGATAGAAGGCTTCCAAACCAAAGGAATTGTCAAGATAAAGTATCAAAATCCCTCACAAAGTTGGAAGGGGGAACCTGAACACTGTATACAGTAATATGTTAGCAAGAAACACTAATCTATTAAGAGAACAAAGCATCAACTAAAAACACTAATATAACATATATGAGAGACTAAGACAAGCCCTCAATTGAGAATATGAACCATTAAGAGGTTCTCTCAATGAGACCTTTCTTGTTTTAGGGATGAGTCTATTATGTGGATGTGGGATGTATGCTCAAGATACTCAAACTATGCTTCAATGGAGATGGAAAATGACAAACAGGTAGCTTTGTGAGCTCTCAATTTGGCATTATAAGGGTATGGTTAAGGGCTTTGGCTTCTCAAACTAGCATTATAACTTTAACACAAGGATTGTGGTAAAATGGATTGGGAGGGGATTCAATTTATAGGCTAAGGGCTTGAGGGTTTGAGGGCTAAGATGCAAGGATGGGTAAATGGTTAAGGAGGGCTAGGATTGCATAAGAGGAGAGCACATGGATTGTGCTTCCTTATAGCCAATCAGAGAGTGGCACATGTCACAGGGTGAGAGGATGGAGGAAAGGACAAGGATGAGTCGACAAAGGAGGCTCAAGAGATAATATCTTCATAAAGACCCTTCATAATGGCTTGTAAAAGCAATGAATGGGCTTGTAAGAGTCTTTTATGGCTTTGTAAGAGCATTCATGGTTGGGTGGTTGGGATATTTTGGAGGGAGTTGAGATTGTTGACTTTGCTTCGCTTAGGAAAGTCTTAAGCTTGTTTAGGGAATGTGACAAGGTTGGGGGGGGGGGGGGATAAGAGGTGATTTAGGATTAGACTAAGCTTGTTAGAGATATGCAAGTGGATGGCATTCAATGAGGGTGGGTGAGTTAGTAGCTAAGCTTGGTTAGTATGGGTGGATGGGGTGGATTAGGCTAAAAAGGGGGTTTAGGGATAGGCTTAGGGTTAGGATAAATAAAGTTTATTTATCTCATAGGTTTGATTTGAGGAGATATTTATTAAAAAAAATTTAATAAATATGAGAATTAATATTTAACTTTAGTTAAATATTTTGAGTTGGGATTAGGGGTAGAAAATGATGGGATTAGCCTTTAATCGAAATTAAAAAAGGATTAGAAAATTTTGGAAGAGGTTAGTGATCTTAAAAAAATTGGCCAAGTTTTGGTCAAAAAATAAATTAAATATTTATTTTGAGATTTTTGGTCAATTTATTAATTAAATAATTAATAAATAAGGAAATAATATTTAAATAAGATTTAAACATTTTTGTGAGGGATTCCTTAATTAAATATTTTTAATTAAGAAAAGGGGATTTAATGGCATAAAAATAAATAAATTAATTAAATAATTAATTAATTAATAAATGATGATGTCATCAGAGAGTTTTTCAAAAAATAAAAATACTTTATTTTCTAAGGGATTTTAGGTGTCTACATTTTGCCCCTCTTTGATGTGATGCCGCAAGTGGCATGGCATCAAAGATAAGAAAATAAGATGCCCAAGGCTAGAGCAGAAGAGGAGAGAATGGACTACGAGATGCCCCCTCAAGAAGGCGACGAGAAGAGAAAGCAAGGTTTGACGACTTCTTGAAAAAATCAAGAATCTAGGATGAGTAGAAAGACTCAGATTGGCAAAGAGAAGGGGCTGAATTAGCTCAAACTCTCACTATGAGAGAATGATAAAGGGAGGTCAGAGGCACAAGAGGAAGTAAGCTTAAGACTTCAGGGATTGCAGAGGATGAAGGAGCAGAGTGTTATAAAAAGGAATCCAGGATAGGGAGATGGATGATGGGATGGTAAAGCTGATACAACAGGATTTCAAAGAGTTAGATTGGTGGAAGATGAGTTTCAAAGATCCCTAGGACTAGGATTATGGATCTCGAAAGATGAGGCTTGGTGGATTGATTGGATTGGTGGATCCCTAAGACTAGGATTGTGGATCCCTAAAGCTAAGAGTGATGATTGATTCAAAGAGATACTGATGCATAAGCTAGGGTAGGATAGACAGATGCTGGATATGGATGGGGGATAATAGAGATGAAGGGAATCCATTGAAGCTTTTTGAGCAAGGGGATACATCAAAGAGAAGTACCACCATGTAGTTGAGCACTAGATTTGCTATAGGACTATTGGTTATTTTCCAAGGTTACCAAGAACATCAAGGCCTTTTCACCAACTATCTAGAGGACTGACGGACTGACTCAAAACAAACATGCAAGGATTGCCCCAACATTACACATGAATCTTGGAAGAATCAAAGTGGAACCGACACTGGGTAACCCACAAGAAGAAAAGAAAAAAAAAAAAAAGACCTGATCAAGACCTTACGCTCAGACTGCCCCATTCACAGCATACCATGATATGGAAGATTGTGGCAACCTTGAGGAGGGAACAAAAAGATTGTTTGGAAAAAAAAATTCAAGACCCAAAAGGGAAGATTCTAAATCGAAAGAAAGTAAAAATCCAAAAGAGAACCATTTGCCAATGAGATGGGTGGGACGAGGTACTAACGGACCAAGATCGGACATGAGAAAAGCTATATCTTGCAAGGATCTATCAGGGAGCACTGAAGCTAGTGGATTTGGATGAGTGATGTGTCTGGCAAGCTGAACTAAGAAAGATAACACTTTGGTGATAGGAGATCTAGCTAAAGGATGCATTGGAATAGCTAACCAAAGGTTGTGCGATGTGTGGAAGATGATAATCAAGGAGGAACTAACATGAAAGCTGGATAGATACAATGGTACTAAGCTAAAGAGGATGTTGAAGTTGACGGACCAAGAGATGTTACAAATGTAAAAGGTTGTTCATGTTTTGGGTTTTTGTGAGATGAAAATATTTTTAAAGGGTGGGATGTTTGTAATAATTGATAGGCGGATAGGTAGATGGTTTGCAAAAAGCTTAAGGAAAATGGTATTCTTTGTGTGCATGTGATAGGATACAAGCTAGGATACAAGATTATTTACAAGCTAGAATATGGTACAAGCTTTGGACAAGATTCAAATATACAAGCTATGCTACAAGGGAGGATACAAGATTTACAAGATTTGGTACAAAATTTATAAGCTGAGGTAGAAGATTTACAAGTTGTACAAGAAGGTATTTACAAGTTGTACAGGATTTAAAAACTGTACAATAGGTATTTACAAGCTTCATCAGATTTAGGATATTTGGTTGGAACCAAAAGGGAACAAGCAGGTATTTTATGGGATGGCGAATGGATGGATTAGGGATAGGATAGTGATAGATAATGGATTAGTCTTAGTACACAAGGCACTTGAATTACTAGGTTTTCACCAAGGTACCTATCCAAGGCGCTTGAATTGCTAAGTTTTCACCATTGGATGCTTATTTCTCTTTACTATTTTTTTGTATTTTCAAAAGCTGGGTATACCAAGGATATTCAAGCATAGAACTTCTTGAGATGAATGATGTTAGTAGGATCATTCAAGAGTTCTCCTTCTGGTGTAGATAGCTGATAGGCTCCAGAGCCAAAGGATGTAGTGACAATATAAGGACCAAGCCATGTAGGTTCAAACTTACCTTTCTTTTCTCAATCTACTTGAACTTTCATGTTTCCTTTGAGGCCCATGTCGCCTGGCTAAAAGTGTCATGGAAGAACCTTCTTGTTGAAATTCCTTTTGAGACGACTTTGATAGACTATGAGATGATCATAGGCTTGTTGTTGCTTCTTGTCTAAGAGATCTAGCTGGGTGAGCCGAGCTGCTCTGTATTTGTCATCCAATAATTTCCCTTGCAAAGATATGTGCAAGGAGGGAAGTTCAACCTCTATAGGTAGTACCGCTTCGACACCATAGACTAAGGAGTATGGAGTTATGCCTATGGATGTACAAAAGGAAGTTCAATAGGCCCATAGGCTTGAATTTATTTGTAGGTGCCAATCACAGCCGGAATCATTGACAACTTTCTTTAGGATTTTGAGGAGGGTTTTGTTAGTTGCCTCTGCCTGTCTGTTGCCTTGTGGGAAATATCGACTAGAAAAGAGGTGATGGATGTGGAGCGAAGTGCATAGTTCTTCCATGTTGAGATTTTCAAAGTTACCTCCGTGGTCGGTGAAGATGGTGGATGGGATGCCGAAGCAACAAAAAATGTGGTACAAGATGAACTTGGAGACCTAAACTCATGTAGTTGAGACTAGGGGGACTGCTTCAACCCATTTAGTGAAATAGTCTATAGCTATTATTATCCACTTATGTCCATATAATGAGAGAGGTGTGATAGTTCCAACTAGATCAAGGCCCCAACAAGTGAAAGGCCAAGGTGGTGCAGTAGGCTGTAGATCTTGTGCTAGAGCATTCACAAGATTTGCATGCTGTTGACATGGGAGACACTTTCTGACAAAGTCACAAGAATCTTCTTCAATGGTAGGCCAATAGTAGCCTGCTCTAAGGATTTGTTGCGCTAGGACAATACCACTTGTGTGGGCACTGCAAATTTTGGAGTGTACTTCTTTTAACACCATCGCGACCTCATTTTGGTCTAAACATCGAGAGAGAGTATCATGATAACCTTGACGATATAGGGTATTAGCTATGATAATATAGCGGTATGATTTTCAGATGAGGTTCTAGCGTTGGGTGCATGTGAGGGGAGGGGATATGATACCATCATTAAGGTAAGCGTAAATCTCATGGTACCAAAGGGATTGGGGACCAACCAAGATGCAAACATGGTTTGAATCCTCATTCCCATAGGCTGAGGAGCTGCTTGACTAAAAACTCATACTGTGTAGCTACTTGGGGAATTCCCTAGAGTGAGCCAATAGTAGCCATAGCATCTGTTACTTTGTTCTGTATTTGAGGCACTTGTGTAAATTGAAGCTTTGTAAAATGCTAGGTTAGTTGATCAACTAGCTCTTTGCAGGGTAATAGCTTTTTGTCTTTAGTTTGATATTCATTTAGGGCTTGCTTGATGATGAGCTGAGAATCGCCAAAGATTTGTAACTTAGTGATGTTCCATTCTACAGCTATCTTTAATCTTGCTATGAGGGCTTCATATTCAGCTATATTGTTGGTGCTAGGGAATTGTAGCTTGAAGGCTTTTGGAATGTAATCTCCTTGAGGTGTGACCAACAATATTCTTGCCCCTAATCCATGAGATGTGTGTGAGCCATCACAACAATATTGGTTGTTGTCAGGAGGAAAAGCATTTTGATAGATTGGTAAGCCTGCATTGGGAGAGGTTTGGGCACCAACAGTGATTTCTTTCCAATCAATGAGGTCCTGCACATAATCTTTCAGTTTCATGTATCTGAGGGTAGTGTGACCTTTTACCCTATGAAATTTGTAGTACTCATTGTCTTTGTAACATGCAGCTTTGGATTGGCTTGGGTTGATTTGCTGGGTAGGAAGAAATTTGATGAGGTTTTTCTTAACTAATTTCTCAAAAATGACATCCAATGGCTCACCAAGGGGTGTATAGTTTCTAGGTGCAGGTTGGAATCTGGGCTTTTGCCTTGTAGCGACATTGATGGCATTAGCTTGATTTCTAGACCCTTGAAAGTTGGGTCTTGGATTGTGGCTTTGATAGCTTTGGTGATTCTACTATTGGTAGTTGATAGCTTGTTGATTGTTTGGTTGATATGGTGGGTTGGACTAGTTTTGAGAACGACCAACAATATTCACATGTCTGGTGTTAGTGATGCCATCTGTTGCAATGTGCTTGTTTTTGTTCCAATACCTAGACTTGTCATTGGAATGTGTTTGATTTTGGTTGGCCTCTTTGTAAATCTTGACCACACCATCTTTAATGAGTCCTTGCTCAAGGATCATTCCTTTCTCTTTGATATCTTTGTAGGTCTGCAAACAGTTCATGGTCATGTGGTGAGCCAAGCTAGGATGGGCATTATCAATAAACATTTTCACCAAATGGCACTCTAGCAAGGTGCAAGATATGCGGGTGGCAAGGGTTTTCCATATTTGCAGATATTTGGGAAGGCTTTCTCTACCTTTTTGCTTAGTGTGGACAAGATCAACTACTGAGAGCTTCGTTTCAACAAGATGGGCATATTGGGCTACAAATGCCTCAGACAATTCAACAAAGTTTTTAATTGTGCCATAGGGGATTCTATAAAACCATTCAAGAGCTGGTCCGACCAAGCTTTTGGGAAAGAGACGTAAGAGGAAGACATCATCGTATGCCACTTCTTGGTAGTGCATGTAAAATTCTTTGATATGTGTGACAAGGTCTCCTTTTCCTCTAAATTTGGCAAATTTGGGTGTCTCAAAATGCTTGGGAAATGGTGTCATGGTAATGGCTCTGTCAAATGGGTAAGGACACACATTCTCAAACTTGAAGGTTTTTGGATCATTTCCCTCCTAGATATTTTTCAAAGTTGTCTTCATGGCTTCCCATTCTGCATTAATGGGTGATGGCTAGGGTGCCCCCAATGTAGGAGTTCCCTGAGGTAGGTATGTGCTAGATGAGACAATGGAATATGGATGGGTTTATGTGCTAGATGAGACAATGGAATTATGATGGGTTTGAGGTATGGGCTGGTAGGGATTGTACATGGCTTGGGCAACTGAATGGTGGATGATGGGTTGCTGAGGTGGAGGTGGCACATATTGCTGCATGTGCTGCAAGGCTTGCTGCTGATATGGGATTTGAGGTTGGGATTGAGGAACATAAGTTGGCTATGGGATAAATGGATTGCTTTGTGGAGGTAAGGTATAAGATGGTTGTGAAGCTTGGGGAAAGGATTGGGGAGCTTGTGGAACTTTACTTTGGATTTGAGGAGTTTGACCAATATATATGGGTTGTACCCCCATTTGGGAAGGTATCTGCATGGCAAAAGAGGCCCCCATTTGGACTAGGGGCCTTACCTTTTTCATATTTAACACAACTTTCTCTAATTCAAGTAATAAGATAGGACATCAGAGGGTCCCATTCATCTCAGCAAGGACTATGTGGGGAATACAATCCAAGATGGATTGCTCCTTAGTCTAGCAGGAAGATCCTCCCTAGTAAAAAGATTAGAAAAATAATTGATAGCTTCCCTAGAAATTTGTTTACAAGAAGAGATCTAAGCTCCATTAGTTGAGACAAGAGAGGAGATAGAATTGTCCTGCCTCTGAGCCTTAATCGAGTTATCAAAGAAAGCAATGTTCCTATCACCATCCTAAAGCCAATCAACATGAGCTTTCTACTTCCATAAAATCTCCTCTTGAAGCTCCCACTCTTCTAGTCCCTTAAGAGTCAAGGATTCAGCTTTACTCAGATCAGAGGTCAACCCTTAGTCTAGAATCTAATGAGTAATATTATCCAACTTGGACTAAGCAGCTATCTTCTGAGCATGTAGATTCCCAAAATATTGTTTATTCCATCTCTTAAGCCCGTATTTCACATGTTGAAGCCTCTTACTAAAAGTAAACATGGTCATTCCATGGGTAGAGATCCCCTCATACTACCAATCCAACATAAGGTCTAGTAGAGGTATGTCTTGTTGGGCATTCATTTTGCATGAGGTCAATGGTAGGAATGCATTGCGCAATTCATCTCTTGAAAAGCTAATCCTTTTGGGATCAACTCCAAGGTTTAGTATTTGTCTTGCGATGTACCAAAATTTGCTTAGTTGAAGATAAATGTGATTGTTCATGGGGAGGCCTTTGTTGTTTCTAATTATAATCTCAGAATGAAGTAAATCTATTTACTATCTCAAAATCACACACAAAAGAGCTATATTTTTTTGTATTTTCTTGTTTTCTCAATGAATGCAATTCTAATAGAGCAACTAAAAAGAGCTCCTATTATAACAAGGGGTTAGCAAAGAAAATAATGAAATTGAAAGGAAATAACATGAAATTGAAATAATTTGAAATTGAAATCATAAATGGACATAATCTATAGAAAAAAACATGTTGCGAGTGAAACTTTCAAAGAAATCAGTAGGAAACCAATGAAAAAAGGAGCAGTACTTTCTAGAATCCATCGATGCAATCATCGATGAGAAACTTTAACAATTGTATGATGTTTCACCTTTCATACAATTGCAAGGCCATAGAAAGTGCACTCATGTGAGACAAGATGCTATGTAGGCACGATTTGATGATCTCTTCTCAAGCTTGATATGTTAGTGGAATTCATAAATCTATAGCAAACACTAGAACTAAAAGATCACACAACCAGAAATAACACAATTAACCTTTGGCTCAATCACAATCTCATGAATAAAATTCACAAAAATATGACACATTCAAGCAAGAATCACTATACTCCAAATGCGAGCACCAAAAGCATAATTTTATTGCATAATAATAGTGGCCTTTTTTACATTTTACAATGGGGTATTTATAAGAAATTGTCTCCTCAACTTGTGTTGAGAGTTAGAGAAATCTTCATACAATAAAATGCTTTTAAAACATTAAACAAACTAAATATATATAGACTAACAATTAACCTGGTGCTTAGCAGGACTCCATCCATATTTTATTCATTTATTAGATGCATGAGCCCTTTACATGTCAAAAACAAAGAAAACATGAGAGATAAAGTAGGAGGAAGCCTTCAGTCAAAGTAGGAGCATCTCGAGGTGCCCAAAATAGAAGCTAGTCCTTTACTAGGTGTGTGTCAAAATTAAACTGTCATAAGAATGTGTTTCTATTGCATGGAAAGCACTATTTTTGGAATAAGCAGTTAACTGTCAGTGCACCTCTGAATTGTGGAGTTGCAGACCTGTGTACCTATGCACTTGTGCACCTATGGAGCTGCAGACCTCGACAAGGTTAAAAAAATCTCAAAATTTTATAGAGTGTCAAAATTGAAATTCTGGCATCTGGGTTTTGTTCTTCTTCATCCCAAAGCTATGTCTAGATGTTTGCCCTAGAATTTCTTTATCATCTCAGTTATCTTAGCCACATCTAAAAGATCTAAAGCCTCATACTTGTCTTTGAAGTTCTATTTATAGTTGTCTACCTTAGTTTGAGTCTTTGTAAAATCTTTGAGTTTGGTATCTAACTCTAAAAGGGCTTCTTTTGTCCTAAAGGCTTGTCAGATGTCCTCATCATTATCAACCTCCACAAAAATATTCCTAAAATTTTCTACTACTATCTCTATAGGTAACAACTTTTCTCGTTCCTCATCTTCAAAAATATCCAAACATGCATCACTGTAGTGTCTCTTTACTTCCAAAATCTGCTCTTGGGCTTGGTCTTTGAGCTAATGAATCTCCTCATGTAATGTCTCCATTACTTTATTGCTATTTTCTACTTTCTCTATCCAATAATTAATCATTTCTAATTCTTCTTCAATATATACATCAATCAAAACTTGATATCTTTGGCGCTTTATGGCTTGTAGAGTTTGTAAATCCTTACTCCAGGCATGTACCTCATCCATGATATTGAAGTCTTGCTTCAAAATTGCTATGATCTTCTTCACATTCTCCTATGTAGCATGTAGTAACTTCGAATTCTTCGTGATGATCGTAACACCTTTCTCCTAAAAAATTTCTTGCCATTCCTAACAAGCCTTCAAAAATGGGTCTAATTGTATGCCTCCCCCTTCTCTAAGTATAGTGTTCAAAGTTTTCTCAGGGTATTCAGGATCAAGAGGACCAATGACTTTGGCTAGATATCCTTTTAAGATCACAACCTACCTTGAAAATGCTTTGAGTTCAATGCCCTCTTGAAAGTACTTGAGGACCTCTTTGACTCCCATAGTCATCATTTGTCGAGTTGAATCTTGTGTAGGTCTTCCCAACATAACATCCTTCAATTCACAATCTTCAAGACTAAGGCCTTTTGCATCTGTACCTTATGGTGGTAACAAATGTCAATTATGTTGCCTCATGTGATGGAGACTCAGGTTTGTTCAAGATCTCTGCAATATCAAAAATATCTTACTCTAAAGAATAGAATTAAGGCTTAGTACTCCTCCTTATTTCCTTCCAAATCCATGTAGGGATGTGTCTTGTTGAGGATATAGCTCTTGATGACAAAGGAGTATGTTTTGCAACTTCCTTCCCTTTGTTGCTCCTGCTAGGAGTTGTATCCTATTGGGAGGGCTCTCCTTGTGTAGCCTCAGTCTCAATAGACCCTGTAGCCTAAACCTTCATGTCATGGGAAAGTGGTTTAGAATATTCCACCATTTGTCCTTTTGACACTTCACCAGTCTCCATTTGTTCCAATCTCTCCGCTGATAATGGTTCCTTCTAACCATGCTCTTCCTCTGAACTCTGAGGTGGGGGAGTCACTGAGCCCTATTCTACCACTATAACCTATGGTGGAGATGGAGGAGTAAGATTAAGACCCTACGTATTTGGTAGCATTTGTTTCTAGTCTTCCTATTGACCTTCACCTATAGGGGTGTCCCTGATCTTATCCCAAATCAAATCTATACCTATGGGCATGAAATCAAAATCTAACATTGAGAAAACATCATTGCTTTCTTCACTCTACTCATCCACCCACTGTTGTACTTTATCTTCCAAACAAGAGAGTTGTAAAGGTTCTGCTTGAGTGGATTGCGAGGTACCCATGGCACTCTTTCTCCTTTGCAACTCTATGGTTCTAGCTAGCTAAGTTCTTCCCTATAGAGGCACTTGTTCCTCTTTCTCATTTGATTCTTCTACTTCCTCCTCTTTGTCACCTTCCTGAATGCTTTCAAAAATAGATCAGGTAGTAATCTTCTATTGATCCTTTGCCTTTTCTTCATCTGAATCTTAATCCTTTTCTTCTATTTCTTGGAGGTTGAAGGAGAACCTGGCTATCTTGCATGGGAGGAATAGAGAGTTGTGGAATCTCTCCCTCTTCTAGTTGGCTAGACACAATAGGAGGCAAATATGGTTCATCTTGGACTTGGGTAGCTCCAGTATCTTGAGACCCTTATGGACTCTATTCTTGTTACTAGGGAGGTACATGTTCTATCTAAATCCTCTAAGGAGAGGTCCCCTTTCTTTTGTTCTTTCCTTTCCTTTCAGGATGGTGATAATATCCAACTGGGCGATCAATCTAGTACATTGTCTTTTGCCTGATAGCAGACTGAGCTACAAAGGTAGGAATTGTTACTTTCCTTCCTCTACCCATTTCTGGGCAAGCATGTGCATGGAAGATTATAGTATCAAGAATTGGATCAAGTGGAAAAGGTTTCTTGATCCAATCCTTTGTCATGTTGAATAGGGGGTCTAATAACTCCTTTGAATCTTGTTGCTTTATCTACTTTGGGATGTTCAACTAGAGAGCCTTTTCTGCTAGATACAAAGTCATCCTACAATAGTCTCTACTGTGAACATCATAGTTGTTTGTGGCATGCATCCAGTGATCTTCAACAGCATCCTCATGATGGAACTCCTTTCTTGCTAGACTCTCCACTTTCCCAACATTGTCAAAATATGGCTGGGGAGAATTGTATTCTTCAAGGGGATAGTTCTCCCATTCCCACTTGAAGGACAGAATGTCTTACTTTTGCTTCACCTGATATGGTGCAATAACCAATGGCCATGCCTAGCAAGGTCTATATTATCTCTTTATTTTCTCATAGGCCAACTCAATTTGCTGAGAAATCTTCAACAACACCAGTTTGTCATTTGGGTATCTCAAGAGCTTCTTAGGATTGATGGATGCACTAGCTACCCAAAGATATGTGAATGTCTTGAACTGGATGAAGTAAGCTTTGAGAGCTATGACTTGTGCTTTGGCTTCATCAGATAACCTCTTCCCATAGTCTCCCTCAATGAATCAAATGATTGCAAAAATGAATGCATCATTCATGATTTTGTATTCCTTGCTTTGTGCTGAGAGCCTCTTCTTCACTAACTGAGGATAGACTATATATGTCCAAGAATTGGGATCCTGCATACTGCCTCTCATGTAGAAACTGGGATAGCTTGTCACTCTCGTTGCAAGTAGGCATACCATGTAAGAAGTCATATAAACTTGCAAGTAGGTATACCATGTAAGAAGTCATATAAAAATTCTTCTTTTCCTACACCATCCTCAGTTGCTCACACAAGTTCTCACTTAGTGTGATGGCTCAGTCCAACGATATCTTTTCCTATCTGATGGTCTCAATGAAGTTGAGCATAAAGGTGCTGAAGTGATCCGTTGTAGGTAAGCCCATGACTCTGCTTAGAAGAATGATAGAGTACCCAATGTCTTCCTTCATGTATCCTTGAGTAATATCCACTTTTCCCATTATCCTTCCCCTTAGAAGCTTCTCAATGAGATAAGAAGATTATATGATGTTTATAGCCTCTTGTTCATGTTCCTTGTACCATCTCTTAGTCGCTTCATATGACAGTCTGATGAACTTATCTGCTCTTTGAAGATGGAAGACCCTCTCAATGTTATTGAGTTGTAGATCCAACACCACAACTCTGGTGACACTCTTGACTATTCTTTCATCAAGAATGAAATGTTGTGACATGACCATGATTACTTCAGTCAATTGTATTGACATGGGATGTGATGCTGTGTTCACCAACCCAGAATGGATCAATGCAGATACCAAGGCTGACCTCTTAGTTGGTTTGTTGCAAATTCTCAAGAATTCTCCTCGATCCATGTGTTCGAGGTCGGTATCTCTAATTTTTGTGTAATCATCATGGAATCTCAACTTGGAAGGTACAACTTGGAATTTGAAGACTATAGGTTTGTGTGCCATTCCAGATGTGGACACCATTTAATCACCTGTTCATTCTGAGAAAAAACATTTATTAGCCCAAACATAAAAACTAACTATGAATTGAAATAAGCATAATGGATAAAAAAATGCCTAACTTGGGTATTTTGTAATTTTTTATTTTTTATTTTTTAAAATTTCTCCCTTTTTTTCTTTTTCTTTTTTTAAATTATATATATAGATATTTATTATTATTTTTTTCATTTTTTTTTGTTTTTTCAAAAAGAATTAAATTAAATTAATTAATTAATTTTTTAAAAAATATGTGTGTGGGAAGGGGTTTTGATGGCATGCACCCACGTGCAGGTTCAAAGATGGATGCACATAGACACACACACTACACACGATGGTGCAATGGATTGCAGGCAGACAATGGCACAGAGTCAAAATGACTACATGGCAGAGGAGATCAATGCTGTAGGCACAGGCTTGGAATGGTGCCATGAGTGCAATAGCGCTGTGGGTACGAGCTTCAAATGGCATCACGAGTGCAACAGTGTCGTAAGCATGGGCTATGTAGAAGGCGCAGCACAGGTTGAACAACACCACAAGTTGGACAAGGCATGGCGCATGATATAAAAAGTGCCATGGGTGGAACAAATGCTATGGGCGTAAGTTATGAAAAGTGTCATGGGCAAAAAAAATGTCATGGGTGCAAGCTTATGAAAAGTGTCATGGGTAGAACAAATGCAACGGGCACGGGTTATGAAAATTTTTGTGGGTGGAACAAATGCCACGTGTGTGATGGAGGATGGTGCCCATGCAGTGTTGCAAGTCATGGCGGCATACATAGAAGTCTTACCTCCTTTGGTGTCTTGCAATTGCAAAATGAAAACATGAATGGATTGCTAAGTGTTTGGGAGTTTTTATAACCCCTTGTATCAGGTTAGGTGTATGGTGTAGCTCAGCACATTCATTGATGCACGACACACACTCTGCCCATGCGCATGCGCGTGATTGAATTTTTTTTTGACGACTAATACTTTGAACTCTAACAATTTTCTCCCGACTCTTGAACTGTGAGTCTGGGAATTGAAAAAAAAATAGGGGGTCCCCATTTCTACTGAGAAATGGGGTGTGTGTTGTGGACACCACAAAAAATAGCCTCAAAAAAAGGAAGAAATGACCAAGGCATTTCTTTATCAGCAAAAATCCTTCCACCATGTGTCAAACACCAACCAAACTTCAAACACCTTGAGCATCTTTCGAGCGACTTAGCAATCAAAATCTCAAAATTTGACATCTTCAAGCTTAGTGTGTGCAATTCATATTCATTCCCTTTGACACCTCAAGATGCAGTCTATCAAAGTTTTCAAACAATTTGAAACAATCTTCCACTCCTCTTGGCTCATTCATTCAGAATCTCCACAAAGGCTATTTATCAACCAATTGCTTGACCAGATGAGAGAATCAGTTTGAGGGCTCTTGGTGAAATGCCATGTTATTTTCTTTCCCATTTCAATAATTGCTCCATGTCATTCAGAATGTTACTTTTGATGAAGTAATATTTCGAATACAACATACTTTGTTTTGAGAACATATCTTTTGTCATTTCAGATCTTTAGAATCCTTCAATCTTAAAACTATATTTTCTCTTCTTCTTTTTTTCTTTTTTTATGTATCTTGACTACACTTAGATTATGTAGTCAAAACATTGGTTTTATTTCTTGGATTTGATCTCTTATGAACACCCCTTGCACTCCTCATTTAGAACTTTTTAAAAAAAATTATAGAAACTCTGATGCCACTCAATGATCTTAGCAACCTTTTGAGGAGACCCCTCCTATTTGAACGAGTTGAAGTTTGGATCATCCCTCATTATCTTTGACTTTGTTTTAACAACACCTAGAATAATCAAATTTTAAATTTGCAAAGTGTTGAGAAATTGTTGGTCTAGGCTTCTAATTTCTAGATTGAAAAATCCCCTATTTCCACAAGAAATGTTGGTTTCTCAGTTGGTATAAGACACAAAATCATCCAAATGTTTTGACAAAGAAATACCTCTTCCTAAAATTAGAACTAAAGAGTGGTTAATGAAATCTTAAGAGAAAATCTCAAGTACACCTTACCCGCTAGGACTGACACAACTTTGAAATGAAACACATGACTAAAAGCAAACACTCAACATGAAAGAAAACACACTTACATAAATAAACACACTCGTAGGAATGAAAATCTAAGCTAAATGCAAAAATAATATCTAACTAATTTTTCTTTTGTTTTTGTCTTTTACGCTTCAAGATAATTTTTTAGAAAATCCCCATTTACAGGCAAGGGAAGAAATTCCCCATGTAAGGAATTAAGCCTAAAAGTGTTTTCTCTAAGAATTTCTGCAATTTGATAAGGGCTCGTCCATAAGCATTGAAACTTGGTATGGCTGTCTCGCTTTTCTTTTGCCTTATCCTAGAGTAGAACAAGGTCAAAAATCTTGAATGACTTTAATGTGGCTCTCTTATTGAACCATCTTTTGACAATAGCTTGATGTTTAGGCATATGCTCCAATGCAATTGTCCATTTTTTTTCCATCTCTAAAAGATTCATCAATTTGATTTGTACTTTGTTAACATCTTCAACATACCCACTCATGAATCTCAAAATAGGAATCCTAAGATTAAGTGGGAACGCTGGTTCTTATCCGTAGACAAGCAAATAGGAAGAAGTTCCCAAAGCATTTTTGACTCTCACTTGATCTATCCATAAGGTATATTTGAGTTGTGTATGCCAATCCCTAGGATTCTCCTTCAACAATCATCTTATCACTATGATCAAGTTTTTTTTTGTAGATTCCACTACCCCATTTCCTTGCGGGTAGTAATTTGAAGAGAACTTGATAATAACTTTATTTTCAAATACCCATTGGGTCAAAAATGTAGATGCAAAAGTAGACCCATTATCACACACAAGGGTGAATGACATTCCAAACCTAGTAACAATATATTCTTCAAAAAATTCTATCACCACCTTAGCAATGCAATTTCTAAATGTTTTTGCCTTGGCCCATCATGTGCAATAATTTGTAGCTATGAGAATAAATGCATGTCTGGTTGATGATGGTGGGTTGACCAGACCAATGAAATCTAGCTCCCACTTTGTGAAGGGGTGTATCTCATGTACCGATTATAAGGGCATTGTTGGATTCCTTTCTCTGTTGGCACTAGTTTGATAGATATGACAAGAGTGCACATGCTCGAAGGTGTCTTTGAATATCAAGAGCCAAAAATAGCCTGATCTTAGAATCATGTGGGCCATTGCTTCTGCAACCATGTCTTGTACCATAATTATCATGAAAGTTTCCAAGACTTCTTTTGCTTCCTCACAGCCTAAACACTTTAGATAAATCCCTTCATAGTTTCTCTTGTACAACTTTTTGTCATGTAACATGTAAGATTCACACTTCATTTTAAGTCCCCTATGTTTTGAACTATTCATCCACTTGGGGCATGGTCTTGTAGGAGATAATAAACAATGTCCTGATACCAAACATCTATCACCACTCCCTGATTAATGTCAACTTGTGACACAACCATCTTCTTTTTATCATGCTCATTTGTTTCATCATCAAACTTGAATTCCTTTTTGTTTCCATCCTAGTCATTAGCTATCATTTTTGACAACCCTTGACCTGTAACTAATCTCATAGATTGAATTTTGAGATTGAATTCTTGAAGTATGGCCATCCACTTTCCTCTCCTTTCACCAAGTTCATTCTGCATTAAAAGCATCTTTACTGCTGGATCAAGTACAATTGCATACACCTTACTTCTTAGTATGTAGTGACAGAACTTCTTTACTACCTTGATTAACACAAAGGATTGTTTATCAAGGTTTGAATAATTCAACTCTACATTCTTCAAAGGATAACTCATAAAAGCAATTGGTCTTTCATCTTCTTTTTCCCTTTTTTGTGTCAAAATCCCTGCACAAGAATGTTTGGAAGCCAAGGAATAAATCTTAAAAGGCAACTCATAATTAGGACTCACCAAAATCGGGGCCATAGAAATGGAAACCTTAATATCTTCAAACAATTTCTTTATCCCTAGAACCCATTCCATCTTAGCCCCGTTTTTGAGTAAATCATTAGGAGGATGAACTCCCCTTTTTGAGTAAATCATTAGGAGGATGAACTATCTCTGCAAATCTACTTATGAATTTTTGCGCAAAGTTTATCTTTTTGAAGAAAACTTTAGTTCCTTCTGACTGTGTGGAGGTGCTAATTTTAGAATAGATTCAACTCTATCTAGATCAATAGAGATTCTAGCTTCAAAAATAACATGTCTTAGGAGCTTTCCTTTGGTAACGCCAAATGAGCATTTCTTAGAATTGAGAGATATGCCATATTTATGACATCTATTGAATACCTATCTCAGATCAGCAATGTGGGTAGTTCAATCTTTTGAAAAGATAGTCAAGTCATCCATGTAGATAACTATACATCTATTGATCAATCTTTTGAAAGCTTCATCCATTGCTCGTTGAAATGTAGCTCCTATGTTAATTAGTCCAAAAGGCATTCTTTTGTAGGCAAAAGTTCCCCACTTTGTTGTGAAAGTTATCTTTAGCCTATCTTCTTCATCAACCATCACCTGATTATATCCTAAATATCCATCTAGGAAGGACATCATTTTTGAGCTATTCACAATTTGTAGGACCTCATCAAGTGAGGGTAGAGGGTAATTGTCCTTTTAAGATGCTAGGTTTAAGTTACAAAAATCAACACAAAGAAAAATCTCTCTAGTCTTCTTCCATATGGGAACCAAATTTGCCACCCATGTGGAATGGCGGATAGGAGATATGATCTTAGAATCCAATAAATTTTTTACTTCTTTCATGATTAGTGGTTCAATGATAGGATTTATGGGTCTTTGTCTTTGTTAGAATGGTTTGGCATCTAGTTTTAACAGGATGTCATGTGTGATAATCTCAGGATCATAAGTTTTCAGCTCTTCATAGCTCCAAGAAATGACATCCTTATACTTGGTGAGTAATTTGAGCATGTCTTCCCTTTCCTGTGAGTTGCACACTTTTCCTATCTATACCATTCTTGGTTCTTCATTAGTACCCAAATTGTATGAGTCACATTCTTCAATTCCCTTTTCTTTAATTTCCCTTCTATTGAGTGTTGATTCATCATAGTCAAAGATGTGTTCTAGTTCAACCATTCCTTTTGGAATAGTGTTGGTCTTTAGATTAAGAATCACATCTTCATCTTCAAGCCCATCATCTTCAGGTCTGTCATCCAGTGTATCATCAATTTCTTTTCCTTCAAAATGGCAACTGCACATGATAAACTCAAGTATATGTTGATCATCCTGAAAGACCTCAAAGTTTGTGATATTATCAAGAATCGACAAAACCACAACCAATTCCACTAAAAATCTTTTCAACTTGGTCCTTTCAACTAGTTGTAAAGCACTTGCTGAAATGGTGAGAGCATCTACTACCATGTTCTTTCTTCTTGGAATGGATTTGATGTTTAAAGCTTCAAAGTCATCCAATATATCCCATACAATTTTTTTGTAACCAAGTAATCTTTTATTTTGCACGAGTATATGGAATTTACTTTTCGTATGACCAATTGAGAATCCCCTTCAATTTTGAGAGATGTGACTCCTTTCATCAATGCAAAGAGAAGTCCTTGAATTAATGCCTTGTATTCTACAACATTGCTAGTACATCTAAATTGTAATCAATATGCATCATAGAAAGACCTACCTTTTGGGTTGACCAATTCAATACCTACACTGGCTCCCATCTTACACCTAGAACCATCGAAGCGGAGTGTCCAAATTGCATTTTCCTTGGGGTTTCTAACTTTATGCTTATTCATCCTTAACTTCTCTTTCACTTGATCCTTGAATGACTACTTCTTAGGGATCCATTGTAACTTTTCTTGTGTAGGGCTCAATGATTCCCCTTCATAATTTGTAGATAGAGGAAGTGTGTGTTTTTCTTTTTTTTCTTGAATTTCCCCTATCAGTTCTTTGATTTCCTCAACTTTAGGTTTAGGATGAATGACTACTAAAGTCCATCCTTTACTTTTCACATATCATCTTCTTCTTTGGACTTTAATCATCCTTAGAGGAGGAGAAGATAAACATCCCCCATCTAACAAGGTATCACTGTATGACACATTTAAATCTTCAATTTCTTCTTCAATCTTTTCAACAAGGTTGGCTGAGTCAGCTAAATTTGGCTTTCTATGAGTTCATCTGTTGAGGTTTTTTTATACTTGTTTTCCATTATGTGTGTCAGTACCTTTGCTACTACTTCTTGGCATGATGAGAATTCAAAGTTAGAGTAACTAACTTTGTGTAATCGACAAAATCTTGGAAGGAGGAGGATCTTGGGATCAGCTTCCTCTCTTAAACATTGTAAATTAGTGACTATAGTATCTATGAACTATGTCATGGTTTCACTTTTGGGTATTGGCACCTTAGGTTCTTCATTATGATCTTGAGATGAATTGGTTGGAACCATATCCAATACCATCACTTTGTATGAGAAAAAATAAGATTGTAAGAATGTTATCTCATTCAAGGCATTGTAATCTATGATCATTGTTTTCAATTTGGGCTTAGCATCTATCTTGATTTGATTGTTCAATCCTTTCCATGGCAACCACAATTGAGTGAAGTCTATGGAAAACCATCCTCTCAGACATTTTGACCATTCTCTGCTTAGAAGCAACCCATATGTTTTTGAGATATCCACTACATGTATATCAATAACATCATAAATTCGAGGGTCAACTGTCAATTGTATCCACACATCTTTCAATACACCAATGACTTTTACCTCTATTTTATCCAACTATATCACCACTCGATTAGAGGGTTGAGGACTAACTCCTAGCCTTTGAGCTATTAATAATGGCATTATTTTACATAAATCTCTCGAATCAATGAGGCAATTGTGAAGATTCTTCCCATATATCCTGAAGCTAAGCAATAATAGGGATACCTCAACTTTTTCTTTGAACATAGTGGGCATTGCTTTTGTAGCATTCACTTGTTGAGATACTATCTTTTGAGGAACAATATTTGTATTGTGGGAAACCTTTGTATGATCCAATGTCTTCATAAGAGCTTCTCGTTGTTGTGGGAAATTCTGTAACATGTCAAACATGGACATATTGGCCTTAGTCCTTTTAAAATCCTCTACTACGTTGTACTTTTTAGTGGACCAATAAATATCCTTTAGTATAGTTGGTGCATTAACTGGGTTCTGATTCTGTTGTCCTCCATACATGGGACTTACCAGTGGTGGATTTTTCTTGCTCTTTGATTAGGTGGGGTTGATTATAAACCTGGAGGAATCCCATCTATCAAAGGTTCCTTTCTATTCCTTAGATTATAGGTATTTTGATTGTCATTACAAAAATAAAACATCTCATCATGTGGAATATTAGGTTCCTGACTAAATGGGAATGAGAATTCCTCACTTGCTAGTTGTTCCAATTGTGTATTTTGTGCAGACTCATAGGATTCCAATAGCATAGCATTGAATTTTACAGGAGGAGGATTGTTATTTATGTGTGAATTTTGATTCATCTCTTGATTGCCATTATAGTAAGAACCATCATTGTTGAGCGCATTTTGGCTATCGTCATACTTATTGATATCAAAAAACTGAATATTGTTGTTGTTGTTATTAGTAGGAATGCTTCCATTATTTGGATAGGTGTTCCATTTTTAGTTCTATCTTTGGAAGGCATTGTTGTGATCAGAAGGATTGAAGTTGTTTCCTCCATTGTTGTTTCCTACATTGTTGTTGTTATTGTTCCTATTGAAGTTCCTGTTGTAATTCTAACCAAAATTATTGTTGTAAAGGCCAACATTGTTTCTTTGGATGTTGTTATTTTGTCCTTGTGACAATCTAAGAAGTCAATTCATTCTTCATTTGTGACATAGTCTTCTTCATTTGACCAATTTCTAAAATAAGGTTGTTGTTTGTTTCCATGGGAACTGTGGCCTTCTGTTCAAAGAAAGCTATTTTTGGAGGCTCATACCCTAGATATGTTATCACTTGATTTTGTGGAGTGGGTGCCTACTATAATGGAATTGGATTCATAGGTATGGACTGGCTAGGCACCGTGGGTGCTCCTACAAGGTATGTTGGTATTGTGGTGACTGCTTGCATTGGAAGCATCATTCCTCCTCCATTAGGATTGGCTTGCTTCATAAATGTGATCGCTTTTGCTAAGACTTTATCCAATGTGTCAATATTTTCTGCAAGAAGTCTTCTCAAAAAAATCACAATAAGGTGGTCCATAGCATTCAGATAAATCTGAATAATGGCTTCAATTGGTATAGTGTATGGAATCTCAAGCTTGCGGTAGGCCATTATAAAGTGATGGTTGAAGCGTGAAACTGTCTCAGCTGGGTCCCTTTAAATTGATATGAATTATTGATGTATCATAGCTAGATTGATGAATGTTTTGAATTGTTCCAAGAACAATTTTTTGAATGTGTCCCAATCTCCAATGCATCCAAGTGGCAAATTGACATAACAATTGAAGCCAATTTCCCCCAAAGAGTAGGGGAATAAATGAAGAATGACATCCTCATTAGCAACCTACTTGAAATTTCAAATTTTCTTGAATACCTTGACATGATCTTCAACAGTTCAAGTCTCACCATAGATAAATCTAGGGCAAAACTTCTTAGGATTCTTTAGGAGGTCATGGAGTGCACCTCTCAAGTTTATTGGTGAGTCTATAGATTTGCAAAAAAGGCCATTGGAGGGTTTGGTGGACCTAACAATGGTTGTTGAGGAGTAGCTATTGGAATATGTGGTGGTCCACTAGGTGATTGGAGTCAAGGTGTAGTTGAAGAAGATGATGAAAGTTCAAATGTAAGTGGTTGAACCTTGGATATTCCTCTATTGTTACATGGTTTACTAAAGTGGGTACGCTCAAGAAACTCATGTGCACTTGGTATAGACCTTAATGCTCATTGAAATGGGGATTTTGGATTAATATCCTCCATCTTGCATCAATTCTAGAAAAAGCACACCTCTTCAAAAGTATACTTTCTCACCTTTTTGAATTTTTTGCACCATACGGTTTGGCGCACTGCACACCTATAAAGTTGTAGACTTGCGTAGCTGTGCACCTACATACCTATGTACCTATGAATTTGCAGAGCTATGGACCTGAATTTCTTAGAAACTTAGAAAATTTTATCAACTTGTGTGAAATGCAGATTATTATAGAAGTGTAAAAATTCCAAAACTTTGACAAATTTTCTTCCTTTCCGGGAGTCTAAAGGGGCCCTCCTCCTAGCACCACTTTTATTGGGTGGAATTTTGCATGAGGTCAATGGTAGGAATCCATTGTGCAATTCCTCTCTTGAAAAGCTAATCCTTTTGGGATCAACTCCAAGGTTTAGTATTTGTTTTGCGATGTACCAAAATCTGCTCAGTTGAAGATAAATGTGATTGTTCACGAGGAGGCCTTTGCTAGTTTTGATTATAATCTCAGAATGAATTAAATCTATTTGTTGTCTCAAAATCACACACAAAAGAATAATATTTTTTGTATTTTCTACTCTTTTCAATGAATGCAATTCTAATAGTGTAACTAAAATGAGTTCCTATTCTAACAAGGGGTTAGCAAAGTAAATAATGAAACTAAAAGAAAATGAAATGAAATTGAAATAACTTGAAATTGAAATCCTAAATGGACATAAGCTACAAAAAAAAACATACTGTGAGTTAAACTTTTGAAGAAATCAATAGGAAACAAATGAAAATAAGAGCAACGCTTCCTAGAATCCACTGATGCAATCGTCAGTGAGAAATTTTATCAATTGTTTGATGTTTCACCTTTCATCAAATCACAAGGCCACAAAAAGTGCACTCATGTGAGACAAAAGGATAAGCAAGCACAATTTGATGATCTCTTCTGAAGCTTGATACGTCAGCAAAATTTGTAAATCAGTAGCAACCACTATAACTAAAAGATTGCACAACCAGAAAAAACATAATAAACCCTTGGCTCAATCACAATCTCGTGAATAAAATTCAAAAATATATGACACATTCAGGCAAGAATCACTACACTCCAAATGTAAGCACCAAAAGCATAATTTTATTGCATAATAATAGTAGCCTTTTTTACATTTTACAATGGGGTATTTATAAGAAATCATCTCCTCAATTTGTGTTGAGAATGAGAGATATTTTCATGCAATAAAATGCTTTTAAAACATTAAACAAACTAAATATATATACACTAACAATTAATTTGGTGCTTAGAGGGACTCCATCCATATTTTATTCATTAATTGGATGCATGAGCCCTTTACATGTCAAAAACAAAGAAAACATGAGAGAGAAAGTAGGAGGTAGCCTTTAGTCAAAGTAGGAGCATTTGGAGGTGCCAAAAATAGAAGCTGGTCCTTTACTAGGTGTGTGTCAAGGTTAAACTATTGTTAGAATGCATTCCTATTGCATGGAAAGTGCTATTTTTTAACAAGCAGTTAACTATCGATGCACCTCTGAATTGCAAAGCTGCAGACCTGCATGCCTACACACCTATAGAGTTGCAGAGCTGCAAACCAAAATAGGGTTAAAAAATCTCAAAATTTTACTCAGTGTCAAAACTAAAATTTTAGCATCTGGTTTTTGTTCTTCTTCATCCCAAAGCTATGTTTGGATGTTTGCTCTTGAATTTCTCTATCATCTCAGTTATCTTAGCCGCATCCAAATGATCTAAAGCCTTATACTTGTCTTTGACCTTTTGTCTATAGTTGTCAACCTCAATTTGAGTCTCTGCAAAATCTTTGAGTTTGGTATCTAACAGTAAGAGGGCTTCTTCTTTCCTAAAGACTTGCCAAGTGTTCTCATCATCAACAACCTCCACAAAAATCATCCTAAAATTTTCCACTACTATCTCTATAGGTAACAACCTTTCTCATTCCTCATCTTCAAAAATATTCAAGCATGCATCACTGTAGTGTCTCTCTACTTCCAAAATCTGCTCTCAGGCTTGGTCCTTGAGCTAATGAATCTCCTCATGTAATGTCTCCATTACTTTATTGCTATCCACTATTTTCTTTGTCCAATCATCAATCATGTCTAATTCTTCTCTGGTATATATGTCAATCAAAACCTAATATCTTTGGCCCTTGATGGCTTGTACAGTCTAAAAATCCTTACTCTAGGCATGTAATGATCGTAACTTCAAATTCCTCATGATGATCATAACACCTTTCTCCTCAAAACTTTCTTTTCATTCCTGAAAACCCTTCAAAAATGGGTCTAATTGTTCACCTCCCCCTTCTCTAAGTACAGTGTTCAAAGTCTGCTCAGGGTGTTCAAGATCAAGAGAACCAATGACTTTAGGTGGATATCCTTTTAAGATCTAAACTTGCCTTCGAAGTGCTTGGAGTTCAATCTCCTCTTATTCCATGTACTTGAGGACCTCTTTGAATCCCATAATCATCATTTTTTAGGCTGAATCCTATGTAGGTATTCCCAATATAACATCCTTTAATTCATAATCTTCAAGACTAAGGCCTTCCACATCTGTACCTTTAGGAGGGAAAGCCACTTGTGCAAATAAATCCTAGTTTTGTATGGTGGTAAAAAATGCCAATGGTGTTGCCTCATGTGATGGAGACTCAGGTTTGTTCAGGATCTCTGCAATATCACAAATTTCTTGTCTGAAGGATGGAATTGAGGCTTAATACTCCTCATTATTTCCTTCTAAATCCATCTAGGGATGCATCCTCCTAAGGATCTAGCTCTTGATGATGATGGAGTATTTTCAGCAACTTCCTTCCCTTTGTTACTCCTACTGGGAGTTGTATCCTATTGGGAGGGATCTTCTTGTGTAGCTTCAATCTCATTAGACCCTGTAGCCTAAACCTTAATGTCATGGGAAAGTGGTTGAGAATATTCCACCATTTGTCCTTTTGACACTTCACCGATTTCCATTTGTTCTAGTCTCTCCTCTGATACTGGTTCCTTCTAAACATGCTCTTCCTCTGAACTCTAAGGTGGGGGAGTCACCAACCCTATTCTACCACTATAACTCATGGAGGAGATGTAGGAGTAAGATCAGGACCCTATTTATCTAGTGGCATTTGCATCCAGTCTTCCTATTGAGGTTCACCTGTAGGGGTGTCCTTGATCTTATCCCCAATCAACTCTGTACCTATGGGCATGAAATCAAAATCTAACATTGAGAAAACATAATCACTTTCTTCACTCTACTCATCCATCCACTACTTTACTTCATCTTTTGAAGAAGAGAGCTCTAAAAGTTTTGCTTGAGTGGATGGTGAGGTACCTTTTGCACTCTTTCTCCTTTGCAACTCTATGACTCTAGCTAGTTGAGTTCTTCCCTATAGGAGAACTTGTTCCTTTTCCTCTTCCAATTGTTCTTCTTCCTCCTCTTTGTGTCCTTCTAGAATGCTTTTAGGAATAGATGGATTAGGCACTAATCTTCTACTGATCCTTTACCTTTTCTTCATCCAAATCTTAATCCTTTTCTTCTATTTCTTGGAGGTAGAAGGCGAAGCTAGTTCATCTTGCACAGGAGGAATGTATACTTGTGAAATCTCTCCCTCTTCTGATTGGCTAGACACAATGGGAGGCAACTGTGGTTCATCCTAGACTTGGGTAGCTCCAGTATCTTGAGACCCTTGTGGACTCTATTCCTATTGCTAGGGAGGCACTTGTTCTTTTTGAATCCTTTGAGGATAGGTCCTCTTTTTGTTGTTCTTTCCTTTCCTTTTAGGAGGGTGATAATATCCAACTAGTCGATCAAGCTGGTACATTGTCTTTGGCCTGATAGGAGACTGACCTGCAAAGGTAGGAATTATTACTTTCCTTCCTCTACCCCTTTTTGGGAGAAATGTGAATGGAAAATTATAGTATTAGGAATTGGATCAAGTGGAAAAGGTTTCTTGATCCAATCCTTTTTCATTCTAATGACATGCCTCACTCGATGATTAATAACATCAGCCTCCTCCCTATCAACCTTAGCATTCATAATGGGTGTTTCACCAATTTTGTCTACATTGAATAGGGGGTCCAGTAACTCTTTCAAATCCTAATGCTTTATCTCCTCTAGGATGTTCAACTAGAGAGCCTTTTCTACTAGATACAAAGTCATCCTACAATAGTCCCTAATGTAGACATCATAATCATTTGTGGCATTCATCCAGTGATCTTCAACAACATCCTTATGATGGATGTCCTTTCTTGCCAGACTCTCCATTTTCCCAGCATTGTCAAAATATGGCCAAGGAGGATTGTATTCTTCAAGGGGATAGTTCTCCCATTCCCACTCAAAGGACAAAATGTCTTACTTCTACTTCACCTGATATGGTCCAATGACCAATGGTCATGCCCAACAAGGTCTCTGTTGTCTCTTTATTTTTTCTTAGGCTGACTCAATTTGCTGGGAAATCTCCAATAGCACCAGTTTGTCATTTGGGTATTTCAGGAGCTTCTTAGGATTGATGGATGCACTAGCTACCCGAAGATATGTGAATGTCTTTCACTAGATGAAGTAAGCTCCAAGAGCTGCAACTTGTGCTTTGGCTTCATTAGATAACCTCTTCCCATAATCTCCCTCAATGAATCAAATGATTGCAAATATGAACACATTATTCATGATTCTGTATTCCTTGCTCTATGTTGAGATCCTCTTCTTCACTAACTGAGGATAGACTATATATGGCCAGGCATTGGGATCCTACTTACTACTTCTCCTGTAGAAACTAGGATAGTTTGTCACTCTTGCTGCAAGTAGGTATACCATGTAACAAGTCATATAAAACTTATTCTTATCCTTCACCATCCTCAATTGCTCACATAAATTCTCACTTAGTGTGGTGGGCTAGTCCAATAGCATCTTTACCTATCTGATGGTCTAATGAAGTTGACCATGAAGGTGCTACCGTGACCCACTATGGGTAAGCCCATGACTCTACTCAGGAGAATGATAGAGTATCCAATGTCTTCCTTCATGTATCTGCAAGTCATATCCACTTTTCTTGTTATCCTACCCCTCAGAGGCTTCTCAATGAGATAAATAGATTGTATGATGTCTATGGCCTCCTATTGGTGCTCCTTGTACCATCTCTCAACCACTTCATATGACAGTCTGATGAACTAGTTTGATCTAGAAAGATGGAAGACCCTATCAATGTTATCGGGTCATAGATCCAACACTACCTCTCTAGTGACACTCTTGACTATTCTTTCATCAAGAATGAAATGATGTGATAGGGCCATGATTAGTTCAGCCAATGTATTGACATGGGATGCGACGCTATGTTCACCAACTCGAAATGGATTAGTGCAGATACCAAGGCTAACCTCTCTATTGGTTTGTTGTAAATTCTCAAGAATTCTCCTAGATCCGTGTGTCTGAGGTCAATATCTCTAATATCTACCTAATCATCATGGAATCCTGACTTGGAAGGTACGCCTTAGAAATTGAAGACTACATGTTTTTGTGTCATTCCAGATGTGGATGCCATTTAATCACCTATTCATTGTGAGAAAAAATGTTTATTAGCCCAAACATAAAAGCTAACTATGAATTGAAATAAGCATAATGAAAAAAAATGCCTAACTTGGGTATTTTTTAATTTTTAATTTTTAATTTTTAAAATTTTCTCCCTTTTTTTCTTTTTTAAAAAAAATTTATATTTTTTTAAATTTCTTTTTTTCATTTTTTCAAAAGGAATTAAATTAATTAAATAAAAATAAATAAAAAATAAAAACATGTGTGTGGGAAGGGATTTTGATGTCACACGGGTGCACGAAGCACCGCGCCCAGGTTTGAAGATGGGCACGCATAGGTGCATGTGCTATGTGTGGTGGCACAATGGATCACAAGAAAACAATGGCATGGAGTCAAAATGCCCGCATAGTGGAGGAGATCAATGCCACGGGCACAGGCTTTGAATGGCACCATGAGTGCGAGTTACAAATGGTGTGGTGAGTGCAACAACACTGCATGTGTGGGCTATGGAGAAGGCACGATGCAGGTTAAACAACACCGTGGGTTGGAGAAGTCACAGTGTGGGTTGTGAAAAGCACTGTGGGCCGAACAAATGCTGGAGGCACAAGTTATGAAAAGTGTCATGGGCAGAACAAACACTGCTAGCACAAGGTTATGAAAAGCACCGTGGGTAGAACAAATATCACAGGCATAGGTCATGAAAAGCACTGTGGGTGGAACAAATGCCATGGGTGCAGCGGAGGATGGTGCCCATGGTGTGTTAAAAGCCACGATGGCATACATAGAAGTTTTACCTCCTTCAACGGTCCACGATTTCAAAATGAAAACATGAATGGATTGCTTAGTGTTTGGGGGTTTTTATAACCCCCTACGGTAGGTCAGGTGCATAGTGTGCCTCAGCATGCACACTGGTGTGTAGCACGCACTCCGCCTACATGCACACATGTGCATGATTGATTTTTAAAAATATTTTTTGATGACTCTAATACTTTTAACTTTAAAAATTTTCTCCCGACTCTCGAACTATGATTCTAGAAATTGAAAAAAAAAAAAGTAGCGTGTCTCCATTCCTAGTGAGGAATGGGGTGTGTGTTGTGGATACCACAACTGGTCTCTTAACCACATCAACAAAAATTTGAAAGAGGGATTTTTGGTGACTCTATAAGAGGTGATGGAGAGCTTAATAGGCCATTGGTCTGAGTCCCTCTAGTAAAAAATTTCAGAACTGGTGATCCACCTGTTGTTCATCCAATAGAAGGAAACCAAAAATCTGTGAAGCCTTTCTAAGATAGCCTCACCACCACATATTTGATTATTCCATGTAAAGACACCATTGGTTGGCTTCACATCAATGTGATTCAAGGAACCAATCATATCCCTAAGTAGA